>JARFYF010000012.1:22941817-22965770 GCA_030265395.1 Rhina ancylostomus | reverse complement strand
TTGGCAATGGTAATGCATTGAATGTCAAGGGTAGATGGCTAGATTCCCTCTCGTTGGAGGTAGTCATCATCTGGCACTTTTGTGGTATAAATGCTACATGCCACAGATCAGCTCATGTCTAAGTCTTGTGCGGTCACTCTCAACTCACCAACTCTTTGACCCACAATTGGATAAAGGCTACAATATGGTCTAGAATCAAATGGTCCTGGTAAAATCCAAACTGGGCATCAGTGAGGAGGTTATGCATTGCTGCAGGTTAGTGCTATCAAGGATTCCATCCATGATTTTGCTCATGTTTGAGAATAATATGAATGGGCAGTTATTTATTAGATTGGATAGCTGTGCTTTTTATAGACAGGAAATAACCATGGAGTTTTGCACAATATTGGGTAGATGCCACTGTGCTGCTCTGTACTTAGTCAGAGATGCAGCTGGTCGTGGGGCACAGCTCTTCAAGACTACAGCTGGGATGCTGTCTGCTTCCTCTCCCCCTCCCCCCAAAAAGGGAGAGTAAGGGATATACCAGGTCATGACATCACAGATTGTGCTGATGCACATTTTGATGACCTTGGGTTTCTTAAAAATTTGTATTCACAAACAAATTATTTTCTCCAGTTGATTTAATTTTATTTTTCTCATTCCCTCACTGTTTTAGTCTTCATTCAACTTTGTTCATAGGAATCATGGAAATATATAAAGTATATTATCTGTTAATTCACTATACAGACTGCTCAAGTTCCAAGATAGTAGAGATCCTCTTCTTGATCTCAATCCAATGAACTGGCCAGAATAACAACGCATGAATGTCAGCTAAAGGGAAGGTTATATTGATTTTGTTGTTCAGTTGATTAAATAGCCAACTTGTGCTGACAAGGCTCACAAGTGAAGAACAGTCACGAGGGTGAGATTACACTAGGTAGCTATTACCCAAGTTATCATACCCAACTTTCAATATAACCACTTGGAATGCTCCTGCTTGGAAACCCTTAATACAAAACTGAATATTTTCATTTGATATTTATTTTTTTCATTTGATATGGACTTGGCTGTAGAGATGGATATTTTTTTCCTCTCCCAGAGTTGTCCCATATTGGTTGGCTTGCTAAGCTGCTTCAGAAGGAAGAATCAACCACAAGAGAGAGTCTGGAGTCAAAGATAGATGAAACAGGGTAAGGATGAGAGATTTCTTTCCCTAAAAGACATCAGTAAATTAGATTTTTTTCTATTAATAAATAGTAGTTTAATGATAAATACAGATACTTAATATCTCAAACTTAAATTCCCTAGCTGCCATGTTGGGATTGAAATATGTCCCCATTAAGTAATTCAAGCCTCTAGCCACCACTCTACTAACTTAAACCACTATTTTACCACATTACTGCTCCTTGTTGAATATCGACACTCATGCTTTACAGGTAAATGGATTGTAGAAATTCTAATAGATAGTAGAAAGTAGATATTCTAGAATACCTAAACCCCTTTCTAGCCAGGCCAGCATCTCACTGCAATTTGAAAATCATGTGTTATTTTCAAAACTTCATACTGCTGATCTGATCCCTTTGCAATGCATTTTCAACAGAACTAAACATTAGCTTAATAATTGTAGAATACAATATGATTAAATGTTGACTGCCTTAGTTCAGAAGCAATTAGAGATCATGGTATTTCCAGCAATGACCACATCTTATAAAAAAGGTAAATAAAAAAAATCTAAGTGAATATTTATAACCAGGGTCAAATCGCTACATGTGGAAAGGATGCAAATATAAAACAAAAGAGGTTAAACACATGAGATTAAAGTTCATGCTGCACAGAAAAAAGATTCTAAGGCAGTTTGACTAAGTAGATGATCTGAGGTGGTTTTCCCTGATGGGAGGATGTGAAAATAGGGCAAGATGTCTCAGGATAAAGGTGCCCAATTAAGACTGAAATAGAGAGGAATTCCTTTTCTCAGAGTTAAGAATCTTTGGAATTTTCTACGGAGAATGGTGAGGTATATTCAAGGTAGGGATAAATAGGTATTTTTGTGGTCCAGCCTCCCAACATGATGGCATTATGTCATTACCACCCTGCTGATACACAGAGCCTTGCCATGAGGGAATCAAATTAGTTCACAACTTCAAACTCCTGAGGAAGAAGCTTTTACTTAGATCTGTGGTCAAAAGCCATTAAGATCCAAACACAAATGGAAAATTAAGTAATCCTGAAGTACTGCATTTGCTGCAATGTAGGAAGTTCTGTGGTGGTTATGTACAGAGCTATAACTTCCAATTAGCAATACGATAATTATTCAATTTTTCTTAATTTCATTTGAAGGATATTGGTAAATACACTGGGGAGTACGTCAATGCTCCTCTGCAAAAGTAACTAAGATTCTTTTATATTCACCCAAGACTGAATCTTTCTGCTAATCCTGCATGTGTAGGTGCTTCTGGGAGTGCTCCAGAAATTGAGATTTTTGAAGAGGAACAAGGACACCAATAGTTACATTTTCAAAGCTTTTTAATATCCCTATTTTTGAACTTAAGAAACCAACTACAGTATATTTTTGTCCTGTGTAGCTTTTAAAGTCATTTCCAATTATTTAAAATCAGGTTACTCAGAGGGCTATGTAGGCATTGATTAAAGAAAGCTTATTTTTTTCAAATAAACTCATTCTGTTCCACATTAATTCAACAGCAATGATATCACTATTAAATATGTTAATCAATCAATAAAAATTATATTCTAAATCCTCAGCTAATTGCACTGTTTCCTGGCAGTTAATGCAGGGAAGTAGCATTGAGATAAAAGATCAGCTGAGATCTTAATGAATGGTAGAACAGGCAAGAGGAATTGATTTACCTATTCCTACTCCTATCTCTTATGTTTTTACTTAAATTGAAGTGCCTTGATGGTTCAATAGATATCAAATGAGTACTGCTATATAACCATCACAAGAACAAAGAGTGAATTGAACAAAGCATATTCAGATGTAAAAAAATGCCCTCCCAAAAATAATATTCATGCAAGAATCCATAATACTTTTGTCTGACTGATCATCAGTGCTCTTCTAGGGAACGACATATTATTTCAGCTACAAGCTGCTTTGTTCAGATGTGGGAAATCTGGAAGTAGAAGTAAATTTCTTCTACAGCATGCCTCAGCCCCAAGCTCTAAACTAATTCATTTGCACAGAATTAGACCCATATTAACAACATAGGGAGCAAAGTAAGAACATGATAAAAAATTAGCATTTATTTGAATTCATTTCTATTGTGCTAATATCTAAAAGGATTTAATGGGAATTCAAAAAACAGTAAATACAAGTATGTTAATGGGAAGCTGAAGTATGGTGTGGATGAGTCAATTAATTTAACAGTCTCATTTCTATGTCACCTTTGTCCTCTTTTGTATTTATACTTTAGTGAACAGAACCCCACCAATTATTCTATTTTTTAATGTTTGTTTTTCTGTTGGTAAGCATGCGTCATGTCTTCTTTCTTGCAGATGCCCTAAATGACCATCAGAATGACCAGGTAAGTGACTCAGGGATGTCTCACAATTGTTTTGCATAAATGTCTTGTTTTCACTCAGCTTCTCACTTCAACAATATTGGAATCGTGGTCCATAAACAACATCATCATTCAGTTGAGGTGCTAGGCACTTTTCCAGCTTTCTTTTAGCAATTTTTCCAAAGTAGGTTACTTAGAGTCAGTATAGTTCCATGATTTAGTGCGCTTTGGTCAAATGCCTACTCATTCTATTTGTGTGAGAGGAAATAATTGACAAGAACTAAAAGTGATAAAGTAAAAGGATAGATTCTCCACTGTCACATCAATGCTTCAACCTGAATTAGCATAATTTTTTATGTTGTCATGGAGCTAAAGCTGCATGTAGTTCAGTGACGTTCTTTTTGAAGTAATATTTTTCAGAACTGCAGCCAGGTGAATTTGATTTTTTTTAACCTCTACAAAATAAATGTCCAAGTTGGTTAATGAGAACTGTGGCTGAAAACCTTACAGCTATGAACAGCTGTAGGCAAAAGCTGACTGCATGCACAACCCAGCTATGCACAACATAGACATTTATAATTGTTACATCCGAATGGTGTTGAAAGATATACAAATCATGTTGAAAGATATTTGAATCATGGATATTATCTGTTGAATATTCTTATTATGAACATAAGGGAAAAATACAATCTTTTTAGTTATATTGTAATGTACAATTTTGAATTTCTTTAGTGTTTCTTCATTTTATGCAGAAAGTGGACAGATTTAATGCATTGTTATTTTATCCAGATTTTAGTTTAGTACCACTCAACACATGTCCAAAAATTCTCAGATTTACAACATGTGTTTGTGCCTTTCAAAATAGGTCATATTGATTAAATTCTAGACAAAAATATTTAACCATGTTTATTAATGCTGTAACTGAGCATTTGACAAGTTATTATTTCTCAATCTGTTCAGGTCCCTGAAATGTAATGGTTCCAAAGCATTTCTTACATAGCCTTTCCATTATTTATGGTTCATTCCACATATATATATATATATAAATTGCTGAAAGTTACATTTCAGTAAGCACTTGAACAGTAAAGAGCAGCTGCAAGTGCATTCCAATTTGTCAATTTAATCAACTTGTTAGTAGTACCCTACTATAAGCACAAATACCATGACAGCTACATATAGAAGTATTCAATGTGTTTCTTTGTTACTTGTCTATTTCCAAATAATATTATGGCTTCATTACATCTGTTGCATATACTATAATTTAGGAAGTGAATTAGTAGATGGATTAATGACTTAAGGGAAATAATTTGGAGTTCATATAAGACTAAAGCTAAAAGCTAGACATTTGGCAAAGAAGTTTGAAGCTTTTAATTATTTTAAAATACAATTTATTGGTCCCAGTGCCTCATAACTGCCCTTACTGATTTTTTTAAGTCCATCTGTTAGATCCATCTGTTAGTTAGGGAAAATGAGTCTGCTTTTAAGAAATATAAACAGAAAATGCTAGAAATACTCAGCACATTATTCAATATCTACAGAGAGAAAAACAGATTCGATGCTTCGGGTCAATGACCTTCCATCAGTGAAAGGTCATCAATCTGCAAACTTGGCTCCCTGTTCTCTTCATGGATGCTGCCTGACCTGAGTATTTCTACGATTTTTTTTTAAATTTCAGGTCTCCAGTATTTGTAAACTAATCACAAATGTGAATATAGAATGAAGTGAAGAAAAATAGTAGAACTTAACATGAGCTTATCTATTTAAAGATTGAGGTTCCCCTTCAAATGAATATGGTACCATTTAAGGTCAGCCAATAGGACCCACAGGTCAGTACAAACCAGAACTGCTACTGGGCTCAGGGGGAAGTCCAGCAGCAGAGCAGGTGGTCAGAGCTAACCATCGGTGTGTGTCTGACTTCTGTATTGCAGTTTGTGGATGTGGAAGGGGAAAATCTGCTGTTTTAGAGTGCAAATGAGCAGTGGTCCCCAATGAAGTTGTCACCTACATCAGAGCTCAATACTGCAATATTCATGATTTTTTAAAAAATATATAAATGAATAGCACCTGGCTTAGAAATTCTGTGGTTCAGTGCAATGCCTTTGTGTGCTTTGCAGTGTAATTTATGAAAATACTGATCTTGGCACAGACAAAGGTTACCATATTGTCTCCAGGTGCTCCCTGTGTGCGCTGCACGATCACATAGCCATAATCAGACATGTACACATGGATGAAGAGACATTCAATGCATGTTTGCACATCACTCTGATATAATTTAGGCTTGCTTGAGCAAAACACAGAAGGTAACTTGTTTGACCAGACCCAAGGCCTCAGATGTCTGGTACTTGAATCCACCTAATCGGTTATTTTTAATGAACACTTTATTCCTCAATCTGCAGACCTCTATTCTCCCAGTTTTCTTTTGGACCTGGTCTTGGTCAGGGCATGTCCTGATTATCCACCACCTCACAGTCATAGATGATTTTTGCATCTCACTCTTCTTAGAGCCAGTCATAACTGCCTCCATGCCCTGAACAGAGCCTCGAGGTCACAGCTTTCTTCTCCATCTGACTGAAGCTCAAATTATCCCTTGCCTCTTCTTAATCTTCATCCCTTATCCCATCCACAAAACCTGAGGCCTTCAGGCACCACAATCTATATTTTCAAAGCTCAAACCTGATCCAAACATTGCTTTCGCTACACAAAGACAGGAAGATGTGGAGCTTGCAACAAATCCTCCAAGAAGGAAAAGACCTCCCCTCCCCATGCCAAGTTCCTTTTTGAGAACCTGCCCATGAAAGAATGTCCAGCCAAGCCATCATTGTCAGTTCCTGGCCTCTTCTCGAGGAGACGGTCAATGGAAGAGGAAGCCCCAGGAGAACAAGCAGAAAATGGCAGATGAAGAGAAAATAAAACATAAGAAGTGCCTTCCAAGAGCAAAGTGCCCTCTCACAGCTGCAAGATGAGAGGAAAAAAGCAGCAAGTATCTCAAAAGGAAGGCAGTTGCTTCTTCTGATCCAAGGATGTTGGCTGACAGACAGGACAATGCTGGAGACTGAAAAAGCATCAAAATTAAAGTAAGGGAAAGGATGAAGAGGTTCCAACCAAGATACAATGTCAAGGTCAAGGCCAACCTGCAGTTTTTTTTTTGCAGGAATGCAGTTTACCACAACTCTGCAACTATTGGCAGTAGCTGTGATAAGGACCCTATGGGCAATCAATATGGTCAGGAGACATTACTGCTGCCTCTCTATTCCAGATGTTCTTCTATAGGGAGCCAACTTTACCATCACCGTGGTTGTTGGTGGCCATCTTCTTGAAGCAGATGTAAAGTACAGAAGCGCTCCATTTCAGCTGATCAATGTATATAATTTACATAAAACATAATCAGAGCCCTGCAGGTGAAAAAGATAGTGGGTCCTGAGCAAGTTGTTAAGATCATTTGGAAAATGCCCCAAAGGTTTCAAACAAGCAACAAGACTTTGCTTGGTTGTTGGCAAGAAAGGCACTTCCCACTGGATCCTTCATGCATAGTTGAAATATCGCAACACCCCATGCCGCCTTTTTCTGGGAAGAGATGTCAGGGTTTTGATTTGAGGTTCACATCCAACAGCTGCATATCATAGGACTCTTGCTCTAAAGACTGTTCACATGGACACACAGTGAGATAAACCATCAACTCGGTGCTGTCTGGTCTGCACAGAACTCTCTGATGTTCCACTACAAGGCAGTTTCCATGACCAAATGCATAAACCATCACGCTCTAAGGTCCAGGACCACGTGTTAAGGGATATGCTGCAACTAGACAAGAAAAATGGCTCTTTCACCAATGCACGTTGAGTGGCTAGAATCTGTGTTAAAATCCCACAAACTATTTGCTCATGGGATTATAGAAATGACTTGTAATGAGAATCTTGACTTGAATTTTTATTATTCTATACATTTGAATTTTTTTAATAAAGTTTATTTCTGAAATTAAAAGAAAAAACAATCACAAGACTACTGAAAACAAGACTATGATCAAACTCCTAGAAGACTGTCTATGGAGATATCACATAATAGGACCTGGATTGGTTGGATGCTCATGCTGGAAAATATCATGACTCAGGTAGTGTTCAGTTAGTTTAGTAGGATAAATATTTCTAAAATATAGCTTGTCAAATTCTACATAGAATTTGGCACTCTATAATGTACATTATATATTTGCACCTCGGTGAACCGTCACTTCATAAACTGGCATGGTATATTACTGAAATACATCCAACAGAATAAACTTCACTGTTTCAGGGGTTGGAAATTTTTAATGTAACCAAATAATAGTCATAGATTCATACAGCATGAAAACAGATCCTTTGGCTCAACTTGTCCATACTGACCAAACTGTCTACTAGCTAGTCCAGTTTCCCTGCATTTGGCCCTCTAAATCCTTCCTATCCATGCACCTGTCTGACTGTCTTTTAAACATGGTAACTATACCCACCTCTACTACTTCCATATACACTCCACCCTTTGTGTGAAAAACTTGCTCCTCAGATCCCTTTTAAACATTTTTCCCCTCACCTTAAACCTATGCCCTCTAGCTTTAGAACTCCCCTACCCTGGGGGGGGAAAAAACTGTGACCATTCACCATATCTATGCCCCTCATGATTTTATAAAGCTCTATAAGGTCACCCCTCAGCCTCCCATGCTCCAGGGAAAAAAGTCCCAGCATATCCAGTCTCTCATAGCTCAAGGCCTCCAGTCCCAATAACATCCTTGTGAATCTGTTCTGCACCCTTCTCAACCTAATGACATCCTTCCTATGCCCAGGTGACCAGAAATGCACACAGGATTCCATATGCAGTCTCATGAACATCTTGTATAGCAAATAATTTAGAATTAAAAATCATTCTGGCATTTTAATTGCAAGTTCAAGATTAAAATATAGTTATCGGTAATCCAAGGAACACAGATAGATTTTGTACATTCAAAATGCATACAATACAATTTAATGGGCCATTCAGAAATACCATGGTGCTGTTAGTCAAAGAATTGGCTAGCTGTCCTTCCAACAGAACGTAATAATAAGCTAAAATGATCATTAAGCCCCCAAATACATCTTTTAATAAGTATCAAACATATACCCAGCATGTAGAGAGAACACACACTGCACTTAGTTAACATCAAAGACCTCAAACTGAATTCAAAGTAAAAGCAAATTTCAACTTACTCAACAACGGCCAAGAACTGTTACCAACTCAAACTAATCCATTGAGACTAAATCAGTCTCATTACTATGATTCAATATTCTGGTCAGTTGGGGAGAGGCCAAGGCTAGTAGATTTAGGAATATGTCCAACGCTTAAGATAGCTGGATGATACAGCTAAGAATAATTAGTCTTCCATAATTCCCTAGATTCTGAAATAGTCCAAGATTAATGGATAGAAAATGTAAAATTGATATACAAGAAAGGAGAAGGAAAAATGGAGAAAACCAATTAGTGTGGGCAGCTGTTTTCAGCAAACTGCTGAAATCCATTTTTAAGGAATTTTTGCTTATTGACAAAGTACTGATCAACATGCAGAGGCAATTAAAGTAATTTCGTTATTCGAAAGCCATCCTATTAACTTTCCTTTCTTCAACATCATTAAAGTCAATGTGTTTAAATTTCTGTTGTATGTGTTCTATCCTGCACTAAATCCATCATGACATCACTAAATGTGACACTACAGAATACTTTTTGACAACTCTTCAAACTTGAATTTGTTATCTTCAAATTATTTGTTGACTAAAGACCTCCTTTTATTCCCAACCTCCACTAGCCTTACATTCCACTACACTCTCAGATAAAAGTTAAGCTTTCCAATGCACAATGCACTTAATGCACATTCCATCCTGCCCAACCTTTTCACATATCATAGTGGCAGAACATTCTGCTATCAGCATCTTACTCTTTCTAATTTTCTCATGGAATTTCTCTATCCCTATCCCCCCATTAAAAATAAACTATTACAAATATTGATTGTGAAATGGAACATCAACCAATTTTTACATCTACTGATGCTAATATCAAAATGAGGTTTGATAGTTTTAAAACTGACTGAAAAAAATAGAGTACTATTGTATTATAAATTATTAATCTGCATTATTCTACTTCATTATTTCTTCTGCAAATGCACAAGAAACATGCATTTTCCCCAAAGAGAATCTGCAGAGAAAATCTAAAGTACAGTATGCTAGGCTACAATGTTTAACCCAGGCTTGATGAGGAAACAATTCTAATTTTTTCAATCGTAAATATTCTTGCACCCAAGTCCCACCCCCCCCGCCCCCCTCAGCGATCTTCAAACTCCAGGCTTACTCATTCCACGTGCTTTAATCCCAACTTAACACCACCCTCCTCTCCTTCAAACTGTCATATTAGAAAAGCTTCTTCAAAATAAACACACAAAAGGTCACACTTTTTTGTGGGTCAAGAAAAAGAAAGGTATTTTTTCTGCTCTACAACTTTTGAGGGAACTTTTAAATAAAACAATACTTAATTTGGCAAATTGTTTAAGCTACAGTGTATTATTTCCACACCCTATATAAAGCATGTTGCTTTTATTTTGAAGGTGATGAGGGAAAGCGTCATTATATTTTTGAATGAGGCATTAAACCAATACCTTTCATGTTTTACAACCCCACTATTATGGAGAAGTTCTGCCTAAATCAGTTTCCTGTAATTTTCTGATTTCAAAACTTTCCTGTAATTGTACTATAAAATTTTAAAGAGATTATATATTAATTTGCATTATTACATTATCAACTCAAAGCAGCTGCAAATATTTTACTTGATGTGAACAGGAAGTAAATTCTGTATATTAGTTAAAAATATGAAGCATCTGAAAGGAATTTCCATGCAAAAGTCTGTAATAATACTCAGAAGACAAAGTGCATTTAAACATTCAGTACAACATTCTGATAACACGCCTCCCACAGTCCTTTAACAACCCTCATAATCTCTTCTGCTGCATGTCTTGAACATGTCACCTAAGGAAGTTTTATAACTCCACACGTACATTAAGGCCTTCAGGAGGACAATCAATAAAACCCTTACAGACACAAATCATCACTAACAATGGCAAGCTTAAATGATTCTTGAACATAAACAAAAAGTGTCTATTCATGGCACTGCAAGTCACTTTGATGCATCTATCAAATTACATTTTGCTACACCACAAAAATTAAATTCACACTGATCTAAATTACAAACAACTGTAACACATAGTTACCAGCTTAATTCTGCTAAACTCTAATAAATTCTTTTATATTGAAAAAGATAATTCAATTCACACAAATTAAACTGATAAGATTCTGATGAAATATAATACTGAATATTCCATGAGCTGATGTGAATTAAAAATGTCACTTAAAAAAATTGAACCTAGTCTAAAAGGGGTCATATAAGAAAGTTGTCCAGGGCAACATCTATAATTTAGTTCCATAAACATACATTTATAGATATAGATATATATATGTATGATAGGTACTAATAAGCAACTGATCAAATGAAATGCATCTTCAATTCTTACAAGCTATGATCCCCAATAAGAAAAAATCTCCAGAGTCACATTACAAGTCTAAGAGCAGTGACCTATTTAATGTCATTGAAGATGCAGCAATATGAAAAGAATTGCTTTTAGCTCACCAACTAATGATCCTAGTGCTCCCAACTGACTAAACTGATGAAAGACTCCCAATAGTTCACACTTCATGCGTCAACTGATGCAGACAGCAGTCTCTCCACAATTAAAGCTGCTAACTCTCCTGGAGGCACAGCTCTCACACGACCCCTAGCTTTGTTTTATTTTATCTTAATGCAAATAATGTGTGGGTTTTGTAATTTTGCTTAGGGCAAAACTTGAATGCAGCTTCACATATAAAAAGTATTTTAAACACATTTATATGACATTCTAGTATTTGGAATAAGACTGTCCTGCCACTAAATTACAGGGCAAAGCAATAAATAATAAAATGAACATGAAGCAATAGTTCAACTAATAATCTGCAAGAATCCTTGATTGTCTAACAAGCAAAGACTAGAAAATATGGTAAATAAACAGATAATATTTTAGGTTATATTTATTCAAGATATATATAATAGCCCATTACAACAGAGTGGACTGGGCATTAGATTCAACAAGTTCCTTAGCAAAATTCAGTCGTTTTAGGAAAGGGGTTAAAAAGCAGTAATATTCTAACTCTCCTTAGTGGGGAGCCAGCAGCCTGCAATATTTCTGGAATTGATTGTTTTCTCTCAAATGTCAGCATGGAACATGTGGGCAGAAAACATCCAATTAAAAAAAACTGCAGCAAAATATCATTTTTCACTTTCACTTCAAGAAGCCTGGAATTCAGTTTGTGTAATAGCTTGCTGGCATGTATCCACTATAGAAACATCTCAGCCAAGATGATAAGGAGGCGAGGTCTTGCTTTGCATGCACAGCTTGCCAGTAGCAGCTGATAGGAATTGGTCTTCCCCAGCAGCCTGGAGAGCTTGCATACGGCAATCTCAGCAACAGGAAATTTCATAAGTGCGTGGCTGCCTCCAGCGAATGCATCGTTGGTCACAGCTGGCTAAATGTCTCAGTATTATAAAGGGAAAGGTGCTGACCAAATGCTATGGAGCAGAGGGAACTTTAAGCAATAGCTTAAAATGCAGCCTGGAAAGTAAACTAATACTTCATATTTTACAGTACTGGATTAATTATAGAGAATCTACTCCACTCACACATGGATATCCACAACAGAAGCAGCAAACAGACATCGCTCTTTCATTTCTAATTTACCTGAAGGTAAGCAATCATTTAGAGCATAGTTGGAAAATTCTCTGATTTGCTGCAAAAAAAATTTAAATTAATTGTCAGCATATCTAATTTAAAAATGCAGCTTGTGAATACATGTATCAATTATTAGAAATATAAAATATTTAAGATTATCTTGAATGAAAATGATGGTTTATATATACTTTGTGCCTGCAATCTAACTTACTTTTAGGTTAAAGGTAACTGGATTATTTTTGAGTAATTTAAAAACCAGACTTCTGTAAAAATATCCAACTCAGATGAGCTTTTTTCACCTGAATGCAGTAGCTTTCCTATCATCAAATAATTTATGTCTCTGCTGGACAGAAGAAGTGTAATTTAGAGAAGAAGGGAGCATAAAAATCTTCTATGATTCACTGTCCAGCGAGATCCAATGGTTCACATTGAGAAGCAGAAATTACAAGATTTCTAATTTGTAATAACTGGAACAGTCAAGATACTAATAGGGCACCATGATTTTTGTTGTGTGCATGCTAACCTGGAAATTCCCTCTAAAGATGCAGCAAACCAGCATATCTCTGCTGCTAAAACGATGATCAATAATTCTCATTGCCTTTAAATCCTTCAGAAAATTGTTTCTCAGCTAAGAACTTCACAAAAATAAAAGTATTTTTTGATAACAGTGCAATAATTTTAGAAAGAATTCCATAATGTCAATGCTCTGGTCTCTTACAAAGGGTTGGGCTGAAAAGAACAGTAGTCCATTTTACCATTTGGTTTCATATCACTGGTTGGCTGCATGGGAAGAATTACTTCACTTTAACCCCTTCACTTCCTCATTAAAGGTTACTTTTTCACTAACTTTAGTACTATTTAGGCTATGCATCATCAGGTTTATAAGTGAAGCTTAAAGAAACTTGATTGCTTCTTCTGTTTTAACATTAAATGATTTTAGGTCTTCCTCTGCATACCAAAGCCTTCAAGTAAGTCTTGCAATCCAGCAAAGGTGAATTGTCTTTCTCTAAAAGCAGCTCGTGCAGGTCATTTATGGATATTTTCTGTTATACATGTGATTTACTTGAATTACTCTTGGAAATAAATCAGAAGATTAAGTTGCCAAAGTTAGATTCCATGGAAAAAATATAGTTCACAAAATTATTGCAACAGAAACAGATGAGACTTAAAAAATGATGGTTAACAGCATGCTTTACAATACCTGAATCAGCTTAATTGTTAAGTGTCAATTAAACAAGAAATGAACTGACAATTCACTTATAATTTTCCTACAGCAACAAATTGAGAACAAAATGTATTTTAGCAATGTTTAAGAGCACAATGAAATAATTAAAGATCAACTATCTCAGTTTAAAATATAGCTATTTGAAAGTTTTAAGAACCAAAATCTTAAGATATAATTAATATTTTAAGAGTAAGATTAATGGAACAATTAATTCCATTAATCTCATCACTTATATTTTAACAGTAATTTTAGTACTCTAAATGTACACATAAAAATAAGGAAGTTTTTATTTTCCAATCATTCTAAAGATTACCTAGTATTAAGTATAATTCCCTGGATATTTCTGTAAATTATCTTAATACGTGATTTTTAAATGAAAAATGCAATTAAGATTTTAAAATATGTTGTGTTTTGTTAAATATAAATTACTAAACTTTTATTGATTTATGGGTAAAACTTATTACAATTTTGAAGTAATTTATCCATTGTACAACCTTTTGAAAGTGGAACTGATATGCACATAGAAATCTCTGTAGGTAAAGTATAAATAAAAATTAAGGCAGTCCAATACGCTCATAAACAGTCAGCTTTAAATGTACATAAGATTTAATAAAAGATTTTGAATAGATATCAAAAATCTATTCTTGGCAGACATAAGGAATAAATAGTCAGAAATCATATCTGCAATCCAAAAGTAACACAATAATGCACAACCTATTTCAAATAGAAATGATAACTTTGTTTTTTTTTCCAAACTGAACAACCATATTACATGTAGCTAATAGTAGCTGGACAGTCCTTAAGAAGCAAAGCAAGTCACAAAATCAAAGAAAAGAACATTACTAAAAGTAGTTTATCTTGGCTATAAAGTTTAGTATTCTTTATATATTATTTTATTCATCAGCTGGAAATATTCAGCATATGTTACATTATTTATCTGCTAGGAAAAATAGCTTGGACCAGAACAGGCAGTTTTCATATTGATCCCATAAATTCTAAAAGGATTATGCATTAACTTACACAAACCACAATCCCTCAAACAAATTCTATTACATGTGCTCTTTATATTTGTGGAGCATCCATTTTTCTATTACTTTCAAAGCTTTACATTATCTATGTGGTTATGTTTCTAGTTTCAAGACATTATAATTGCACTTTCCAAAATACTGAGTGATTGTTCTGGAATCAAGTGGAATTACAATGATACTTATCCACGTTATTTTCCTTTGATTCATATTTTGGGATCTGGGATTGCTGGCAAGGCCAGCATTGAATGACCATTCCCAAATGTCCTTGAGAAAATGTTGGCAAGTTATAATGTATACATTCCCAAAGATGTCGTATACTCTTAAGTAAAGAATTGCTGAAAATGACAAGTACTTTCCAGGGGTTTCTGCATGTGACAAAGACATCATTACACTCCTCAAACCTGTATTTCAGGATTTAAAAGAGGGAAAACTAAATTGATGGCAGCAAAATGTTCCCATCCCACTCTTGTTGCTTCTTAATTCATCACTTTTTAATGATCAGCTACGAAACAGGTGTCATATCTCAGCTGTCAGTGGTCTTACCCCTAAATCAGGACCAAGGGTTCAATGCCTATCCCTTGACTTTAATTTAAGCTGACTTTCCAGTGCACTGCTAAGGAAATGTCTTTAGGACAAGGTATAAACTGAGCATTACCTGCTCTCTCATTTCGAAGAACTTCTCAAAGGAGAAGGGGACTTATCTGTGCAGGCCAATATTAATTCTTCAATTCAAATCACTCCATAAAATTATACCACCTTTATCAATTACTACTTGTAGGACTTTACTGTGCACAAATTCATTGCTGCCTTTTCTACCAATTCTGTGACTACACTTCTAAAGTACTTCATTGGCTATTAAGTGCTTGGAATTACATGGTAGCTTTAATAATCCAAGTCTTTCATATCAAATGATGTAAAATGCACTTTGAGATAATTAATTACACATTATGCAATGAATAATCTATTTGTAAAACCTAAGAGAATCGTGTGAATGCAAACAACGTCTGTTGCAATGGTACATGGTTAAGTGAGGTAAAAGTGAGACAAATTTATTCTGGAAATTGAAATCATTTCTTTTTCTACAGTCGGTATTTTTATTTTTAAACTACACTAACAAAATAAGCTGGCTACAGTGTGAATTAGATACTTGCAACTTTTACCTTACATTTATTTGATATTTTAAATTATTCTTAGTTTAGGTCTTTTTTTAATGAAATTTGAATATAAATAACTCAGCAATAAGCTGAAGGTTTTTTTTTGTTTGAACACCTAGATAAGCTTGTAAGTGAAAAAGTGGGAAAAAATGAACATAAAATTTTGACAACTCCATCATTTTAACAATGGGATATGCTTGTGTGCAAGTTTCAAATTTATCAGTTAGGAGGAGAGAATTCTGAACTGCTGCCCATCCGATGACATCAGTCTTTGACCCGATTGATTTTCAGGTTGGGTTTCAACAGAATCATTCTGGACAACTGTTATTGCTGAGCAGGCACAAATGCAGAGTTTACTATTTGGACATGTGACATTTTCTTAAAGGGAAGCACTGAGGTACCAAGCACAACATAGGGAGATTATGAGTGAGTCCAGAAAAAAAATTAATATACCTCCAGGTTCCACAATTAGCAGTTCCTCAGCACTTTTCTTTGTGCTTTTGAAGCAGCTTCAAGTCACCCCAATAAAGACCATTATATGCCAAGTACTTGTCATTCTACAACTCTCATTCCATCCAAGAGAACCTAAAAATTGCATCAGAAACCTGTGCCAAGCATAGAAAACCTACTTCCACGTCTTCCTGAAGGTCTCACCCAAACCTCCCCACTCTGTGGAGAGGAAGGAATAGCTTCAATAATTTCTAGAATGGGAAAGGTGCCATTACAGCAGCATGAGAACACAATTTCTCTGCACTGAAGCTCTAATTGCACCTAAAAGATAAAAATTAGCCTGTATATAATGGATTCCTTGATTTGAGATACATAGTTATTAACAAATGGGTCTGCTGGGAAAGTAGTTGCAGAAAGGTTTCACTGGAAAGAATGGGAAGAAAATCTGAGGCGGGCCAGGAGTACAATTTCCATGTGGGGTTCAGAGAAGTTCTCCTCGTCTCAACAAGGTAAACAAACATTTTCAGCTTTATTCATATTTATTCAAACTTGATCTGAGGAATTGCACATTCTTTTCTAAAACAGACAACCACAGCATTGCTGTCAAACTAACAACTTGATTTCCTAAGCAGATAAAGGGGTTTCATCTGCTGGTTCTCTGAATGATTTCATCAGCACATGCTTGTACTTCAATTGTGCATTCACCCAATCAAAGATCATGCATTCCTTGTAAGAATTATATCATTCATTTCCAGTGTTGGTTTCCATTTCAGATATAGACCTACAGCTGTTAAAAATACTAAGAAATGGAACATGTGAAATGAAGCATGATCTTGAACAATTATGTTGTTGTATTCTGAAATACACCTTCAAGAAATAAATACTCAGTCTTCTACTTCAAACAGTTTTGTCTACTCGTAAGTCAAGCCAGCCTTGATCCAAAGCTATAATAATTGTCTTTTCTTATTCAATAAAAATATCAGATTTACAAAATTCTAAACTATCATGAGAGTTTAAGCAGCAATGAATTCATAAAATGTGAGTTTCCAGTGAGATGAGTTACAATGCCATTAGGTTGGGTAGTGGGGGCACAATGGTGAAGGCATTAATTTAAAAAAAACATATCCTAGAACCAATTTTTAGTTACACATAAAGGTTTTGTTCCAAAGGCTGAAGACAGTTGAGAATATAAATTGCTGTTTGTGTGCATGCAAAATAACATATTTTAAAGGAGTATTAAGAGAAATAAATCTCCTATATCTCTTTATTATTTTTTTCTGGATGTAGTTGCTGGCATAGCTTGTATCAATCATTCAAACCTAACTGTCACTGTGATGGTGGCGGAATGCCATGCTCTTGAACTGCCGCAGTTCTTCTGGTGAAGGTATTCCCACAGTGATGTTGGGTAGGGAGTTCCAGGATTTAGTCTCAATGACAATTAAGGAATGGAAATATATTTCCAAGTCAGTATGGCTTGTGATTTGAAGAATCTGTAGGCATTGGCATTCCCATGATCTTCCTTCTATTGTCATTCTTGGTGGTAGAGGTTGCAGGTTTGGGAAGTGCTGTTGGAGCAACTGCAACACATTTGTAAATGGTGCACAGTGTAACTAAGCTTGGACTGGGTATCAATCAAGTGAGCTCCTTTGTCCTACATAGTGTTGAACTTGTTGAGCATCGTTGGGAGTTCCATTTATCCAGGTAAGTGGGCAAAATTCCATTACATTCCTGACCTGGGCTTTCTCGATGAAGGAAACTTTGAGGCGTTAGAAAATGTAGCCTGTGAACTGCTCTAGCAGTGACATTATTCATATGGTTGGTTCAGTTGAGTTTCTGATAAATGGCGACCACACCCCTACCTGAACATTGACGGTAGGGGACTTGCTATGGTCATGCCAATGACTGAAGGACACTGCTCAGAAAATTGAGGAACTCCTGCAACCATGTCTTGTGTTGTGATGATTTACCTCCAACACCTATAACCAGCAACCTTTGTGCAAGGTATTGCTCCAATCATTGAAGCATCACTTCTTTAAAACCCCCTGACTTTTGTTTTACCAGGACTTCTCATCAGCTCACTTGGTTAAATGCTACCTTAACATGAAGGGAAATCACTCTCACCTGTTCTCTGGAATTCAGCTTTTTGGTCCACAATGGGACAAAGGCTGCAATTGTATCTGGAACCAAATGATCTGGTAACATTCAAACTTCATCTGTGAGGAAGTGCCATTTGATAGACCTGTCAACAACGTCTTCTCAAACAGCAGAAAAGTCATGAAAAGGGGGGACTGGACAGTAGCTAACCAGACTGGATTTATCCTTTGTGTGGATAGGACATAGTGAGCACTTTTCCCACATTGATGCCAATGTTGTAACTATACAAGAACAATTTGTCTAGATGCACGGCTAGTTTTTGGAATGCAAGTTGTTAATAGTACTGCTGAGACATTGTCTGGCTGCACAGTTTTTGCTGGATCCAGAACTCTCAGCTATTTCTAGATATCACATAGAATGAATTGAACTGGCTGAGGAGTGGTCTCTGTGTCATCAGGGATCAGAAGAATACTGAAATGGATTACTCACTCAACAGTTCTGTTGCAAATATTTCAACCTTATCTTCACATGCTGTCCCCACATCTCTGGGTGATCTGACCTGCCAGGGGTACAACATGTTAACAAAGACTGTGATGGAGGAGTCTGGTATTATCTGAAAGGAATGATTCTAAAACTCTTATCAGGTTGTTAGCTTGACAGCCATCCTAATTTAAGTACCAGTTGAAGTGAGAGAACTTCTCAAGATTGACTTGGCTGGGTGGTCTGTCTGGATTTATTCTTATTCTGTTTAAACATGGCAGTTAAGAATCAAGCATGGCTTGGATCTGAAATCGCACATAAGCTATTCTGGGTAAGGATGGCAAATGTTCTCAATTGAAGGATTAATGAAACAGATGTGCTTTTATTGCAACCATTATAGAGACCACCACTTTTCATAAATTAGAATTAAACTCATTCCTCTGGGTTGTTTGAATAGGTTTTACAATGGCTAGTCTGCTAAAATAACTACCATACCACAATTCCCTCTACTATACTACTAACTCTAATGGGTGTACATATTTACAATTTACACAATTTTGCCTTTATGTAAAATGTATCATGGTGACATTCTAACCTTAATTATTCTTTAAGGACATTTTGTAATAAATTTTGACATAGTCTAAATTTTGCTTTAAAATTATGTTGCTTTCATTTGTAGGTAAAACATGGTGAGTAAGGAACCAAGTAAATGCCAACTCACAAGTAAGGAGAATGAAACTGAGCAAGCAGCATCACCAGCACTGGAGATGAAATATGCTCTGGATCCAAACAGGCAGATTAGAAAAAGGAATAAAGCATTACAGGTGAGATTTAAAGATATCCGTGAAGCTCAGAATGAACAGGAGAAGAGACTTGCTGCAACACAGCAAATGGACAAAAAAACAATGAAAGCTATTTCTTATAAGGCAGCTTATCGCAAATACATGACAGTGCCTGCACGAAGGTCAATTCCAAATGTTACCAGAAGCACGGGTGTGCAGACATCACCTGACCTCAAAAAGCGCTATCAGACATTTCCTTTGGAAAGGAAGAAAGTAAATGTCATTAAAATTGCTCCCACTTTAGAAACATTCAGGCGACAAAACAATGGTTTGGCAGTTGAAATTAAAGATAATAACCTCAATAAAGACTTAGGAACACGCAATACAAGCAGTACAAAGAAAAGCAGTCAGAAGAGTCCAGATATCAGTGTACATACTAATAACTTCAGCAAACTGAATGAACAAGCTGGCAATGTGCGACTGGATACTCCCAGCAACAAAGACCAAGAAATACACAGTCGTACTGAAGACCTAACTCAAATACTAAATTTGACAGATTCTAACCCAACTGAACAAAATTACCAACAGTGCAATATGACAATGTTTGATAAGGTGTCTTCAAGAAATCAGAACTTTAATCAAACTGAGCTGCATCTAACAGATTTCACCTCCTTCCATTTAACAGACAGCAACTGTGAACTTACACAGTCTGATCCCTCAACTTCCTTTACACAGGATTCCTCACAAAATGTGGCTACATGGGAAGTGGATGAAAGAACTTTGCACCCAGCCAGTCAGCAACCTCAGTCAGTGAATGGTCAACTCTGTTCAGTACAGTCTCCACAAAGAGAAGAGTTCTCTGAATCAACTCTGTCAAATATTGCACCCAGAGATGAAGATCAGTCGAATCAAACAGCAGTATCTGTACTGGAGTCAGATCAACAAATTGTACCTCTTACAGAAGTTGTGGATCTGAAAGCTCAGCTACAAATAATGGAAAACCTGATCAGTTCCAGTCAGGAAACCATTAAAGTGTTGCTTGGGGTTATTCAAGAATTAGAAAAAGGCGAAGCCCTCAGAGAAGGGTAAGACTACACAAAACTATTTATACGTGTTAGTTTAGAAATGAATGTTCGAATAATGGAATTAATACATAGATCTATTACATAATTATTGGGAAAACAAAGAACGAGCATTTAAAATAATAATGAATGCATACTGTACAATATAGATTTCACAGATATGCAAAATATGAGACTCATAATGATTTCCAAAAGTCCTAAATCTTGAACTGACAAGTAACATAAACAGGAATTTTCCTCCTCAGAGCAAGAACCAGAGAATGCAATGCACACAACCAGTGGAATGATGTTGTACTGCATTACATGACAAACTAAACTATTACACAGGCTTAAAAGCATATGGGATTCTTGATTCTGTAGCACTGAATATTGAATAGGAAAGTGTCCATATATTCATAACATCGAGGTGATGGGAAAATTGCAGTTAAATATTGCAGGACATTGGATTTGCATTGCCATCAGTGCAAATTGGAAGTGGAATTAGATAATTACTTGAGGAATGATTGCATTTCCAAACTAGAAAGTCAGCAGTGGACACATCACAGACACGATGTGTGTTAGCTATATTCAATGATTTTCTTTTTTCAAATTAAGGAAAATCTGTATCAGAGTACTGATGAAAATAATTACCAGTTGTAATTCTATTTTACATACACGTTTTAAATTCTGCATAATTAGTACTGTTTGCATTTGTAACTAACTCTAACAGAAACACTGGATTCTTGTTTTCTCTCCCAACCAATGCAATGCAGATCATTGATAACCAAAGACAATAAATTTTGAAATTTTTACTTCTGATGTTTCAGACACATTTCCTCTTTGGTGCAGCTAGCATTTCATGTTGTCTTTTCTCGAATCAGCCTGTCATATCACATATGCTGAATAAATATCCAGCTCCTTTTTAAGCATTCTTATTAATGAACACTGTGGCAAGTTCCTCACTTAACACAAAAGCCCTCACAAATGAGGGCTGTAACCCAAATTCAAGAAAAACAAAATCTAAAATTTAGAAGGAATGAGCTGAAGTAAAAGTAACTCTACTAAAACAGAAAACGCTGGAAATATTCAACAGGTCCAGCAGCATCTGTGCAAAGAGGAACAAAGTTCATGCCTCAGGCTGAGGACGCTTTGTCAGAACTCAAAGCAAATTACAGAATGACGGCGAACTCTACTGATGATATCAAGATTGCTTATCTGCAGTTTATTGATCTCTAGTCCTTGATCAAATCAAAGGAGTGCACAAGTGCCATGCCATAATTTGGTCAAGTAGGTGGGCTAAAACAGCCCTGCACACAAAACTACTGAAAACATTCCTTATAGCCAACAAAGTCACACCTCCAATTTTGACATCTGTCAAAGTTGACAAGCTTTTGGAATGCTTCTGACCTTTGTGGCATTTAGATACATTCAGAAATAAAAATAAAATAAACTACAGTAAAATGTAAAACATATTGAAAAATTTAAAAGACAATATTACTTAAATTACTAATCAGATGTATAATATTTACTGATACTATCAATATTATATTGCATATTTGCAACTTTTTATAGTTTATTCTGTCATTATATTATTAACTTTTCTAAGTGGCCTTTGTTTTAAGTTGTAAATTGGTCCAATACAAGATCAAGGCTCTGATATCAGCTTGAGGATAGGGAGGACACTGAGGTGATGGTGGGGAGCATGGAGAGGTGCCTTGCTCAGCACCTGCCAAATTAAACAGGAACAGATGAACACTTTGGTCACTATTTCACAGTTATGGCCAACAAAATGGAAAGGCTGAAAAATCAAAAGAAACTCATTTTCTCTGTAATGTATCAGAACTGGTGAATTCTTTTTTCAGTCATCCATGTGTGATATTGACCTACTTTTTCTCTCTCAGTGAGAATAGCCTGATGTGCTGGGCATGCCTTACAGCTCTGCTATTAGCAACACATAACACAGACAAAATTATAATCACCCTCCAGCTGCCCTATTAGCCCATCTGACCTGATCTTAGCTTGTCACAGATATTCCTTTCATCCTATCCATCCCTTCCACCTTCTTTTATTTTTACTCATTTCTTTCTTTTTCCCAGTTTTTAATGAATGACCTCTGACCTGAAACATTAACTCCGTCTCACTTTTCCATAGATGTTGCCTGACCAGCTGAGCTCCTAGTATTGTTTGTTTCTATTGCAAATGGAGTGGCCAACTAATAGCTGGTCAGTTGGACCGACAGCTGTGGGCCTCAGCCAGGTTGAAGAGGACGTGGGGTGAGAATATTACTAGACTCTAGGTGGCCTGGAAGGATCAGGAGGGGAAATTAGAAAGGTTAGGGTAATTTGCAGCCTATAGCAGGGAGTACAGCTAAGATGGATCCTACTATCTTTGCCTCCCTTTAGATAACCTTGACCGGGGGACAAGAATACTTAAATTGGCAACTAAATATGAAGCACGAAGCATCTTTGAGGCCCAATGCAAGCTTGAGGAACAGCACTTTGTTTTTAATTTGAGCATGTTGCAGCTTTTAAAACTCAATAATGAATTCAAAAGCTTCATGTAGCTCATGCTCTCTGTTTGTACCATGACTGTCTAGTTCAGTTGCAGGTCATCCACCTGTAATATTAATTCAATATTTTTCTCTCCCCATCAGCATGGCCCCATCAGCCACACATTCCCTACATCTATGCATTCCCTTCTTCAATTTCTCAGCGTTTTTATATTTCTTTCTCTCTTTTAACTCTCCTTAAAGAAATATTTCTTAGATTAAGTTTTGGTTGTCTGGCTCTTAAAAAGATATTTTTCAAGAGATGAACATTACTGGCAAGGCCAGCATTTAACTTCCATAGAAGGTGATGGTGAGCTACCTTCTTGAAAAGCAGCAATTCTTCTAGTGAAAGTGCTCCCTTAACGACATTGGGTAGCATCCTACTGGGCTTCAGGATTAAGATCAAGCAATGGTGAATGAACAACAGAACATTTCCAAGTCAGGGTTATATCTAACATGGATGGGAACCTGCACGTAGTGGTATTCTCATGCACATGGTGGCCATGCCCTTCCTGATACTAGAGGTTCCAGCTTTAAGAGGGAGTCTAGGCAAGTAACTGCAATGCTCTTTTGTAAATGGAACACACTGCTGCCATCCTGCAAAGGGAATTAGCATTTAGGGTGGTGAACATAGTCCCATTTAGTGCAACTGCTTTGTCCGAGATGTCGAGCTTCTGAGTGTTATTGAAATGCAATCAAGGGGTCAACATTCCATAATGCTTCTGACTTGTGCCTTATAGGTACTGAGAGGCTTTGAGATGTCCGGTAATGAGTCACTCATTGCAGGATATCCAGCATCTGATCTGCTCTTGTAGCTATAATATGTGGATGATCCAG
>JARFYF010000012.1:22925215-22941717 GCA_030265395.1 Rhina ancylostomus | reverse complement strand
TCATCGCAGGATCTCCAGCCTCTGATCTGCGCGTGTAGCTAGAAGATGGGGATGATCCAGTTGATTTTCTGGTCACTAATGACTCCCAGGACATTGCCAGTGGGGGACTCAGCAACACTAATGCCATTGAATGTCAAGGATACGTGTCCAGTTTTGAGCTGCCAGATCTGCTGTGATTAGATTTTCATATAATTCTATACAACTCTGATGGCACACAACATAAAGGAAGGTGTTCTCAGAGTGGAGAAGGGACCTGCGTCACTCAAATCACAAACAGATAAATTCAAAGAAGGTTGATACCTGAGCGGGAGATCAAGATGGTTTGTTCCTTATGTTTTTTGGTCATTTCCTTCTATAGACCCATCGTGGCCAGCTCAATTAATAGTGGTGTTCGAAATCACTATGGTGATGAATACTGAAGGCCATCTTGTCCTTACTTGGTATCAATTTTTGTTTAGTAATATTCTTTGAAGCACCTTGTGATGTTTTGCTACGTTAAAGACAGGATATAAATTGTTCATGAATTTGTTTCAGAACTGCACATTGCAAATATAGGCTTAGAACTAAAAAGGCTGCTGCACTTTATGTTGCCAATTCATGATATATACAACTTGACTTTTTTTTAATACCAATCATGTCCTCTTTTTGGACAGGGGAGGAAAGGGAGAAAACAATGAATTAGATCCACAAACATATGCAGGCTCAAAGAATGAAACTGTAGAACATCTAATTAAGGTATGCAACCTTTCAATAATGTCACAGCACAAATAAAATTAGAACTGTTTACAATTCAGTTTTAGATAGCTCTGTTAAGGAACAGATAAACTACCTTGAGCATTGCAGCTTCAAAGATATGTAAACAATCCTGAAAGATCAGTGCACTCAGTTTTTTTGATAATCACATCTGATAATACACTTAAACTAAAATGAAGAATCTCACAATCATTACTTGACAGCATAAAACACTTAATACAAAACAATTTTTTGCTATTTTTAAGTTAAACAACTTCTACCAGAAGCAAAATTCCTGCCCTTTTCAAACTGATGAACAAAAGCTGCACTACTGTAAGCACTGAGAATGTTATTATATTGAGAGCCGTTTCAACTGCAATAACATTAATGGGAAATACAAATGCTTCTTTCAAAATACACACTGCAGCTATCTTTTGTTCTTAGCAATCCTCAATATTTCTAAAATTTAAGTTTCATTGCTGCCTGAGGGGCACTACAAATTGCAAATGCAATATTGCTTATGACATTTCTATTTCTTTGGGGAAATTGTTTTCAACCTCCAACCATAGAAGACTGAGTTATAGAAAAGAGAAAACATGAATATTAGAGCCCTGACATGTACTAATACTTTTGTGCCTGATCCTTTCACTTGTAAGGACTACTGAGTTTTTCTTTTCCTCTAGTTTAGATTCCTTTACCCTTAAAAAAATACACATTATATTTTTATCTTTTCTAACCAACGCAACAGTTCTAAAGAAAGGTAAGTTAAAGCCAACAGCAAGATCCTACACTGTCAAAAAGGTCACTTTTTGGGCTTAAATAAAGCAGACAATGCTGTAGGTAGTCAGGATGTCAAAGGACATCTGTTGAGAGTGAAACAGATTTGACATTTCAGGTCAAAGTCCATTCAGTTTTAAGATACATAGAATGCCCTCCCCATTCTGCTGCTCCCACCCCATCTACCAACGTTTTGCTGATCGGTGCCCTACTGGAAATAGTAGCACCTCAAAGCACTGGAGAAGTAGCATGAATAGCACCTCCACAAAATGCTGGAAAATTGTAACATCCACATAGATTCATGAGAATCCCTGGCCCAAGAATGCTCAAACTGGCAAAGTAGTATCATCAGGAGCCAAGAGCTAACAGCAGAATGCCATGAAATATCTGATCAATACATCTGCCTTTCCCATCAAGCTCCATCTGTCCCACCTGTGGCACAGTATGCTGAACCCACCTGGGACTTAGGTGATCACAGAACCTATGCAACCATGGTGGAAACAAATCATCCTCGACCCAAAGACATGCCTTGTGAAGTTGATACTAAGCTGCAAGTGAAGGTATTCTCACAATGAAATCTGGAACAGTTCCGGGATCCAGACAGCGCAAATGGAGGAATGGTGATATATTTCCAAGTTAAGTTGATGTGTAATAGAAGGTGGTAATAGGATGGTGCACATAGTTCTTTCAGTGCACTAGTGGTAGATGGAATAAATAGTTAGGGTGGTAGGTGATGTGCCAGTCAAACTAGTTGCTTTAAATGTAAGTGTAACTTTTTTTTTGGAAGTGTTATTGAGACCTACATTCATTCAAGAAAATGGAGAGAATTACATAACTGTCTTGACTTGTGCCTTATAGTTTACAGAAAATTTATGGGGAGTCAGGAAGTGAACCAGTTGTCTCTGGATATCAGTTTCTAACTTGCTCTAATAGCCTTGTTCATAATTGACTGAACCACAAGATACTGGAAATGATCACCGCCTTGTACTTACGTGTTCTATATAATACTTCCCTCCTCCAAGTCTGTGTTGTGCTGCATGCAAGCCAAGACTTGTTCATTTTGTGAGAAACTGGAATTAAATATTGTGCATTCAACTACCCAATTCCTATTTGTCATATTCTGTTGGAAAGGAAATTATTGTAGATGGTCAGGCATTCAGCCATTGCCCTTATATAACCATTGGATAGTTTTCCCGTTAGTTACACCTGAACAAAATGCCACGCACCATCTTGACAAAGAGATTCACTCTCTTCTAACTTCTAGAATTCAGCCCTTTTATCCATGTTTGCCACAAGGCTATAATTAGGTATGGAAAAAAATTAGCTTATGTGGATGAAGTTATGTGTGGCTTAGCAACATTGTCAACACTTTCCACCACTTTCCTGAAGGTTGAGATTAAACTATGGAGAGGTAACTGATTGAAGTGATTTACCCTGCTTTTGATAGACTAAGATATACCCAAGCATTTTTTTCCAGAGGTGGCTGGATTTGATTATCGGCCAGATTGCAAAATGTATAACTGTACTGTGGGAAAGTGGCACAAATACTTCTAAAATACAAATATTTAGAACTACAGCTGGGATAAGTAAATAATATTACTTAACTGTGGCCTTTGTGATGGTTGGGGCAATTTCTTAGCAGGATATTTACAGCAATATTCAGCTAAGTCCATTGCACACACATTGATGAAACCGGGCTTGAAGCCTCCTCCTTCTATTAGCTGCTTAAGTGTCATCATCATTTCTGACTGCATATGGTAAGACTACAGTGCTTTGATTGTAGGATTATTTTGTGCTTTTATAGATGCTATAATCTGCTGTTTAACACAAATGATTCCTTAGTTTTAGCTTCAGCAGATTGATTCTACTCCTGGTGTGCTCTTCTGCATTCCTTGTTGAACCATAGTTGGTTACCTGGCTTGATGACAATAGTAAAGTGAGGGTTAAACTGGTCTACAAGGACAGAGATTGTGGTGGAAGTGTGGTGAAAGTTCTGTTGTTGCCAATGGTCCTCCCAGATGCCAAGTTTTGAGCTGATAAGTTCATTCTGAATCTACCCTTTTTAGCATGGTGGCAACACTAGAAGCACAGTGTAGAAGGCCCTCAGTGTGCTGAAAGGACCACCTCCACAAAGACTGCATGATGGTCACTCTTACCAATAATCATGGACAGATGTATTTGTGACACGCGGGGTGGTGAAGATGAGGTCAAGCAGGCTGTTCCTTTGTTGGATTTCTCACATTCTGCTGTAGTTCAGAAGAGTAAGAGACGAGATCACTGAGACATTGTGCAAGGGACTGACAAGGCAGATGCTAAGAAATACTTCCTCCATCTGGAGAATCTAGAAATTGACAGCAGTGTCCCAGGATAAGGGATCGATGATTTAGAACTCAAATGAGAAGTTTCTTGGACTAGGATCACAGGATCAGCCATCATCCTAATGAATGGGAGAATAGATTTAAGGGTTCCAAGAAGCAACTCTTGATTGCATCTCTTACATTCTTCTTACTACTAGATTTTCAATTCATGCAAGTTAAATAACTGAATTTAACTGCTTCAGCTGCCATCGTAGAATTGAACCTATTTCTACTTTACTAGTCTACAATTCTCAATTATTAGTCCAATAAACTAAACACTTTAAATAAAAGAATAAAGATCTATTATCAGTTTTTTTGTAGAAAATGGAAGATTTCTGATCAAGTTAGATTAGAAGCACAGACTAAAAAGAAAACATGAAACAAAATATCCATTTTAGATTACAGTTATTTTATCATCTGGAAATCAAGATTTTTTTCCCTAATTATTTTGTAATTTTTCTCTGGAAACCAATTAACTACAGTTCTGCATTATAATATGAAATTTTGTCTTTACAGTCTCTCCTACAGAACAGGACAGGACACTGCAAACTGTGACACCTGTCGAAACAGCGCTTGCATCATTTATAGGTAAGCTAACAAACAAGGCAAAAAAAATTCTATCCATGTTTCAAGAACATAAGCTTTAAACATTATTTATCTGTAACAAAATTTTATTCCCCTTCATTCTTTGAATGTTTTTTGAGTATAACACCCCACATTGTGTGTAGAGGTTCGATTAAAAGTGCTATATGATTTGTGCATGAAGGTAATATAATGTGTGATATTCTTCTCCTTCCTAGGCCAACTCTTGGCATTGAGATAGCTTGCTTCTGCTCCAGCTCTGTGGGTTCTGAGATGGCTGACAGAAGCCAATGTGGGACCCACAGACTCTGCCATAGATAGGACAGGAGACAGTTTGATGCAGCAGGCAGATGGTTGTTTGGGATATGGTGTATTCCTTCTACATCTTGTATGCCCGGCTAAACAGATCTGAGATTCTCAATGCTGTTCTATAAGCTATTTGTCGGTTTTGTCTAGTCAAGGGCCAAGGATTCTTATGAGTTGGTGGGGATGTTACAGTTCTTCAAGGAGGACTTGAGAGCATCCTTGAACCTTTTCCTCTGTCCATCTGGTAACCTTTTACCAGACAGAGCTTAAGAGTGTTTTGAGAGCCTGGCCTCAGACATGCAAAGAATGTGGCTTCCCAAATGAAGCTGGGAATATTCATCTGGAGATGATATTGACAATGGCTTGTTCATTCAGCTTGTGGATTTGGAGGATTTTGCAGGAAGAACAATGATGTTGCCTCTTCAGAGCAGGTTGGACTAAGTGTATTACTTTTTTTGTGTGGGTCCTTGCTTGCAAAGAACTACCACAACCAAATATGTAATGAAGTTCAGGTTTCAAAATAAATCTCAATCAATCTCAAAAATCAGATGATCTAGACATTATCAGATTGCTGGTTCTGAGAGCTAGCTGGGCATCATGTGGCTGCCACATTTATTATGGATACAACTGACCAAACTCACATGCACTTTATTTTATTTATTCATTCACAGGATCTTGCATTGCTGGCTAGAACAGCATTTATTGCCCATTCTTAATTCTCCCTTCACCGGGGGCAGTTAAGAGTTGATCACGCTGCTAATGAGCCTCAGGTCACACATAAGCAGACAGGGTAAGGATGGAAGATTGCCTTCCATGAAGGATATTGACGAACAAGATGGGTTTTTAAAACAATCCATTCATTTCATGATTAGGACTCAC
Source organism: Rhina ancylostomus (assembly GCA_030265395.1). Taxonomy (NCBI): domain Eukaryota; kingdom Metazoa; phylum Chordata; class Chondrichthyes; order Rhinopristiformes; family Rhinidae; genus Rhina; species Rhina ancylostomus. The sequence goes on along the minus strand of JARFYF010000012.1, from coordinate 22,936,084 downwards.
TTTTTAAATTCCCCTGGTAGAACTTAAATTCAAGTCTCCAGGCCAGAAGCCCTGCAACCAGTCCAGTACTACTGTGCACACATGCACCCAGACTGCGACATAAACCAATAGTAGATAATTATTTTTGAAAAGATAAGGGACGAGAGATAAAAATTTGCTGTAAACCTCTGGTTGCCTCACCCATTTTGAAATGCGTTCATGGGTCACAGTATCAGTTAATGAAGGGCTGTTACATCTTCCAAATGGAAGTGCCTATTCACATGGCTAGGCCTTGCTCCTGATGAAAACATTTAAGAATTCTGCATTTCTGCCATTTTACAGTGGGCTGAAGTATCTCCACATCCACACATGAACAAAGCAATGGACATCCCATGTAAATTCCATCATGGTTCATTGTAGTGAAAGAAATAGCCTCCAACAACCTTAATTTAACACTTCATGACTTCCAGCAATCTCATTTTCATTCTATTTGTGCTTTTTAATTTTCTTATTTGTAAATAAAGCTTGAGGTTACTCAGTGTTACAAACTGACAACATGGTACTTACTGTCATTCTGATCAGCTAGGAGAGCAATATGGATGTGATACTAAGGATAATAGTTCAACCTTTGGCAAGCCACACCACGTCTGGCACATTTAAGAATGCAAAACTTGATTGCTGAGAGAAGGAATGCAAGATTTGCATTTATATAATGCATTTTGTTTTACCTCGGTGCTCAATATCCAATTAAGTACTTCGGAAATTTTGTCAGTTGTAACAAAAATGTAGCAGCCAAGTGATGTGCTGCTATTTCTCAGAAACAATAATCTGACGATATCCAGATCAACTATTTTAATAATGTTTATTGATGTTGAAATTCGCCAGTAGACTGGGAATAACTTGCTGCTCTTGGAAATCATTGTATGGGATCTTTTATCTTAATCTTGGCGAGCATCTAAAAGGAGTCATAGTTGACGATGCACACATCCTCTGTATTGAACTTGAGCACAAATCTTTATGCTAGTTTCTAGATCCCACAATGTTTTGACCTAGAGGTCAGAATAAAACAAACTGAACCCTAGAGATTTAGTGTACTAATCACAAGTAACTTTCTGCTCTGAATAGCTAGTGACAAGTGGTGGAGAAAAACATGATTTATAACTGAATCTTGGTTTTCATGTAATTTTCACAATCAAGATTAAATTAAAATTGCCAAACAACCCTTCCTGAAAGAGAAATCTTTGAAAAATCTATGGTATAGAAAGCATCATATTATATATCATTACACCCATTACATTGCTAAGTATTAAAGTCAAGTTGTTGTAGACTACTTAACAGAAACCAATTAGCCATATTATTGTGGCATCATGCAACTATCAGGATGATACAAAGTGAACTAAATGGACTCCTGTCATTCAACAATTCCTGTCTTCCTAATCTTTATGTGATTACTTAATATTGCTCAAAAAATTGCTATTACCCACCTTAAACTACCTATGTAATATTTGCAGTGTTCTGCCTTCGTTCTACCTTTCTATTGAGAGAGACAGCAAGATTTTATGTATTGTTTATGGTGAGAGGACATGCTGTTTGTTGCCAAGCAATCTACAAATTGAAGTAAGGACCACCTACGTACAACCATTCCAAAGACATTTCCTTTTTCAAGTAGATCTAAAAGAGCCCAAAACCACTTTTTCAAAACAAAAAGGAAATTTCCCCTGCAATATTTATCCATCAATCAATCTCACAGTCAATTCCCGCTGGTGGGAACTTGCTACACCCATTGATAGTATCATTTTCCACATTAAAATATGGGAGTGGGTGGAGAAATGAAAAATTATTTCACTGGCTGTAAAACAGTTTGGACTGTCCCAAGATCTGGAGACCGAAACATTATCAGAATGAACTCCAAAGCTTAGAGCCTTCAGAGTCATAAAGATGCCACAATTAACATTAGGTCAGCTCAAAATGGCAAAATTAGAGGAATGCAGCCACTGCAACGAGTGGTAGAGCTGGAGAAGACAACAGAGAAAGAAAGATGCAGCAAGTATGAAAATCCGTGAAATCAAGCTTTACAAGAACCAAGTAGGCAAACCAGTAGATCAGTTCAGAAAGATGATTGCTTTATAGGACTGAGGTTTCAATTAGGTCATGAATCAACATTGTTTTGGAGTGACCTCAAGCTTATGGAGGGAGGTCCTCAGGAATATACTTTAACACATGTTCAATAGTAACGAAGACAAAGAATGCTTTGGCAGCAGATGAGCAAGGGTAGGGTGGAGCTATGATGCCAGAATATCATTCTTGGGTTGGGTGTGCTATAAAGATTGTGAGGAATTTGGTTCCGTCTCATACAGTTGCGAGGGAGAGATGGAGCTCAGGAATGTAGTTTGCAGTAGAAACTAAAGACAATGGCTTTGGCCTTATCAATATTTAGCTAATGGAAATTTCTACTTATTCAGTCAGTCCTAGATGTTAGGTAATCAGTCAGTGGAGGTGTTGAGAGAGGTGCTGGTAAGGTAGAGCTGGGTTTCATCAGCAGATAAGTAGAAACTGATTTTTGTGATTTCTGAGAATGTTGTCAAAAGGCAGCACACAAGCTTAAAAACTGGAGAGATCAAAGTTAGCTTCTTGAGTGAAGCCAGTGTTAATAGATGGATGCCAGGTGAATCTTTTGTTCTGACTGGACTGATAATGGGGAAAAAGCAAGTACTATCCCATCAGTTTGGATAATGATAGAAAGGCATTGAAGTTGAATAATGTGATCAACCATATCAACAGTAACAGGTTATAGAAGATGTAGAATATTACTTCTGAGTTTGTTTCAACAATATATCTACACTTCCTAACATTTTAAAGTTTCAAAGTTTCTAACAAAACTTGAAACAAACCAGTTTCCTTCGGTGACGGGCAGAAATGTGATTGGAGGAATTTAAACATGAGAGAAACAGAAGCACAGATCTGGGTGATGAGGGGGAAAATGCGGTTAGTGGTGAGATGGTAGTTTGCAATAATGGGTAAGGGTCATGAACACAGATCTGAAGGAGGGGGGAATACCTAAAAAAGGCATATCTTAAAGGGAAAAAAATGAACTGAGAGGGGGTTCAGCGGAGACGGAAAAACTTTGAAATAGCACGCTAGAAGCCTCAAAGGAAGTTTAGCCAGATAGACTAAGTAATGTCAGAACCAGCTGATCAAATGGCCTCAATACCAGAAATAAAGAAATCCATAAATTCCTCTCAATACTCATATCGACTCTGTTTTTCTCAATCCCAGTTCACAAGATAAATGATACCAGCCACCTATAGGAAATGGCACTTTCATTACTTTATTTGCACACCAATAGAAATAATGCACTAGCAAGTAAACAGGTGCAATGAATTCAGAAACCTAATTCTTGCAAAATATCCATGGACATTTTCTTGAACTTCAGACTGAAAAGAAGTCAACAGAAAATTAGCAGTTCCACACAGTGCCTATATAATGTAACAATTCTACAGTTACATGCTTAATGAAAGCAACATGATACCCTGTATCATTACCAAATCTGATCTTATGCTTTCCTCAGCACCGATTAATAGTCAATTATTTCAAATTAATCAGTGAAAAGCACTATAATAATTCCATAACATATGGCCACTCTGCCCATCAAGACCATTTCAGCTCTCAAGACAATCCCAGCCCTATACTTATCCCTGCAACATATTTTCTTACACATGCCCATTAACACCACTCCCTCCCCAATTCACCTACACTAGGGGCAATTCACCTGACAGCCAGCTCATCTTTAGTGTGTAACCAGAGTAAATCCATACAGGCAGAGGAAGAACATGTAAACTCTACACACTCATCACTAGATGTTAGAATTGAACTTGGATCACTGAAGCTGTGGAATGCTGCACCACCTGCATCATGACTGTATCACCTAGAAGTAGTAACATTTTCAATAATGTTTTCCTTAATCAATTCAATAAATTTTTAAAAATCTACCATTAAATAACACTTGGAAGCATAAACTTACAAAATTGTCATAGCTCATCTTAGAGTATAGCCAGGGTATGTGTATTCATTCGTGTGTTCTGATCAAAAAGGATTGAAATGCATATTATAGTGCATTTGTCATTTTCTCCATTTGTACAATGAGGATCAATTTATATAACAGCACAGAAATAAATTGAATTTTCTCTAATCTCTGCACACACACCAGGGATGAGAATGTAAAACACACTTTCAAATAATTCATGAGTAGCATAAACTAATCCCCGTGTTCCTTATTACAATTTCTGTTACTTACATTAATGCTCTTGTTATAAACAAAATACTTTTATGTCTCCTGGCTTCATATTTCTTTTCTATTTTGTTCTAACAAGGTATCTTGAATGTACATTTTATAATAGATTTATAATTGGCAAACAATTTCCAACAAAACTTTAAAAATATTATTTTTAATAATGTAATAAAACTTGCCAGAAATAGATTACTGTTTCCAATTCTGAACCATACAAGAGGGAAAATATCAAAGCCTTGGATTACAGACATTACTAGAATGGTATCAGACATGAGAAGCTTCTGTTCTGTGGAAAATGGGATTATTTTCCCTTACAGTAGACATTTACAGTAACAATGAAATGTGCAAGGTTCAAAATTATGAAAAATTTGATAAATATGAAGAAACTGTTTCCACTAACAGGAGGTTCAATGACCAGAAAACAGATTTAAGTTTTAAAAACACAAGGGGTGGAAATAATAGGAAAAGAGTTTATGCACTCAATTATTATGATCCAGAATCCATTGCTGAAAGAATGTGTGACAATGATAACAAAGTCAAGGAAAGTAACAGCATTGTAGGTTGAACAGCCTTCTACTGGACTGTGAAAAAAGTCACATTCCATCAGGTGAATTATCCCATCATTATTTCAATTGTAAAAAGGACATTTTCAGTAGCTTAAACAAACTGATTTTAGCTCAAATTAATAACCAATGATGATTTCAGTAAGAATTATGTAAGTAGATTTTGACCTTAATTGTCCTGACTATTTTTCCCATAATATTTTAATCAACTTAAAGCATTTCACTGCTTCTGGCATTCCTGTAATTTTAGACATCAAGGCTTTGTGAACTTCAAGAACAGGACTACTCATTAGTAACAAAAATTAGCATTGTTGTCAAATAGAAAGCGCTTAGCACCCAGGACTGAAATTATAAAGTTAGTCCACAAGTGAGTGCTTTAAAAAAATATATATTCCACATTGCTAATAGGCATATATCATCACCTAATGTTTTATAAGCTATGGTCATAATAATTAGGAGATAATTAATATTTTTTATTCCAATATTTACATCTTAATTTTCATCCCTCACTTTACTCTCCATAAACTTAATATCATCACAATCCAGGCTGCCAGTGCCCTAGCTCCATCCTGTTCATCTATCACTCCTGCTCTTGCTCACTTGCGGGCTGCCCCCAGAACAAACTATGCAAAAAGATGCAGTTCACTGGGTGTTTCGATGTACATGTGACTAATAAAGATCTTTATCTTCTCAAGCTGTTATCTTATCTGTGTTTCTACCAGTACGTCAGTGTCCCTACTCTGCTTTTTATCTTGTTTTAAAATTCCCACGTACCTTGGCCATTTCTATCCTGCAGCTTCCTCCAATCCATCAACATCAATATGCTCTTCCAACTTTGGCCTACTGCACATCTACTATTTTCAATACACCATCATCAATGGCCATGCCTTCAACTGGCTTGATCCTGAACTGTGGAACTCTTTCCCTAAATCTTTTTATTTCATTATCTCTCTTGCCTCCTTTAAGATGCTTTAAAATCCTACTTCTACAATTAAACTTTTCATCACTCGTCCTAACACCTTCTTTTGAAACCTGTGTCAAATTTTGTTTAATAATGAATATGGAAATTTCACTATATTAATGATGCAAATAAGATTAATAGCCTCATTTTGTGAGTCAAACTGAAAATTCAGATGCCATTTTTAAGAGGAAGTCTAACACACATATGCAAAGCTGTCAAAAGGAAATATTTCAATATTTATAGAGCAATGTTGAGTACGTTGAGAAGAAACCAGGTCAAGACTGATAAAAGTCAAAGCAGAGATTTCAGGGTGAATCATATTTAATCAACTTAATTTTAATATTGATGAAATAACAAAGAAGTTGATGAGGAAAAGTAATTAACATTACATATATGATCTTACAGAGATCAAGGTTTGATAAAATACCACACATTAGCCTTGTAAGCAAAATTAAAACCCTTGCTACAAAAAAAGTTGTTTGTTTAAACAACATTGACTAAAGGTCAGAAAATGGTGTTCTGGTGAATGTTTTTTTTCCCCAACAGAAGAGAGGTGTACTTAGTGCTCACTCCTTAGAATGCTGATGCATTTGATGTACATTTGAGATTTGGACTTGGGGAAATCAGTGCACTCTTTTAAAGTATGAAGATAACAAAGAACTTGAAAGGGCAGTAAATAATGAGGATGGATATTTTAGACTTCAAGAGGCTACACAGTCTATTGGAACGGACAGTCTTAAAGCTGATGACAATGGTTCTCGACAGAAAGCATAAGGGGAGATAATATTATCTAAGTGGTAAAAGCAAGAATAGAGAAATCTGGGCATAAATCTTGAAAAGTGGAAGGCATATTAATAATTTAGTTTGGGCTTGGGGCTTCATAAACTAAGAAACTGTGAAACTGTGCCTGTCCTATGTTAACCATTACCTCAGCATTACCACAGATAAAGTATTTTTTTCCCAGTTCTGGGCACCATGCTTCAGAAAGAACAAAAATAAAAATCACCCAGTTTGTGTGAAATAATTATATCAAAATTTATGATTTCCTTAATTTAAGTAGAAGACAAAATAGTTGCTAACTTTTCCTTAAGTTTACCAAGTTGTCAACTACATTATATTCACTTATATCTCATTATAATCCTGTAAAGTTGCATTGTCAGAAACGTTGCTATTTATGCCTTTCTTACTCTACCGCTGTGATTTATCAAGATCACCTCTGGATAATGGAATCAGTTATTCCCATTCAACTGTAACCAGTTGCAGCATAGCAAGGAGATAATCTTCATTTCAGCACATTACAAAAGCTTCCTAATACCCAGTTAGAAGAATTCAACTTAAAAGACATTGTGTCCCTGGAAAATTTGCACCTGAATGCCAATATTTCTAGCACTCATATTGGCGATTTACAAGCCAACTTTGAAATTACAAAGAAAACAGTAATTTTATGGAAGCAAACAAGTCAAAAAATTAACAGCGTGATTAAAAGTATATGGCACTGTTTCAAGCTGGATGAAGGTTAACTTAAATACATCATAGTATTAGTATTTTAGAATCATATTTCACATTCAGTTAGCTACTGTGTGAACCAAACCCCAGAAGTGGTAATATAGTGCACTGGGCCATGAATTTATCATGGTTTAATACTGAAAAAATCCAATATTCCAATAAATGATCATTGACCAAAAATGTTAATTGTGTTTTACTTGCTCCATGGACACTGCCTGACCTCTAAGGGTTTCCACAATTTTTGTTGTTATTTCAGATCTCCAGCATCTGCAACATTTTGATTTTGAAAATTCCATTGGTTTTGCAGGTTCAAAAATTCCAAGAAATACACAGAAGTGTGACTTTTGCAATGACGGATTTAGTGGATGTTAATAGAGAAAAAGTAAATTAATTCCTATACTGTGCAATTACTATCTTGGCGAACGCAACCCAGGAAATTTTGATGTTACACTGTTCATCATTAAATTTCCTTTTTTTCCCTGAAACTCGTTGTTGCTTCTGCATAGTTATCAAAGACGGGAGGATGTTCACTGATTCCAGTTGAAGATATATTGGACACAGAGGCTTGGAATTGTAAATTCCAACAAGGGATCTTAGCCAGTATGGCAGAACTACTTCCCACTCTTCTTTTTGAATAATCGCAAGGAATTTTTTTCCCATGAACCTCTCTTTTCGGATCTCAACTGAAGACTCTTCAGCTTTAACATAATAGTAACAAAGAAAATTATCTTATTACTACAACTTAATATAAAAACAGAAAATGTTGTAAATATTCAGCAGCTCAGGCTGCATCTATGGGAGGACATAGTGAGCTGACGCTTCAGATCAAAGACCCTTCATCAGAACCGGGAAGGAAGTCCTTCATAATGCTGACAGAGGGTCCTAGACCTGAAACGTTAGCTCTGCTTGTCTTCCCATGGATGCGGTCTACCCTGCTGAGTATTTACAACACCTGTAGTTTTTTTTTTGATTTTCACCACTGCTTAATATATTTCATTAAAAATTCATGAAGTTTATTCACCTGTTCAGAAGTACTTTGTCATGCGACACCTTCAGATATTTCCATATAACATTTTACAAGAGAAAAATACCTATTTTGTTTTCAGTTTTTAGCTTGAGAGATTTAAATAAAACAAACTTTCAAATCACAAATCAGTCTCAAAGACAAGAGACTGCAGATGCTGGGAATTTGGAGCAAAACACAAAGGAGCTGAAGGAACTCAGTGGGTCAGGCAGCATCTATGGAGGGAAATGTTGACGTTTTGGGTCCTCATTGAAGGTCTCAACTCAAAATGTTGACTGCCCATTTCCTTCCATATATGCTGCCTGACCCACCGAGTTCCTCCAGCTCCTTTGCTTTGCTCCAGACTCTGAAATGTACACTGAATCTACCAAGTGACGAGAAATGTTTCAATCCAGATGCTGCTACTGTTAACTTTCTCACCTACTGATTACAACTCGTGACATACACTATATACTCGCTATCCCATTGTTCATCAAACCTTGTTTCTAAGACCAAATATTTTAGAACTCATAAGTGGGTTTGAATCTGGAGGCTGCCCTGACTTTCACGGCTTAAAATACACATCATGTTGCACTTACCTGCAGACTTCCATAAAGTTCTGGAACATCATTACTCTTTTATTGATAGATGATGCATTTCTTATAAATTTTATACATCAAGATGTGCAAAATAATTTTAAGATCATGTCCCTTGTTCTTGAGATCCTCCACCAGGGGAAAGAGATCAGTATTCTAATTTTTGTTTTATTCATTAACAGGACAGGATGGTACTAGCATGACCAATTTTTAAATGCATCACTAATTGCCCTTGAGAAAGTGGTGACAAGCCCAGTGTTGTTGAGTTTGGAGTTTCACTATTAAGTCCCTGTGACAATGAAAGGTAAAAGATGAAGTGAGGGGAAATCTGAGACGAAAAGGATAAAGCAATAGCACAGCATACAAAATGGGTAATGAAAACAAAATGGGTAATGATAAACAAAGGTTGTCAGGAAGGGTCAAAGCATACAACAGCAGCAAAGTGGGGAAATATGGTAAGACGACAGAATTAAAGGCTTATGACCTGGAGCATTTTTAGCAAGATAGATACATTAATAGTGTGAAGAGGTAAATGGGTTTAAAATGACGAACAAGGTACAAGATGACCTAACTGAAGTTAATATTTTAGGGAAACTGACAATTTGGAAAGAAAGGCAAAATGGAAAAGGAGAGCAGCTTTAGTATTAAGTGATGTTAAGACAGCATTGAACAAAGATCAGAGCTCTGAAGATCAGAATGTCGCAGTTTGGGTGCAGACAAGAAATAAAAAGGTGCAAAAAAAGCACTGGCAGCAGTAGCTCTAGACCCCTAATAGAAGCTATATGTGAAGATAAAGCAGTAATCATTGGGGATTTAATCTATAAATTACCTAGGATAGGCAAATAAAATTGGTGGGACACAAGAGACTGCATATGCTGCAATTGAGCAACAAATAACCTGGTGGAGAAATTCTGGTTAAGATGTAATCTATGGGGGGACGGGACAACTATTGAGGTTTTGGGTCAAAACCCTGCATCAGGATTAAGAATGGAAAGGGGAAAAGGGGAAATTGCCAGGATAAAGGGGGAAGGGGAGCAGCAAAGTAGGTGTTGGGTATAAGCAGTGGGAGAATGTAAATAAACAAAGGATATCTAACATACACAAAGGAGAAAATATATAAACAATAAATATAATAATCATCAGACTGTGAAATCCAAAAGGACATAGAAAACCACACCAATAAAAGTAAATACTGGTTGTTTATAAGTTACAGAAGGAGAATTAATAAATGGGGAATAAGGAAGTAGCTGTGATGTTTAACACATTCTTTGTATTTATATTCACTGTAGAGGATAATAAAAGATGCCAAAAAAGTAAGCAGTCAAAGAACAAAGAAAACAAGGGACTTAATGCAATAACTATCATTTAAGAAAGTACTAAATCAACTAATAACCCAAAGAGGGAAAAAAGTCTCTGGATCTGCATCCTAAAATTCAAAAAGAGATGACTAGAGAGAGTGGAGGATTGGCTGTCATCTTCCAAATTGTTTCTAAATTCTGCAGAGATCCCAGCAGATTGGAAAACAGTACCATTCAAGAATAACAGATCTGTTAACTGAACATCAGTTATCGGGAAAAGCCTGGAAGTGATAATGGACCATTTAGAAAAACATAACAAGGTCCGGTTGACTCAACGTGGTTTTATAAGGGAAACAGTTTAATATTTATTTGAGTTTTTGAAGGTTACAACTAACTGTGTAGATAAACTGCAATCCATAGTGTATTTGGATTTCCAAATGACATCCATCAGGTTGTCAGAAAATTTGTGCATTTGCTCCCCTCCCAGGTGAGCTTGGCACAGAAATGGCTGCTTTGAGTTCCTTTTTTAAGAGCTGTTTTCTTGATGTCAATGAGTACAAGGTCAATTTCACACGTTATCTACCAAACTAGTATTAAGTAACATAACCATGCATTTTAAACACCCCATTGAAGACTACTGAAAATAGATACAGGTCCCTGCACAACACACATTTT
>JARFYF010000012.1:22692565-22703216 GCA_030265395.1 Rhina ancylostomus | reverse complement strand
AGCATCTGAGCAGCCTTTCTTCTCTTCTGCTGAGGCCAAGCAGTTGCACCTTGTACACATGGCAAGGAACAAGTCATTGAAGTGAGAAACTGCTGATGCTGGAAATCTGAAACAAAAACATAAAGCCCTCAGCAGATCAAACACTGTTGACATTTCAGGTCAAGGACCCTTCATCAGAACTGGAAAAGTAAGAAAACATGAGGGGGAGTGGGGGGAGAAAACAGATGAAATGTCTGTGATAAGGTCAAGGTAACAGTTACTTTAAAAGCTGTAAGCTAGAGACAGAAGAGGGGATAAAAAAGAAACAAAATGAAACAGAAATATACAGCCAAGTCTGTGGATAAAAATGGGTGGTTAACTGAAGTTGTTAAATTCAGTATTGAGTTCTGAGGGCTGCAATGTGTCCACATAGCACTGTTCTTTGACATTACATTGAAACACATTGGAGCAATATAAGAGGCCAAAGCCAGAGAGGTCAGAGTGGGAAAGGGAGAATTAAAGTGACACCTGTCACTCTCGTGGACTGAAGGGAGGGGTCCTGCAAAGAAGAGCTATGATTTTTATTGTAAGATGATGAGTGACACATTATTAGAATGATTTATATGTGAATCATATAAGTATGATTATCTTGCAACTTTTATATAGTTGCTGTCAGACAAGTGGCCTTTTCAGTTGTGTGTGATATTAAATGGAAGGACTTGAGCGGATGAACAATTGAAGTTTGAAAAGGAAGTTTTATTGTTTGCTGGACTTGTGGGGGGCAGGGAGTTGATGGAACAAAAGTTATGGGATGTAATTATTAGATGGGTGCACCATTAGAACTTGAGTGAATTTCCAAACAATATGTCCAGCCTGGGATGCACTCCCTATGTCTCTTTCTACCTCTACTTCCTCCCCGTTTTCCTCTTCATCCTCAGAATCACCCAAGGTGGCTCTGTTCTCTCGGCCGTGTTCCTCCTGCAGGCAGGCCTAACCTTTGCTGTTGGGGCAGCACAGTGGTGCAGTGGTCAGCATTGCTGCCTCACTACTCCAGGGCCTGGGTTTGATGCTGACCTTAGATGCTGTCTGTGTGGAGCTTAGACATTCTCCTGTGACTGCATGGATTTCCCCCCAGTGCTCCAGTATTCTCCCACATGCCAAAGATGTGTAAGTTGATGGGCTAATTAGGAGCTTTATATTACTGCTAGTGAAGGAGAATTGGTGGTGGAATTGCTGATGTTGATAGGGATGCATGAGGGAAAATGCAATTAGTGTACGATTGGTGAAGAGTGCTTAATGGTCAGTGCAGATGCAATGGGCTGAAGAGCTGTTCTGTATAACTATTTGACCATAATTATTATGAGGTTCCTGGCTAGAATGAACTAAAAGACACACCCAGCTATTGTCAGGCACCTGAAGCTCAGACTGATATGTCTCTTCCCTCTGGTTTCTGAGAAGTATAATCAGCTATGTTTTAAGTTAAGTATGCCTTGCCTTTGAGTGGTTAGTTGTTAACTCTTGCTTCCAGTAACAAAGATGTTTAGGAGGATTGACTACCTTGTAACATAAGCATCATGGCAACTACCTTGAAATCTTACTGTGGTTATACATTGGGGCATTGATTAAGTATCAATGAGTGTGACAGATACTCATGAGTGACCTAGTGATGCCTTAATTGCCACATATGTGGAGCCAATGATGACCTTCGGGAAGTCTGTCAGAACAACAAACCCAAGTGCCCACTCATTCTGATTGGTATCATTGCAATTGAGGTTGATATAATTGCTGGCTCTGGAATAGAAGCAATTAGTAATCAATGTTCTGCATTTTGAACTTAAGTCTTGAGATCCTGCAAAAGTTTCTGGAGGGGTTCTAGAGTCATCCTGAGGCAAATATGTTGAAGAGAATAGTGACATTGCAGACACTTGTAAAGGAAGGCCACCTTGTTCACTTGACAACATCTATTGTGATGTCCTGAGCCTTTACAAAGCACTGATTGCTTAGACTTGTCTAGGAAGCTTATTTTCATTTTGGAAAACTATGTGTGTTGGTTGTAGCTTCATGCAAGCCACACCTTTCCAATGATTCTCATCTCTCTTGTGGTTCTTATTTGAGGTTTAATGTAATGCAGGGTAAGTGGCACCCGACCTGCTGTGATGTATCAGATCACCATGATGAAGTTCAAGTTAATGTATTAGCTTGGATAGAGGGCCATTTAAGAACAAAAGAATATCAAGTCATTTTCAGGTTGAAAGATGGTTACAGTAAATTGCATGGCGCAATGTGCCAGGTGACAAGAAGCAATAATGGTTGACTCTTTCATTTCTGGGGGATTGTTGTAATATATTTTGTAATATATACCTGTAATATATCTAATACATTCTCCAGAGTTTCATTTGAGGGCATTACAGTACGATGGAATTCCATGGCCTTATTGCTAATGAAATGTAATAGCACCTCTATTTTTGTCTATTCTGATTTATCTTTCATCACCAGTTCAATGTAGATTGTAAATTTGTCCCTCCATTGTCTTCCTTCTTTAAGCAGGGTACATGCCTGGAATTCAATAACACGCACGTCTTTATTTGTTCTAATGAAATGTCCTCAACCTGAAATGCTAACACTGTTCCTCTTACCAACGATGCTGTCTGACCTGGTGAGCATTCTCTGTAGAATTTACTTCTTTATTTCAGATTTGGAGGACCTGCAGATTTTTGCTTTCCTCCTTTATTTGTTCCATGGTGTAGTATCTTAATTGAATTATGCCAATCATTGTCTTTCAGCATAAGTCCATGTATTATGTTAATTTTCAGGCACAAATTTTAAATTTGATAGATTCCTTAACTAGCTATACTGATACTATATATTAGTATTATTTTCTAAAATACTGGAGTAAGTGAAATTAACAAAGTACTGAGAAGGACAGAGCATTTCTTTTCTTTGTGCCTACTTCCAGATTGGTAACTGGTTCAATCCTATTTAATACTCTCAAACTAAAAGTATGTACAGCGAGATCAGTTGTTCACATGGTACAATTATACTCCTAATACAACTTAAGTCATATATTTTACAATCCTTCTTTAGTAATGAAAACAAAAAGGGAAAAAAATCCAAAAGAGCTCTCTAGTTTCTGTGTACTTTGATGCAAAGCCTTTCATACATTTGATCAATGCATTCTCCTTCCAGATCTGGCTCTAACAGATTGTAGTTCTCCTAAGGTTTCTTGCTGATTTGTGGTGTTCTCAATCTGCAGGATTAGGAACGCACTATTTGGTATTTCCATAGTTACTGAAGAAATGCCACATGGATCAGTGCTGAAGTCCTAGCTCTCTTAACTTCTATACTACTTAAATGAAAGGACCATATAGTTTGCCTAGATATACTAATAATTCAAAGATAAATGGGGAAATAAGATGTGAGAGGAACAGAAGAAGTCTGCTGAATGATGTAACCAGATTAAGTGAATGAGCAAGGAAGAAGTAGGTAGAGGAGAAAATATGGACATTTTAGGTTATTCATTTCAATCAGGAGAGCAGGGAAACAAGGTGTTTAGAAGGATTTGAGTGTACTTATACAATGTACAAAGAAGTTAATACATTTAGGTAGGTAATTAGATGGGCAAATCTTGTATTACAGCGTTATTACAGGGGAGCTGGAGTATAAGTGTAAACAGTTCTTGCTGCAAATATAAATGATTTTGGTGAGACCAGACCTGGAGTACTAAATCCAGTTTTCATATTCATACATAAGAAAGGATGACAATGCATTGTACATTCAATGGCATTATTGCTGTAATTGTCCTATCGATTAGAAAGGCCAATACTCAGTTTAGGAGAATGAGGGGTTAATTCATCAAAGTTATAGCATGTCTAAATGGAGACACAAGAAACTGCAGCTGCTGGGTCCTGGAGCAAAAAAACAAACTGCTGGAGGAACAGATGCTGCAGGTCCAGGTGGAAAATAAGCAATAATTCCATGGGCTTTGTTGAAGCAATATAATAGGCCAGAGTCAGAGAGTCTTATAATGTTCAAATGAAGCCCAACATAAGCTTGAGTCATGCTTAGGTATGCTAGACCCATTGGGACTCAACCCTGAATCTAAGATAACCAGCCTTTCCATTTTACGTCAGAACTAGCCAGATATGATGAAAGAGCAGGGAGTGCTGAGAATGCTCTAGGTGTCCTCAGCAAATTGGGTGGCATTTATTGTTGGGGGTGGGGGGTTGGGATGATATTTTGATTCAATGACATCTCATTGTAGGGGTTTGAAACCTCAAGGCATCGCTTCTGTTTGTGTCTCTGTAGATGTTGCCTAGCCCGTTGAATGTTTCTAGCATTTACTGATTTTGTTTCAAATTTGCAATTTGTTTTTTTTTGGTTAGTTCTGATGTTACTCATTTTTTTATATTCCATAATCTTGCTGCCTGACTAGCAGGGGTCTCCCAACATTCTCCTTTATCTCAGATTTTTCAGCATTGGCTGTGATCTATATCTCACCATTCCAGCAAGGTTTTACTTTCTTCCTCCTGTATTATTCCTTATATTTAAACCTACACCTGATAGATTTTCTCTAATTAACCAGCCCTCTTAACTCTTTCTCAGTTGACATCTTTATCATCCTATTTTCTTGGTTTCTACTCTATCATCTTTTTCTATGTATTCATTTTCAGGATATGGATGCTGCTGGCATACCATCACTTATTGCTCATTGCTGGTTGCTCTTATGGAGGAGGTGATAGGCTGCCTTCTTGAACTGTTGCAGTCCTTCCAGCGAAGGTTCTCCCACAGTGCTGTTGAGGAGGGCCAAGATTTAAACTTGGTGATAATGGAAGACTGGTGATATATTCCCCAGTCAGGATGGTGTGTGACTTGATGTTCCCATACACTTGCTGCCCTTGTCCTTCTTGGTGCTAGAGCCCATTTTTTTGGGAGATGGTGTTGGAATAGTCTGGTTGACTCACTTCAGTGTATTTAGTAGATGACAAATACTCCTGTTACTGTGCATCAGTGGTGGAGTGAATGGTCGTGTGGTGTGGTTGATGGGGTGCTAATCAACGTGTTGCTTTGTCTTGGATGGTGTTGAGTTCTTGACAGTTGTTGGCATTGCAGTCATTGAGGCAAGTTGGGAATATCCCATCATGCTCTTAATTTGGGCCTTGAAGATAGTAGAAAGGACTTGGGGTGCCAGGAGGTGAGTTGTACATTGCAGGAAACCCAGCCTGTGATCTCATTTTGTGGGCATGGTGTTTTTCTGGTTGGACTAGTTGAGTTTCTGGTCAATGGTGGGGAACTCAGTGATGGCAATGCCATTGAATGTTTAGGTTAGGTAGGTAGACTCTCTCTTGCTGGAGCTGGTCATTGCCTGGCACTTTTTGTGGTGCAAATATTACCTGTACCTACCAGCTCACTCCCATTTCTGCCCACCTTTTCCCCTTCTCTACATCTTTATTCATTATAATTATACAAAAATTTCTAAATTTCTTAAAGATTCATCAAACCTGAAATGTTAATTCTGCTTCTCTTTCCACAGATACTGCCTAGTGTTTCCAGCAATTTTATTTCAAATATTTCTGTTTTTATTCAGCATTTGTAGTTTTTTTTTAGTTTCAGGAGATTGTAGCTGACTTTCCCATGTCCTTTTATTTTTCCAGTATTTCAGCTCCCATTGTACCACCACCCCTACTCCCACAGCTACTTTTCACACTTATTCTCAAAATTACATTCATCCTTATGTCTCTGGAATGGGATCTGAATGAGTAAATATTTGATTCCGAGGCAATACATGTTGTTACTAATGAGGCAAAGGAAATGATTGGACATTGTGATCATTTCCTTTGAAGGAACACTAGCTGGGCACAGAAACAGGAAACAGTCTAATTTACTTAAATAGACTGGAAACCAGAAATACATCCACTTGACATTTAAGCAGCAGGGAATATCCTATGCATTCCTTGTCTGTGGATCCCAAAATAAGTAAGTTGCTGCTCAGCTTCATAACTTCCATTTAAAAGCAACAAAAACAAAGTAAATGATTTGAAATTGTTGTGTTTCTATTCTTGTTGCATTTTATGCTGTCAGCCATCACCCAGTATAACTTAATGTTCATGATTTAGAAGGTTATAAATTCAGGCTTTTCAACATTTTATCCAGGCTGCCTTTTCAATGCAATATTGAGGTATTGCTGCAGTCATTCCTCAATTTAAAAGCCTAGGTAAGGGTGTACAGAAAAGTTCCTATGGCATCATTTATCCCTCAACCAATACCATCAAAAAAAGCACTAGAAAACTATTATCTTCTCTTTAGTTCATTTTTCCAACCTTCTTATGTGCAAGTCAGCAGCTATTTTCTCCCTTTTATAAAATGGCAACTGTACTTCAGAACTATTTGATTGGCTATAAAATACTTCAGAACCTCTGGGATTATAAAAGCCAGTTTATATAAATAAGTCTTGGTTTGTTTCAAAAACCAAAAAACTGCGAATGCTAGAAGCATTAAATAAAAAATGACAATGCTGGAAATACTCCCAGAAGCATCTGTGGAGAGAGAAACCGAGTTAAACACTCAGATCTATGACCTTTCATCAGAAACATTTCTTTTTTTATTGAATGACCCTCCAATCCAACATGAAGTGTGCTGTACTGTCCAACAAGATCTAGAAAATCTTACCCCTGAGCATGTATATATAGAATTTATTGTTATAAGAAAAAATAGTGATATGTAGGGAGCCAGGAAAGGAAAGAGAATTCAGAGGAAATAATATTACTTTGGTCTGTCCTTTGAAGTTCGTGTAAAGTATTTCACAAGTCCACTTTGAAGAAAAGTTGGGGAGCTATACCAACATTTATCCCTTAATCAGCTTCACCAAAAGAAACATATTATCTGGTCATTATGACATTGTTGTTTGGGGGAGTTTGTTAACCCAAAATTGGATGCAGAATTGCAACAGTGAAGACGGAGGAATAAATCATCTGAGAGGTTCAGGGAATGTGTTGAAGAGACGGGAGCCCAGGTAGCTGAAAGTTCATTTGCAACTAGTTGAGTGATTAAAATGGGGGGCATGCAAGAGGCCAGAACTGGAGGAGTACAGAAACTGCAAACAAAATGTACATGTGCAGGATCCTGCAACTAAAAAGATTTTTAAAAATTCTTTGTTGTTATGTCTTTAATTCGTTCTTATGTCTTTGATTCCCAGCAACAATTCTGATTTGATTGTCTCAAATTCTCCAACATTTTCATTACTGCATTTTACTTGTGTCATTTTCCCTCTCCTTCTGTATGTCTCCCAATTTCTTGGTAAATTTTGTCATTTGTCTTACATAATTGTTGATTTCTTGTTACATTTATGATGCAAGTTTTATTTTGGGAATATTGCACTGTTGACCATTTGACCAACTAACTACCTGGACCAAAAACTTCCCCCAAGTGGATTAGTATCAGGGAAAAATGATTGAATGCTATCATAATTATTATTATAGTTACTCTACAGTCCTTGAAGATGAACTTTTCAATTGTGCTTTACCACTTTAAACCAAGCACATATCTGTCATGTATTGTTTACTTTGTAATGAGACATTTGGCAACCCTAGTGAAATGCAGAGTAAATAGCTGGAGGCCAGAAAATGTTCCTTAGTTTTAAAATCCAAGGTAGCTACAATGCTGTGTGGGTTGATATTTTTAGTAGATAGAGCAAATCAATCTGCTAATTTATTAAGGAGTTAAGGAAGACCAGCATGGTAATGTAGTGGTTAGTGTAACGCTTTACAGCGCCAGCGACCCGGGTTCAATTCCAGCCATTGTCTGTAAGGAGATTGTATGTTCTCCCCCTGTCTGTGTGGGTTTCCTCCGGATGCTCCAGTTTCCTCCCACGTTCCAAAAGATGTACAGGTTAGGAAGTTGTAGGCATGCTATGTTGGTGTCAGAAGCATGGCGACACTTGCACGCTGCCATCCAGAACATTCTACACAAAAGATGCATTTCACTGTGTATTTCGATGTACATGTAACTAATAAAGATACCTTGCCTTACAAAAGGTATATTTTAAGCTACGTCACAATCACTATAAATATCCTCAATTGCAGGGGGAAAAGTATCAAACTTTAACAGGTGAGGTGCAGTCTAGTTAAGGGGCAGATCTTCCAAATGGACGTCCACATGCAAGAGAGTTGGTCTCGGACCCTTGTCTCACTTCAGGCCCTCCCACCCTCCCACTCCTTGGACTTGCTCCCCCACAACTCCCCAAGTTCTAGACTGAACCAGGGTCTTATTCAGAGGCCTCTTGTCAATCAACAACCTGAAAAGCCTTAGTGGAGCCTGGCTTTCTGAAAGGGGAGGATTCTTGTTGACGCACATTCCAGGAGATTAAGCTACTAATGGCATGATGAGAGACTGGCAAAAGAATTGATTCACCAGCATGTAGTAAGTCAGGAGATGAGCAGTTCAGAGATCACCTGGGGTCTTTGCAGATTCAGCCACTTTACAATCAGAAATAAAGGTAAGTACTGTCAATTACTTCTGTAACTACTGCTTCACAAGTCAGAAAATTCAGTCTAAGTGCAATAAAACTATCAGATCTCCAGTTGTGAAGCCTACAAATGAATCCTGATCTGCTGAGGAAATTAAACTAATTGTCTCACAAGGGAGCATAAAAATACTCTCTTTTCAACTACTAAGGAAGGTTTCTTAACAATTTATTTTAAATTAGGATATTTATAATATCCCTGACAATTAACATAATACACTGATACCAGGATGTAAATTACAAAGATCAGCTCAATCATTCAAATACTGTATCTCAGAGTTTCCCATCCCAAAAACCTCTAAACCTGCCTAGATCTTCTGATATGGATTTTTTAAATGCATTTAAACAGTACATTGCTAAAAGGTAAATATATAATCTTCAATAATATACAGTAACTAAAAATATAATTCCTGTTTTTAAAATGAAAATTATACTTAGCAAAGTAATGTAAAGATCAACATCAAAAATGAAATTAATTTCTTGTGTTCTCTCTCATTTTTTCAGGTATGTTTCTCTATTTTATAACAGCCTCAAAAATATTCTGCAAACAAAATAGCAAAAAATATCAGAAATACATTTTTTCCAAAGAGACTGGAATATCCTCAACTCAGTGGGATCTGCTACAAAAAACAAACCACTGGAGGAACTCAGCAGGTCAAGCAGCATCTGTGGAGGCAAATGGATGGTCGATATTTCAGGTGGATCTGCTCCAGTCTGTTTCTTATTATGAAGTCAGTGTACTTGCAGTGTCAAATGTAAACCACTACAGCCACTGGAAATCTTAAACAAAACCAAAAACCTGGTCAATCAGCATCTCAAAACAACTCTTAAGTTCTGAAGAAGGTTGAGCAGGTGAAATCCTACCACAAGGTCCAGACATTCAACTGCAAACTGACACTCAGGGAATCAATAATGGACTGCAGTGAAGTGTAGGTTGCCACATGGGGTTGTAAGTGGGACAGCTGTCATCTTGCTGGCCAGGAAATTAAATTGCACAGAGCTATTTTTGTCAGCCCTGGCCTCTCTCCCCATAACCCAATGGACCTGGCTATGGCCCCAAACTTGCTTGGTTTTCTTTATGTGGTCTGAAATGTTGTAGAGTTTGATAGGAAGGGCTTTCTCTCAGGTAAGGCTAATTCAACAGTAGCCAACACCACGGGCCCTGGGTGTCAGTGAATTTTCAAGTGGAAGATCCAAGACCAAAACAGTCATCAGAGCATCATTCTATCGCCAACTAATGCAGCTGATGAATTTCTAGACACGTGTTCCATGTGGTGTGGATAATACTCTAAAAGGCAAAAACATATAGGGCTCTTTATGATGTGATCTAGAAGAAACTTCCTGGTGTGAGCTGCATTTCTAAAGGCAAGTAGATAATTTTCCTTGGCATTTTGGACTCCTCAAACATCCTGGATATCAGCCTTAGTAATGGAGACACAGATGACCAGGAAAGAAGATAATGCCAATATTCATATTCTGCTGCACAATCAGTGATTAAGTGCCTGGTTGGTCTCCTGATCATAATTGATCTCTATCTTTGATAATGGAGAATTTGAATTGGTTTTTGCCGCAGACTATCAGACCGAGCAATCAAGCAAAGATGCATGCTGTAACTCTGTCTGCAAAAGGATATGTTAGTTCTTCTGGCTTGAACCTTCTCTCCTTGCTGTTTTGGGATTCTCTGAAAAGTCTTTCTTTGCCTTGAAGCCCTTGTCCTTTGCTGCTAGCTATTCTGTAGGCCCAGCAGTAAGTAGTCATTGAAAATTCATAGTAAACTTATGTCACAGAAAGAGCCCTTCAGCCCATCATATCTGTGCTGGTTGAGAAAGACATATACAATGTAATCCAAACTTCCAGAATAGATCTGTACCCCTGAGGATAAGGCATTCGAGTCAAATAAGAGAAAGTATTTCTCAACATTTACACATCCTCTTCACAGCACTCTACCACCACTTCTCTGGCCCCTGGAAGGAACTGAGGTGACCTGCACCTGTTTCATCAACAAAGCTTTTTGATTGAATATTAATTTATGTAGTACAGTTGAAGGCATGATCCTGCTGTTAAAACCTGCTTTTCTATGGAGGCCCACATAATCCTTTGAGGTATGCCTGCCTGAAAAACAGCAAGACATTTCAATTGATTACAGCACAGGGA
>JARFYF010000012.1:22668518-22682856 GCA_030265395.1 Rhina ancylostomus | reverse complement strand
AGACACGAGACACTTGTTTGGAGTCCAAGAGTTGAATGAACGACTGGGGTGCGCTGCCCCTTTAATAAACACAGTTCTGGCACTGATGTCACGCGCAGGTCATGTGACCTTCCCGCGTGCAGGCTCCACTAGTCCAACAAAGGAGGAGTGCCCCACGCCATCTTGTGTCCGGGCCTCCAACGATGCTTGCGATCCTGGGAGCCGGTTCGTGAAAGGTAAGTCGCCACAGTAGCAGGAATAGATTGTTGATGGCTAGTACAAACATTATGGGCTGAAGGTCCTGTTTCTGTGCTATTTGATTCTATGACTCCATCACTCTTAAAAATCATTTTTCAAACCAAACATATAGTTCTGTTTAAACTGTGCATCCTTAACAAATTAGAACATTATTTATGCTCTCTTCTTCTTATATCCATACACCAAAGTCATAGATCATTCCACTAGTAGGGACAAATATTGATTTATTTAGTGAATGGTGACGGTGGGATAGTCATCAGAAAGACTACCAGGACTATGACGCAGATATTCCTACTGTGACCCTCCCTATTAGTTTTCATCTAAAATTCATTCAATTAATAATACATTCATTTCAGTAACCTTAGGCAGTGAACATCGTACAAAATGGTGCACTGAAATATTACTTGCTTTCTTAAAAAAATGACAATACTCTGCAATAAATGATGTATTCCTTATGATATTCCTCCTTACTGTTCAAGATTGAGGAAATTTACCTTTCTATTATCAATTTAGGGATTTTATTTGGCTTTTAGTGGGGAAAATGGAATAGAAATTGTTATGTTAGGTTGTTAATCACTCTCTTCTGACAGTTCAATTGAACTACAATAAGTGTGTATAAATCTAGGCCAGAAATTTAAAATACTATATGTTCACTGCAGCTCTTCAAGAAAAGTGTTGAAAAATCTCAGCTGATATAATGGAAAATGCAGAAATAGAAAGATTTTTGAACAACTTAGAATCTATCAGCATTATTGATTAGCAAGCACTGCATCTGTAGATGGGAATTGGCTCATACTGTAGAACATTCATGATTAAGGAGCAGAGCAATCCTTTGTGGGAAGTGGAGTACTGTTGATCAGAAATCAAATAACTGTGTTGGGAAAACAAAGCACCATGGGCCACTTACAAAGACATGGACCAAGTAACTTAGAATTGGTGGTAAACGTGACTGCAAGGAGCTGGTATCCTGCTAATAGATCTGGGCTGTTGTAATCAGAACGATTGGGAACTGGGGCAGGCCACAGGGAGAATATGGACTATGATAAACTGTAGGTAGGGCTCTGAGACTAGCAAAGGCACATTAATAAGACTTTTATTAGACCAAGACCAGATGGACCATTTAAGTACGTTGGAACTAGGGCTATATACTAGTTTTAAAAATATTGGACTGAGGGACACAAAACTGTTGTAGTAAACAACTGGGGTGTGAAGGACTGCTGAACAAAATTAAGGATGTCAGCCAGTTACAGAGAAGGCTTTGGTGCAGGTTAGAAACAACAGAAATGAGAATATTTGCTGAAAAGACTGAGTGAAAGTGTCACAGGCCCAATTAGGAGCTGGAAACAGTTACTGCTGAAAAAATGTACTCATTACAACAAATCAAAAGTGAGGCATTGAATGGGTCAGTGAGGACAACAACATAAAATCATCAGCTTGCCACGTGTAATTTTGTTACCACTGAACTTTTAAATTCCCAAATATCCCTTCTTGCTCACTATTTGTCATGACCTTTCACAACTATCCATCTGCTAAATTGTACTCTCACTACTACCTTTGATATCCTTGACCAAATTAAAACCATTACTCTCTCACTGTGTCTCATCTTGGTCTTTCCTCCTGCAAAAAACATGTATCTCCACTCTGATAAGTCAAAGGGACACAGGTTTGAATGTATTTGGGGTAACTCTATATTAACCATCCATTGCTAGGTATGGCTAGACTGTATGGCACATTACAACATTCTGCTTTCCCCATTGAAACTCCTGAAAGAATGGAAAAATCAACCCTGACTTCTCTTCACCAGACACTATCTTAATCCATTCTCCCCTTTACGACATTCAATTCCAACAAGTGAAATGAACTCATGGATGTTTTTTTAAATCACAAAGATCAAGAAAATCCACTGAGCTACCACCGTTACTTATTTCTCTTCCCCTAGCTCATCAGGAAATTTCTGCCTTAATATCAAAAAAATACAAAAGCAATATAGTTCAGTAATAAAAGCTGAAAATGACAAACACTCAGCAAGTTAGGCAGCATTTCTGGAAAGAGAAACAGAGTTAACATTTCAGATCTGAGACTTTTCATCAGAATTGAGAAAGAGAGCAGTTGTGATGAAGGGTCTCGGACCTGAAATGTTAACTCTGTTTCTCTTTCCATAGATGTTGCCTGACCTGCTGTGTTTCCAACATTTTCTGTTTTTATTTCAGGTTTACAGCATCTGCAGGTTTTTTTTCTTATTTTTTTTAATGTATTTCAATTGCTGGAAATCTGAAGTAAAAACAAAAACTGCTGGAAACATTCAGTCAGTTAGGCAATATCCATGAGAACAATGACAGAATTTATTTCAGGTTGATAATATTTCATTGTTTTCCATTACATTCCCCATTGCCACTTTCTTTAGTCCCTGGCACAAATTCAGCTTCCTAAAATCACAGCTTTCCTTGATTCAGCCCTACCTCCTGCTTTACTTGTTCCAAGTTAATCCTGTTCAGAAGATACAGTACATCTCCTATTTCCTTGATCTTATCCCAGCCAAACCATCACCATCCACTTCTCCTTCCTGGACTCAGTGATAGGTGATATTGTGCTCACCTTCCCCTCAATTCTATATTTGAATCTTTCTGGTTTCTGCCCCTGCCACAGTAATGAAACAGTCCTTACTGATAAGTGGCATTTTGTTTTTACCTTGGCAGTAACTTCACCCCACTTAAACTGTCAGCAACCTCTTGATTCAGAATGCAGTTTACATCCCCTCCTTTCACCAATCTCCTCTCCTCCATTGCCCTGCTGGTTGGACCTGTTCCTGCTTTGTTCCAGTGAACTGAAATCAAGTAATCAACTTTTCTCTTCCACACTTCTGCACCAGTATATCTGGAATGCCCTCAAGCATCTATCCATGCCCAATTCTTCAGCTTCTCATTTATATGATACACGCAGGGATATAATTCAGAAACATAACATAATGACATTCAGCACTAACTCTAAGATACCTCATTGGACTATTTTTCTGTCTCAGATTCATCCAGTTTACATCCAAAGCTGAGTGACCAGAAACTTCCCATAATAAAATATTGGAGGGACGGAGCCCACTTACTTTTTATCACTAAGATACAGTAAAGACACAGTAAAGGCAGGGAAAGGAATAAGAGTTAAACTGCATTTATTTCAATGCACAAGATTTAACAGATAAGGCAGACAAACTCAGAGTGGATTGGCTCTGAGGACTGGGATGTTATAGCCATAACAGAAACATGGCTGAGAGAAGGGCAGGACTGGCAGCTCAGTATTCCAGGATACAGATGCTACAGGTGTGACAGGTACAGGTAATCGAGGAGGAGTTGTTGCCTTTTTGAAAAGGGAGAATGTAACACCAGTGCTTGGAGATGACAACCTTGAAGGGTTGTCCAGTGAAGCCATATGGGTAGAATTTAGGAACAAGAATGGGAGCATCACTGTTGCTGGGCTGCATTTTTAAATGCCCCCCCCCCAATAGTCGGTGGGAACTTGAGCAGGTGTGTAGAGAAGTTGCTCATAGTTGTAAAATTAACAGGGTTGTATTAGTGGGAGATTTTAATTCCAGTGGGCCACACAGAGCGTTAAGGGTCTGGGTGGAGTGGAATTTCTGAAATGTGTCCAGGAATGTTTCCTGAATCAATTGAGGGACCTACTCAGGAGGGTGCAATACTGGACCTTCTCATAGGGAACGAGGCAGGGCAAGTAACAGATCTGACAGTCAGGGAGCACTTTGGCTCTAGTGATCATAATTTTATTAGTTTTAAGATAGTGATGGAAAAAGATAGGACAGGCCCACAAGTTAGGGTTCTAAACTGGAGCAGGGCTAATTCTGAGGGAATTAGACAGTATCTAGCAGAGGTTGATTGGGAGAGCCTGTTTGAAGGGAAAGGAACAAATGGCAAGTGGGAGGCTTTTAAGAGTGAGATATTGGAAGTCCAGAGGCAGCTCTCCAACATTCCCCTTCCTCTTGGACTCCCCCTTCAGGTCTTTACTCTTCCTTGACCTTTTCATTTCCAATTATTGTCGCAACGTCAACCACCTCAACTTCTCCACTGCCTGCACCCACTACCTCACCCTGTCCAAACGCAAAGCACTCCACTCACTTTGTTCCAATCCCAATCTAGTAATCTTTAATACTCCCACTGGTTAATGTTTGGTGTATTTGCAAATTAGACCATTTGGCTTTATACACAAAATAGAAATACTATAATCATGCCACCGATCTGTAATTCTGGCTCTCAGCTTTTTTGTCCATCCTGGTATGTTGTATCCTTGACCTGGGATCCATGTGTAACTGAAATAATGGTAAGATCAGAGTTGAGGTTATTTGGCAAAAGGACCTCTGTCTACCTTGCAGAAGCTGAATGGCCCTAATGGTTAACTTTGCTGCCAATTTTAACACTGCTGTCACAGGACCATCTTAGACTCTATGCTATCTCAATTTTTTCTACTTCCATTTCAGAGGAAAGGTTAGTGACCTATCCCCTTCATTTCTTCCACCCAAACTCCTGTAAGGATCCCATTCCATTCTCCTAGATTCTCTGTTGCATAGGTCTAATGATGTCACGTTCCACACCAGAAGGCATTCCATGCCGCCTTTTATCCTCAACAACGGTTCCCCCTTCATCTTAGTTGACAGCTCTGAACACTGTCAGTTCCACTTCTGACACTTCTGTTCTCACCCCATCTTGTTCCACCCAGAGCAAGGATAGGATTCTGCTAATCCTCACCTTCTACTGCACCACTCTCCAAATTACTTGCACCTCCAAATTAATGGTACCATCAGAAAAATCCATTGCTCTCTTGTCATTTGAAAGAAACTTTCTTCAACGATATTCCAGCCCACTCTTACAACTCCGCTGTACCAGCTCCGCTTCTCAAGGCACCATCACATTTACCTATCCTTCTAACTCCTCCCTTCCAGCCATTCAGGACTCAAAACATTCTTTCTAAGCACAGCTGCAATTTTCTTCTTCCAGTACAATATACAGGGTTCACAATGTGGCCTCCATTACCTTGATGAAAGCACATGCATGTTGATTGACCATTTTGAACAACATCCCTATCCAATCTACAAGGATGATCCTGAGCTTCCATTACCTGTCACTTTAACTCTATATTCCTCTCCATTCTGACCTTCTGGTCTTTGACCTCCAATGTTGCTCCAACAAATCTAAGGTACAGGAGCAACATTTTCAATTTCTGGTATATTACAGCATTCTCAACTTAACTTTAAATCTAACTTTCGGATAATCAACTATTCCAGTCTTGCATCTCACTGCGTACCATTCAGTGTTTTTTACCTACTGTTCTGGTATTTAAAATTCATTTGTCTCTTCCTATATATGCATCCTCTAGAAATACCTTCACCACTCTCCTGTGTTATTCATTCTCTCTTGGTCCCAACTCTATCACAGACCTTACTTTTCATTTTCCCTGCTACTTCCCCCTTTCTTTGCAACTTAAACCTTGTTTCATTTCTAACTTTTCTGTGTTATGATGAAATAGATGGAACTGAAATGTTTATTCTATTTCTTTCTCCGCAGATGCTGCTGACATGCTATTTCTAGGGTTCTTTGTTTTTATTTCAGACTTCCAGTATCAGCAGTTTTTTGCTTTTGAACTACTTTGTTATATTTTTTACATTGACCAAACTTTTGCTGTTAGCAGTTCCACATTGAACTGTTGGTTCCAACTGCATATGTCAAGATGTTCAGAACTCCTGCACAAGTATGGAACCTCTCAAAACCTTCTTTAAAAAATGTAAATCTTCACCAGAATTCTTAACCCAACACCCCTCAGACTGGCGGTGAAACATCTAGGAAAGCACAAAGTGCTTCATTTCTCTGACAGGAGCATCCAATAATTCATTCAACCCTCCTAAGTGCCCTGTCAAGCATGACTTGTTTCACTTTGGCAGAATTTGTGGATCTCACATAGGATTCATTAGTTATCTTAGAATCTGGAGAACTGTGGTTATATAATGTCACCTGAGAGACTGTCTAAGAAATATGACTCAGTTGCATAACCAAGTGATGGATCAGTCAAGTAAGTCATCACAACTTGCAGTTCCTCTTGTTGGTCTCCCTTGGATGCTAATTGAATCTGAGGAGAAAGTACAACCACATTAATGGCTTTATGCCTAGTAATATCTCAAAAGCCCAGATTATTCATCTCCACGAGCAAAATAGAACTGAAATTACCTTATGAGGTGAACCTTGGTAGCTCCAAAGATAGTTTTGCAGTTTTAATGGGATAAAATAGGAGCACTGCCTTTATGGTAAAAATGTCATAATCCTTTTCTTGTTTGCAAATGCACAAGCAAATATGTGTCTGCTCATAATACATCACTTATTTGTGGTGCTTTCATGGGCCCACTTTTGCAGCTCTTTTGGTTCTTTTCCCACTGTAAACAAAACAAGTTTTGTACACCAGTTTATTCGAAGACAGACAGCATCTATCACTTCCTTTGTTTTCAAATTTCCAATTCACAAGCATTAGCTCTGTAGGATTTGAGTACAAGTTGCAATTAGCACTCAAAGAAGAAAAAGGATTTATCCCTGAAATGAATGTAAGATTATGCCTTTTACATTCTAAATAATTGAACAGTAGCAGAGGACAAGTAACTTCAATAAATCTCTATTGATATTAAAGCCCAACAGGACTGTTTACAGCAAGATCTCTGAGAAATGTTGCTGCTTATGGATGGAAAAAATGCTTGTATTAACATCTACAAAAAATGTTATTTATGAACAAGGTGAGCAGTTCCTTCAATTATAGTGAAAACCTTACTAGAGCACAGACAATAGAAAAGGGCTCACTTTTCATGCCCATGTATCTTTAGTCTTCAAACACAATGGATTGCATGGTTTATATTAAAATGGCATAACATTTACATGCAGAATGCTTTGGATACTTCCGATGAATACCAATGGCATAACTGGATGTTCTTTGTGGTAATGATTTTTCTCTGTATACCTCTTCTCTTACTTCCTCAATGGTCATTCTCCATCTTGATTCTTCCATCTTGAATAGCATATCTCACAACTATTATGGACTCTGTACTTAAACACATTATTGTATTTTCGTCATTCACATTTCTTGCACTACATTTTCAGAAAACTATACTACAGGGCAAAAAGCTAAATGAAAAAGCATATGTATCACT
The DNA here is from genome assembly GCA_030265395.1 of Rhina ancylostomus. Classification (NCBI taxonomy): domain Eukaryota; kingdom Metazoa; phylum Chordata; class Chondrichthyes; order Rhinopristiformes; family Rhinidae; genus Rhina; species Rhina ancylostomus. Next base: position 22,675,433 of record JARFYF010000012.1, on the reverse strand, counting down.
CAATCTCAGACACCATTTGAAAACAAAGATGAAATGCAGAAGTGCCACAGAAGACATGAACTTTGGGGGGGGTTCAAAGGCATGATTTTTGTGATACAGCTTGGAGGCACAAGAGACTGCAATTGCTGGAATCTGGAGCAACAAACAATCTATTAGGAGAACTTAGTGGGTTGAGCAGCATCTGTGTGGGAAAGGAATTGTCAAAGTTTCAGGTCAAGACCCTGCATCCATGTTGTGTGTCTCTACAATCATTTTAAATGGAATAGACACAGAATAAATCTGCCAGCACAAAACTAGAGTGCTGTAGACAATTAGCAATAGCAGAATGCACTTCCCTATGACTTATAACATCATTCCTTGGTATATATCCTTCATTCTCCCATCAATCTCAAGTAGCATTCAGACTTCAAAACTGCAAGACAATGACCATTTTAAAACAAGTCAAACCATCTTCATGACATTCTGTGGCATTACCCTTGTTGAGGGACCCCCTCCATCCCCCATCCTCTACATCCTGAGGGTCACCAATGAGCAGGATTACAACTGGACCACCCACATTGGTACAAGAGCAGTTGAGAAGTTGGGTATTTGGTAGTAAGTGACTCATCTCTTAACACCCAAAGATGTATCACCATTTGAGATGCAGAAGTCAGGAGTATGATGGAATGCTCTTCACTTGCCTGGGCGAGTGCAGCTACATAAAACTCATGCAGTTTGACACCACTTGACTGCTACTCCATTAACGTCAATATAATTTCTTCTGCCGCAGGCAGACTGTTGCCACAGTATGTAACAACTAAAAGATGCACTGCATCTACTTGCCAAGGTATTGGTATTGGTTTATTATTGTCACTTGTGGAAAAACTTGTCTTACATACCATTCGTACAGATCAATTCATTACACAGGCTACTTTGACAGCACTTTCCAATCCTATGACTTGTACCAACAAGAAAGACAAAAGCTGCAGATGCATGGTAACACCACCAAGTTCCAAACCACATTGACGTGGAAGCATATTGCTATCCCTTCTTTGTCATTGGGTCTAAATCCTGGAATTCCTTACTGAACAGTATTGCATGAATACCTTCACCAGAAGGATGATATAGTGGTTCAAGAAGATGGCGTAGTAGTCCCTTCTGAAGGACAATTTGGAGTTGTCAATTAATTTTGTCTTTGGCCAAATCCAGAAAAATCAAAAAAAAAGACTGAACTATCCCTTTGATTAACTGAATTAACAACAGGTAGTTCTCAGTCTTTTTCCCCTCGTATCTGCATGACAACCAGATTATAATGTATTTGACATTCTCCAGCAGGATTTTACAAAAAGTACTGAACAGTGATTAGAAATTTCAGTTGACACTGGTTTGCTACTTTTTTCTTGCCAATAAACTATTATAGATAACCTATCTGTAAATCTTGGATTTCAAAAGCTCCAATGCCAAAGAGAAACAAGTGATATGATGAGATTGCTCCCCATCTACCCCTGTACATTTTAAAAAGCATTTCTCAGTATGTTTATCCACCTGTGAACAAGGTCCTTATTTCTTTCTATTCAGTAATCTGAAAGACAGCCACAGTTTCCAAATTAATGTGTCAACACCCACAAAGAAATGCAAGAAGTAGCAATAATTAATTTCACCTTTGCGTCAATTAATCCTACTGCAATAGAAAGTTCAGCCTTTCAAACATTTATTCAAAATTAATAATATGCAATAGATGTTATTTGCAGGAGAAATAAATTGATGTTTTAAAATAGGGGCAAATGAATAAAATAAGTGAACTGCAGTAACAATGTAGTTGCAATAAATGCAAATGCACATTTTTAATAAGGCATTTTTTCTGTGCATTAGTGTAATGGAGGTATTAACCTACTACAAAGGAATTTTAAATAGTTTAATACCTCTGTGAAAGTCACAGTTAATGTCAGATTAACATAATGACATGAAACATTAAGTGTTCGTCTCCAAAAGCAATTTGTGATATATTATGGTTGTGAAAATTGATTGACAGGCAATGTATTTCAATCAGCATGCAAAAAAAGACAAAAGCACACAACTCCTTTGGTGTGATCTATGATTTTGGGTTCAAGGTATTGACTCTGGAATCCTCCAGTTTTGATTTAAAATGTAAGTTTATTCAAAGTTATGAAATTAATATTCCTTCAATTCAGCTAATATCTCTTGTCCATATACTACATATTACAATTGGTTTCAGTTCATAGATTAATATGATATATTTATGGTTGGAATCCCCATGAAAATTATTGGATCACGGGAAATTTTGTGAAGTTCAGACAGCTATTTTCCTGCAGCCTTTGCAGGATTAACGATTTTGCCTGGAAATACACAAATGCGGCAAGTTCCAATTATTGGAAAGGTATGTTATAAAGTGCCAAACTTCTTTTTTCTCATGGGCTGGAGGATACAAAGAGAAGGAATCTCAGGCTCAAATTCCATGGTGTGCAGAAGAGATAGGAAAGCAGGAGATGAGGCCTTATCCCTTAATAATGCTTCTCAGTGGTTTTCATATAGTTTGGCCTTGGAAGTAGACGGCCGTGATATTACTCTGTGCTGGCCCTATTAGAACAGTGATATATCTTTAAATTACTGGAATAGTAAACCAGTGGCTCAGGCTCACAATCTGAGGAGAGTTAAATGAGTAACTGATTTTCCAAAAGATTGCTGGTCTCAGTAATGGAGGCCACTACAGGACTGCAGTGAAAAATTGACTTCATTCACAGAAGAAGAAACTCATATGGCTCACAGGTAAAAGTACTGCATACCTTGTCTTGTGAGACTTATTTGTGACACCAGACCCAAAGTACACATGACAGTCTTCTATAAAGTAAAAGCCCATGGGATGTAAGGGCAAATAGCAAACTGAATCCAAATGTGACTCAGTTGCAGGAAGCAAAAACTAATGGTATTTTTGTGATTTGAAAGCACCTACCAATGGGGTTCCATTGGGTTCAGTACTGAGATCCTGCTTTTTCATACTATACAGTGCAACCCCACATTACAGAGGGGATGCGTTCCTCAAAAATCATCCATGTTGCAATTTTCCCTAACACAAACTCATGACAAAAATTGACAAAATTTGTTCCGCAAGGGGTGTAAGAAACTTTGAGAGCAGCAGGAGACATATGTAATTGAGGCACCAACCTGATGAAGCTACAGTGCAGTACTACAAGTAGCAAAGCAGAAAACCATTGACAGAACTAAGTGATTCCACAAGCATCAATTCAGATCAAAGGATCTGCAGTTCTGCTACATGTAGCTATGAAAGATGGTATACAGTTAACCAGCTAATTTGAGAAGGAGCCTAAGACAGGTGTGCCAAAGACAAGACTGACAGAATTTGCAACCATCTTCAATTTGAAGTGCAAGTAAATGATCCATCTTCGTTCCCTGCAGAGTTCTTTGTGATCATTAAAATATCACAGAGTACTGAATGGAACAAAGCTATAAGACCAGACAACATTCTGGCTGTAATGTAAAATACTTGCATTCCAGAACTAGCTACACTAACTGTAAACCTATCCAAGTACAATTATAATACTGCCATCTGAGCAATAATGTGAAATAATGCCCAGATGCACCCTGTGCAGGACAATTCCAATCTGGCCAATTACTGGCCCATGAGTCTGCCATCAATTCTCAGCAAAGTGACAGAAGATGTTGTCAATACTGCTATAAGGTAGCATTTACTCGATGATACCTGCAAGCTGTTCAGCATTACTCAGCCTGGAGTTTGCCAAGACCATTCGGTTTCAGACTTTATTACATTGACAAGATCTGAATTACAGAGACAATGTAACACTAACTGCCCTAACCTCAAGGCTACGTTCTCTTGGGATCAGCACTATGGAGCCCTGATAAAACAGAAATCAATGGGACTCAAGAGGAAAACTCACCTCTGGCTGGAGTTATATCTCAGACAGAGGAAGGTGGTTGTAGTTGTTATACAGAACATAGAACATTACAGCACAGTACAGGTCCTTCGGTCCATGATATTGTGCCGACATTTTATCCTCTAAAATCTAACGCTTCCCTCCCACATAGCCCTCCATTTTTCTACCAGTCATGTGGCCATCTAAGAGTCTCTTAAATGTCCCTAATGTATCTGCTCCCACAACCTCTGCTGGCAGTGTGTTCAGTGTGCAGAGGAAGAAAGAGGCTCTGGGATGAGGAACCATCAAACAACTGCTCAGGGCGTTGATGCACATGGTCTGTGATCAGGTACAGAGGAACAGATCGCAGACAACCATGTATCCGGCTGCTCCCTCTGGCTCTCTCCTTCCCCGAGATCACGAGAGTCGCGCTGGACGTGAATCCCACCAGCACAGCTGGCCGGGAGCCAACAGGCTGTCGTATTGGTGAATATTTCGGGCTCTGGAGGTGACCCCGGCTGAGCCCGACCCTCTCCTCACTCCTGTCTCCTTGAGATCCTTCCTACCCGGGACCATTGTGGCACATCCACTGGCTCTGGTCCATCGGACCCGCTCTCCTGCACCGACTTCAGCAGGAAAGGCGGAGGAGAAAATCCACCTCGGAGGAGTGCAGTGTCCTCGTGTTGAGTTCCGTTGGGATTGCCTGGCCTATTACTGGAAATCCTGACGGAACTAAACACACCTCACTTTATGGTGGTTGTCCAGTTGCAGAGACACAGAGGCAAGACTCTGCTTCCACTCAGCCTGTGCCCCGGGGAGGGGAGAGGATATGGGAGGGTGGGGCTGGGGGTGCTGGCGAGGGAGCAGCTCGGTGAGACTGCTGTCTCGTGAGCTGTGGGAGGAGGGGATGGGAATGTGAATGCAACATGGGCAGAAGAACGCTCGTCTCCCCAGGTCCTGTCGTTGAATACCCTCCACAGACGGTAGCAGTCACTTCACGCAAGGCTCAAACTGCAGCTGGTAGCTGTAACTGCACATCCCGGTGTGAGTGGGGGGCGGGGTGGGGGGGAAGGAAAATCACTGCCAAAACCTATTGAATGGAAGGACACAGCAACACGGTCAACTGAAACGTTATTTATACAGTAACAGGCCCAATGAGCCCACGCTGCCCAGTTACACCCATGTTAACCTACTAACCCTTATGTCTTTGGAGTGTGGGAGAAAACCGGAGCACCCAGAGGAAATCCAAGCAAACACAGGGAGAATGTACAAACTCCTTACAGGCAGTGGCCGGAATTGAACCCTGGTCACTGGCACTGCAGTAGTGTTACTGCTACTCTACCATGCCCGCCCCACTTCTCAACGTCTATTAAAACTTTCACATGTTTGCGTAAACAATGAATTATTATTCCTTTAACGCAACACCAGTATAATAGACACTGCTGAAATGTTGAAAGTGTAACTTAAATCTCAGTCACGGGGAAGATGTTTGTACATTAAAAGAAATCAAGCAAGAGTTGAGTGGGATTTCTGACTCCGTGGATTCCCAGTGTCTCTCGAGGGCCTGAGTTGTGGGGAGAGGTTGGGGCAGGCTAGGACTTCATTCCTTGGAGTGTGGGGGACTGAGGGGTGACCTTGGAGGTGTATAAAATCATGAGGGGCATAGATACAGAAAGGGCATCGAAAACATGAGGTTTAAGGTGAGAAGGGAAAGATTTATGGTGCGTATATGGAACGAGCTGCCAGAGGAAGTGGTTGAGGCAGGTATAAGAACAACATTTAAAAGGTACTTGGACAGGTAGATGGATAGGAAAGGTTTAGAGGGACATGGGCCATGCACGTAGATGGGACTGGCTCAGATGGGAATCTTGGTCGGCACAGACGAGTTGGGCCAAAGGGCCTGTTTCCATGACTCTTAATTGTGGAGTATCCCTGGACTGAGTCCATCCTTGCACATTGTCTGTACAAGGCCCCCCATGGTGTGTCCTTCTGGGACAGCTGGTGAGGAGACCAGAAAAGGGTATCCCCGCTGCTTCAGGGAGTCAGGACGAAAGTAAACCCGCAGACTCTGCCCGGGTCCGATGCCTCCACCGAGGGGCTTCTCCCTCCCAAGATGGGCACAGGAGCGAGTCACGTTGGGGCCACCCCTGTGTCTGCAGGACCCTTGACTATCAGGGAGCAGCCAGAGTGATTATTACTCCTTAAAGCTGCCAGTGTGCCCCCCATGATTTTATACACCTCTAAGGTCACCCTTCAGTCTCCTATGCCCCAAGGAATGAAGTCCTAGCCTGCCCCAACCTCTCCCTATAACTCAGGCCCTCGAGAGGTATTGGGAATCCAGGGAGTCAGAAATCCAATTCAACTCTTGCTTGGTTTCTTTCAGATGAATTAGAATTGGTCAGTAAATCTAAAGATCTTTGATTCTGGTATAAAATCCATTATAATCCTGGCTGCGAACGACCTCCTGGCTGACCAGCGTCATTGGGTGAAGTCTCAGCAGCTCTGAGCAGATGGTGAGGTGTCCCTTGGACCTGCTGTTTTTTTTCTGTTTGGTGTCCAGTTTCAATTTTGGGCTCTTCCTAAATCTTCAGTAAACCTGGCCGTTCATGTGTTGCTGCAGTACCTTGAACGAGGATGTGGTTGCCCATCCACCTCACCCATCACCCTCCCCCACTATATCTTCCAGTGCAAGGAGAAGATAAACGGCGGTGAGATTGCAATATTCGTCTCCAGGGCGGGCTCCACGGTCTGCTGGCACCCGGCGTGCTTCAGCTGCTCCACCTGCCAGGAGCTGCTCGTTGACCTCATCTACTTCTACCAAGGCGGCAAAATCCACTGTGGGCGTCACCACGCCGAGCTCATGAAGCCCCGATGTTCAGCCTGTGACGAGGTGAGATGCGTCATGTGGGCCGCAACCTCCAAAAGCCACCGCGTGTGTCCTGGGGAAGTCATCCTGCGTTCAAAATGACAGGACGGTGAACATGTGTGGGGAGGGAAGGATCGCACCCCAATCCACGGGGACACA
>JARFYF010000012.1:22604182-22616318 GCA_030265395.1 Rhina ancylostomus | reverse complement strand
AGGTTGGATGCAGGGAGGATGCTTCCCCTGGCTGAGGCGTTGAAGACTGGGGTGATAGTCTCAGGAGAAAGGGTTGGCCTGTTGGGACTAGATGAGGAGAAATTTCTTCACTCAGAGGGTGGAGAATCTTTGGAATTTTTTTACCCTGAAGGCTCAGTCATTTTATTCATTCAGGACAGAGATTGATGGGTTTCTGAATATTAAGGAAATCAAGGAGCACGTTGATAGTGCAGGGAAGTGGAGCTGGGGTAGAAAATCAGCCACGATGATGGTGAATGTTGGAACAGACCCAGAGGGCTGGATGGACTTCTCCTTCTCTTATTTCATTGTGGGGTCTGCAGCCCAGCCATTGTGCAAGAACAGTCATGAAGCAGACTCTGTAATCAGAAGGGGAGCATCACCCTGCTCCTGCCCCTCCTCAGCTCACTTGCTGCTGAAACCCTCACCCATTTGGACCAGCACTCCAACACTCCCCTGTCGCCTATCCCCCCAATGACTTCTTATCCAAAACTGTGTTGTCCATGTCCTGACGGGCTGCAAGTCCCACTCACCAATAACCTCATTGCTCACTGTCCCATATTAGCTTACAATATGGCAACCTTTCCATTTTAAAGTTCTCACCCCTTGTTTTCAAATCCTTCCGTGAACATGTCCCTTCCTTTCTCTGTAATCTCCTTCCACTCCATGGCCTTTGAAAAACCCGTCCTCTTCCAGTTCCGGGTTTCCTGGTTTCCCCAACTTCCATCAGCCAACCATTGGTTGTGCCCTCCCAGCACTAAGCATTCCTTCCCTGAACCCCTGTGCTCCTCTCTCTCCATTGAGACCTTCCTTACAACCTATCGCTTTGATCAAGCATTTGGTCATCTGTCCTGAATCATCCACATGCAAACAGTCTTATATTTTCATTGGAAACTCTGTTCTGAGTACCTTGGGTCATTTTACTACATTATAGATGCACACTGGTGGTGTAGTGGTTAACCTACTGGACTGGTAAACCGGAGGTCTGGATTAACAACCCAGGGGTTCAAGTTCAAATCCTACCATAGGTTGAGCGGAATTTAAAATTTAGTTAATAATTTAGAATTCATCAAAAAAAACACCAGTTGTTAGTAATGATGACAACGAAACCTCTTTGATTCACTAATGCCTTTCAGGGGAGGAAATCTGCCACCCTAATTCAGTCTGGCCTATATGTGACTCCAGCCCACCATGTCATAGTTCTGAGTACTGGCCCTTGATCTGGCTCCTTAGATGCCTTGATGCACAGCACATGGATTCCATGCTGGACTGACACATACCTGAGCCCCATCAGGGGCCTAGCATAAGTACCTAGGTTTCTCCAGCACTAGTTGCCAGAGTATTGGTCTACCTTTGGGTTTACTTTGGCTCCTGGCTGCTTAGAGTGGTCTACTCTAGAGCAGTTCTGCATTCTGTTCCTCTTTGAATATCCAGTTTGTGTTGGGATTCCTCCTCAGATCTTTGAGGCAAGATTCCTTCCAGTTGCTGCCCAGGTTTGGTCCTGAGGAAGTATCCTGACTCCAGTCTTATACCAGTGTGCTGCATTTGGGTTCTCTGTTCTTTGCTCAGCGTTGTGATAGTAACATGATATTCGAACTTAAAATGTTGCATAAATGGCACAATATGTTGGAGATCACATAGTTGGATATTGAGGCTTGATCCCTTAAGCTATCAACTTTCCAACCTTGCCAAGCAAAATATCTCAATACAAAGGGACAGAAAGATGGAAGCTGAATTAATATTGCACTTCTGTATAGCATTTTTTTGGTGATGCTCAAAGCTGTTTGGCAGTGCTAATTGTCCTCTTGGTTACAAGAATGAATTGAAAAACAAAAGGAAGTGGACAATATCCTTTAATAAAATCTATTTTAAAATGAACACAGCTTCATATAGAATTTTAGATTGGTTTCTCAGTGATTTGTTCATGGATGGTTGAATTCATCAGGTGACCAGATCATTGATTTTTATACACAAGACTCTTATCCTCATTTTAGTGCATTCTTAAGGATTATTTCCAGCTCCAAAATAGTTAAGGAAGTATCAGTAAGACTATTTTTATCCTGGAACATCCTTTTAACCTTTTAATTGAATTAATACTCAATGTTAACAAACCATCTCAATTCATTTCTGAAAAGCAATTGAAAAACTTGTATTCATTATCAGCATATTTCTCTCCCCAAAATAATTCAGTGTGAGATATTAATGTAGAAACATTTCATTATCCTTTTACAAAGAAGCTGGTCAGGAAACACTAAGATCTCATTAATTTTACTGTGAACTGACTCAGGCTGATAGAGTTATATTTGATGCTTGGATCTTAATAGCACTTGCAAATCTTAAGGTTTTTTTTTGGAGCTGTCACCATGTCCAGTATATCCAAGGGAAACTAAAATGCTTGGCATACACCTAGGTAACCAGAGTCATAACTCACAGTCTTCAAATTGATGAAAGAATAAAATTTGATTTGGCACTTGGGACAGAAGTATGATTTTCTACAGAAACACCACATTGTCTAATTTTGTCAGTGTATAACCCCTGCCTTTTTCACCAAAGCAATGTCAATGGTACCCATTCAAAACCAGGCAACCAGTTTCCATTGGGGTGGCCAATGCCACCTATTTCCACTCCAGTTAAACCAATGTAGATACACCATTGTGCTGGTTCAGTACATACACTGGAGGCACAACCTGGATTAAATCCAATAAAGTTGTTGCAAGTACCAGTACCTCACTGTAATAGTTACAGACAATGCAAAAACTACAGTTTTCAACCTAAATTCAACAGACAGATATACACTTAACTGTACTAATCATCAGATGCTGATTCCCTTTTGTTTGGAGACATGAGAGATTGGTCAAGCCTGACTGTGGAGTTAACTTGAGCATCTCTGATTAGTTGCAAAAGAAATTTACAAGAAAAATAAATGAATTTTCCTTATTATGTCAGATTGAGCATCATTACAGTTTGATAGAGGGGCACAGTGTGATGTCTGTCTATATTTCACACCATTACCAACTTTTGTGATAATTTGGAAGTTAATCAGACTTGGTTTGATGGTTTTGTTTACAAGGTTATTACTTTCAGACCTAATACTTTCTAAGCTTATTGTTATGCTTGGACTTGTTTGTTCTGACTTTTCTAATGCATATCTTTAAAATAAAAAATAAATTCCAAAATGATATGCTAAGTCTATCCTTGCAGAATAAATTCAATCTAATATAAATTGACTGAACACAAATAGGAATATGTGTTCATTACATAATAGCTATTTTCCACTGGGTTTAGGAGTGTACTGTTTGATTGAGTATTCTCATATTTGCAATTGAAATGTTTCCAGTTGTATGACCAGCATAGTTGAAGTTCTGGAGATTCCATATGCTGATCCACAGACAGTAACAATGACTTACTTTAAAACAAGTTGTCATTGTATAATTCAAAATCCATTGATTATAGTCACAGAAACATTTGTAATAAATCACTTGAGAAGTTTGTGAACCAGGCTGTTCACAGCCTAAACATTACTCTGAAATATAATTCTATTGCCCAGTGCTGAGGTGTCAAACTTATTCTTAATATGTCCTATTAGACTGATGTCCCACATAACATGGTGGAACATATCCTCAGTGTGAAGGCAGGACTTTGTCTTCTCAATGACTGTATTGACTCATAGTCATAGTCCAGGCCAACCATCAAGCATCCATATACACTAATTCTACACTACTAATCCTATTTTATTCTCCCACACTTTCAACAGCATTCCCCAACTTTAATGATTTATTTACAGACTAGGGGCAATCTACGGTGGACAATGAACTCACCAACCTGTATGTTTGAGCTGTGGGAGGAAACCAGAGCTCCTAGGGAAAAACTCATGTGGTTACATGGAGAGTGTGCAAACTCCACACAGACAGCGCCTGAGTTCAAGATCAAACCGAGGCCACTGGAGCTATAAAACAGACACTCTATGAGCTGCTCCACTGTGCCACCCCACCAATGTTGTCATAGGAACATCTTTAAAGGTAGATTAGTGATGATGGTGATGTCAAATAGGCTTATCATTTGTGTAGGTTCAATTCATCATCTGGTACAGACTAATTATGGCAGCTACGTCCTTCAGGACTCAGCCTGTCTTGTTGCTACTGAGCCAGTCTTGGTGTTGGACATTGAAATCCTCATCCAGAGTCCACTCTATGTTCTTGCTACTCAGTGCTTCAGTTAATCTGGGAAATTGGCTGAAAAGTATAATTCTTTTAATATGACTGTGTCAGCCTGTTGCTTCACAAGCTGCAAGACATTCCTTTCAATTTTGATACCAGCCCCTCAACATCTCTAAGGAGCACTTTGCAACATTGAATTGTTTGGAGGAGCCAGGCTATATCCAATTATTGTGATTGACTTCAGTTGGTCTGTACAATTTTAATCACATTGTGCTCGGCATTGTGGCTTTGATATAATTGAAATCTGGTAGGCCATTTCCAAGGACTGAACTTCATGGCTCTGGTTCTGGAGTCACCTATAGGCCTGGCCAGATATGGGTAGTATGTTTCCTTCTCTGAAGAACATTAATAAACCTGGTAGATTTTCTTGACATTGTTTTTATCATTTGGCCACATGCCAGTGATATTGAATTTAGTCCAGGACCTGTGAGCAAGATCATATCCGAATTACAATTCCATCTGATTTTCTTTGCTCTGGAATTTGCTTACCATACTTTTGATTCATATTTTTGTCATTTATTTAAGGTAAATAATGTAAAATCATTGGAATTGTAGGTTTGAATTGAGGTCTTGCTGATTGATGATAAGCAAGTTTACTTTCCAGTGACTTGTGTCACTATAATGCAAGTTATGGAGAGATTAACTTCCCTTAATTGTTAAATTTAACACATTAATTGGCCATTATAAATTCAAAACTTGACATTAGTCCTGATGCAGGGTCTTCACATGAAATGTCGACCATACCTTTGACCTGTTGACTTGCTCCAGCAGTTGACTTTTTGTACCAGATTCCAGTGTCTGTAGTCTTGTGTCATTATCTGATATAATTTATACTGTATTCATTATTTCCTCAAATTGAAACCTGTAACATATTTGAATAAGTCATCACTTCATTTGGCCATCATTGAATTAATTTGCTTTGTTTTTCAGAGTTTCTATTTTTGAACAAGGGAAATTATTTTTTCTGATTTGAGTTTAAGCTATATCTGCATATTGGGATGCCCTAAGGCAATGGATCCCGCTTTACTCTGTTTTGTTTAGTCCTTGCTCACCTATAATTGGTTTTACAATCCCTTTGCCAAATCTGGCAACTTTTTAACATCTTAATTAGCTGGTCTTTTACAACGTGCTATGAATTTAAATGCTATCAGCAGCATCATACTATTGAATCCCAACTGGGAAATTGCAATCTTCCTTCAGTTGGGAAGCACCATAGCATTATTTCACAGAATTTTACTAAATAATTGCACAGCAATTAAATTGCCATCTAATACTGTTATTCAATAGCTTTATCCTGGGACACTGGCAGTCTAATTTACCACTCTGAATGCAAAGCAAAACCAATAAAAGATTGTTTGCTGAAAGTACTGGCTAGTTGAATTTTCTGATTAGCGATGTTGATATTAGAAGTTACTTTTAAACAGTGAGAAGATATTGATATGATAAATGAAGTATTCAGAAGCAGATCTTCCACATTAGTAATTTAGTCCTTTCACAGATTTAGTGGAGGAAGAGTAAACATTTCTGAAATTTTGTGACATGCTGTTTTCTATTTCCTGTGTTTGAAGTTGACTTGCTTAAAAAGTGAAATGGGAGCAGAAACATTTCTGGGCTAGATCACACCACCTTTTTTTGTTGGTAGAGAGCAATGAAATTAAAAGCATGGGGATGTTGAATTTATTTACGATACTTGCGAGGCCCTGGATGTGATAAATCTATTTGGGTTAATTCAAAGCTTTTACATATTAATTCTTGGAAAAAATAAAAGCCAAATTGTACAAAATGGATTGGTGTCATTTTGGGGGAATTGCAAAGTAATTTGATTTATTTGAACAGAAATTAATTTTGAACCTTGGGAGTAGACTGTACCAGAAATGACAGGTATAACTAAGGATGGTTTGAAAGAATAATGAGCTGCTGCCTCCACTAACTTCCAAAGCTGTTGGAAGCCATAACCTCTGCACTGATGTTAGAAAAGAGAGAGTGGAAGTTCGGAGATTTTTTTCACTTTTGTTATAAGAATTTACATAAACACAGCATACTTATAGAACAATACAGCACAATACAGGCCCTTCGGCCCACCGTGTTGTGCCACCCATCAGACCACAACCACAATCCCTGGTTTAGGAAGCCAGTACCTTATCCATAAGGCACATTATGAGACAGCAATTGTAATATCATTTATTGCAGAATTAGATAATTATTTTAAAGGTACAAAATAGTAGGACAAAAGTGAAGAGCAGTGAAATTGAATGGAAATGGATTGCTCCAACTGAAAAGTTAGCACTGGCATAGGTGCACTGGTCAAATGACCTCCTAACGTACTCCAAAATCTTTAAGCTTTGACATTTCATTTAGTAATTAACATTTTGCTTCAGACTCTCTACAACAAAGTACTCTACAATAAGTCTGGATATCTTTAGCATATTTTGCCAGTAGAAAACAGATGGAATCTGGTGGACCACCTGTTTTGCTCTCAGCCAATATTATTGTCTGCTGATTTCAAGAAACCAGTCTGTATAAAACCAGCACTGTATTGATCTTATCAGTTCCCGACAAGATAAGAATTAAAATTCTAAATCAATTATAAAATTAAGATAAAATGTTACACTTGTAATTGCTCAAATTTCTTGATCTGATAAGTTGCTTGGGATACTGATAACTGGAGAGGATCTACTTTCTCATGCTGCTAGCTCTAGTATTGTATTTGATAATGAGCTTAACCTTTGGAATTTCAGCTGCTGACTTCAGTTAAGTGTAAATTTGTTGTTAAGTAATTGTTTGACAATTATTTTCAAATAAAGTATGAAAATAAATGGCTAAGTAATGTTGATCTGATGCAATGGAAACAAAATTGTCTGCAAGATTTTGGTCACTTATCTGTGAAGACAATCTTGATTCCGGGAATTAATTGTGATAACAATGACAGTAGCTCTGAATGTTGTTGTAGGTTTCGACTGAATCTGATTGCAATTTATATTGGAAAAACGCAATGGCCAAGATGACAAAAAAGAAGTAGCAGATTTGTCTGAAAAGTTGGCAGTAATACATTCAATTTCATTATTTCAGCAAGAGAACTGTTTTGTGGACGTACTCATTGAATTTGAATATAGATACACTGCAATTGATACTGACAACTGCTTAGATAATGTGATTGTCTTTTTAAATCCATAATAACTTTCTGAAATATTTGATATGAGACAATTTTGTGTTAGAAGAATCTACATTAACTGGTAATTGATACACCAAGCACATACATACTCATTTTTGAATATTCCCTATTTAAGTATATGCAATCTGGCCATCTCAAATTCTGTTTAGGATTCATGAAAGATGTAGAAACAGAAATTTACAAAGAAGAGTTGATATACATTTATCAATTGATAAACTGTGTATTCATATGAGTGAACTAATTCTGAGCACACTTTGAAAACACAATTATCATGGAATCATAGAATTGTACAGCACAGAAAAAGGCCCTTTCAACCCACCTTGTCTGTGGTGACTGTGATGTCCATTTTACACTGTCTAATCCCATTTGCCTGCATTGACCTATCCTTCCATTCCTTTCCTATCTAAGTACCTGTCCAAATGCATTTTAAATGTTTTAATTTTATCTGCTTCCACCACCTCCTGTGGCAGCTCATTCCAGATATTCACCACCCTCTGTGTCAAAACCCCCTCAGATCTCCTTTAAATTTCTCTCCTCTCACCTTAAATCTGTGCCCTCTAGTTTTAGACTCCTTTATCCTGGGAAAAAAAGATTCTGTGCATCCTCCTTATGCTCAGCATAAGTTTATAAGTTCACCCCTCAGCCTCGTATGTTCCAGTGAGAATAAATCAAGCCTATCCAATCTCTTCTTATAGTTACAGTCCCCCATTCCAGGCAACATCCTGGTGAATCTCTTCTGCACTATCTTCATTGCTACCACATCCTTCCTGTTGTGTGGTGACTAGAACTGTACACAATAAATAAGTGCGGTTTAGCAAATTATGACCAAAACATTTTGAATGCAGATCAGGTTGCCAGCAAAGTATTTTGACATTTAGGAATTATGAGTAATGTGATCAGTCATACTGCTGTGAGTGGGAAGTTCATTTATACTTAATTTATACTTAATTCAAGACAAAACCAAAACTCCCTGAGACAGGGAGTCTAGCAATTGTAAATTAAATTACTACTGGAGTAAAAGTGAAGAATGCAAGTAATATTGAGCAAATGAAAACTGGAGACAAACTAGATTATGGCAGACTCCAAGAATTTTACTTGCTGAAGGAATTAGGTTGATGGTAATGGAGAACAGCAATAAGCCGTAGCCAATGATAATGGAAATCTGATCCAGCTTTTGTGACCTTGGGATGGAAATATTTCCACAAAGAAATCAAGGGAAATATGACAAATTTATTCATGTAAATATGATTATACTTGAAAGGATTCTAAAGATTCCTTTAATTGAGAATAAAAAATGGTATTTTGGTTTGATCAAACATAAGAAGGTTAACAATATTTGAACAGAATTTCCTGGAAACATTCAGAAGATCAGACAGTATCTGTGGAAAGAGAAACAGTTAGCGGTTCAGGTCCGAGACCCTTCATTGGAACTGAGAAAGAGTTACAACTGAGTGAGCAAGTTAGTTTTAGGTACCAGAGAAGGTGGAAGGGGGGAATGGGTGGAACAAAGGGAATTTCTCTGACAGGTTGAGTCAGGATGATTGGCATATGGTCCCACAAATCAGAGAGCAGAAAGTGTGGCTCAGAGTGATGTCAGAGAAAGGGGTTTCAATTCATGAGATACAGCCATCAATACTTGGGAAATAGGGAGCTGTTCCATTGGGATCAGCCTCATCTGAATCGTGCTGGGATCGGTGCACTGGTTAAATTGAGTAATTAGGCCTGTTTAAGATTTATGCCATGGGCTGATCCCAGCTTCCAGCAGGCAACAACAGCAATTTGTCAAAATATTGAATAATTAGGGCGTCAAAAAACTGAGGCTCTCAATATGGCTTTAGTAGGATGGGGTGGGCTCAAGTAAGAAAAAAATTAATAAATTAGACAGAAAAGACATGGTTAATGATAAGTGGGATGTGATAGGAAAGAGGCTGAATATATAACAGCAACAGCAAATAGGGTCAAAGGGAAAATGGTCAAAATTAGAGAGACTTTAACTGAATGCATGATAGATGAATTGATGAGCAAATAGTTGTTACAAAAGCATTGTTGCAAGGTGACCAAGGCTGGGAAGTGCTATTGGATTAGCCAAGGTGAGCAATTGCAATTTTTATTTTTTGTCATTTGTCACCATGTCACTAGCCCACTATGAATTCTCTTCAAAGCATGCTGACTTTGAAGAAATTTTTCTTCTCTTGTGTCTCCAACTGCAAAGCATCTCATGGAAAGAGTGCACTGCAATTATTGTGTCTGATGGTGAAGGGAATGGGGTGCCAATCAAGCTGACTGTATTGCTCTGAATGGTGTCAAGCTTTTAATTGTTGCTGAACTTACATTAAACCAGGCTATGTCCTCATGAGTTATACTTTGTAGATGGTGGAAAGGCTATGAAGTGCAATAGATGTTCAGAAGAGTTTCTTGAGAGTGGAAGCTCCCCAAATATTGACAGTGGAGACTCAGTAATGTCAATGGATGACAAGGATAAGTGGTTAGATGCTTTCATTGGAAATGCTCATTGCCTGGCATGAATGTTATTTGTCCTTTATTAGCCCATTCCTAAATTATCTAGCTTCTTTATATTCATATTTTTCATGTCTCCTTAAAACATTGAAGGAGGTGGTTTGACCCATCACATCTATCCTGGTTCATAGAACAATCCCATTTTCCCCATTTATTTACCTGTAACCTTTTTGCTCTCACATGCCCATGAGCTTCACCCTGATTCCCCTACCACCCAGTGATGCTTGGGACTAATTTCATTTAGTTCTAGCTGGAGCTTTGGTACAGTTGTTTTAAAAGGCAAATAACAGATTGAAGTACAAACAAGACATTTTTGCAGGTAGCCAACTTCAAACTAACAGCAGTGTCTGGTACAGAAATGTATTGAAAGTCACACCATATGGTACTCACTTCTATCATGTATACTACATCAAGCAATAGTTCCACAAGTATAACTAAAATGTAAGCTTTGAAATATGATTGGAAAAAATACATTGAGAACATTACATCTATTGATGAACCAGAGGGTAGCAGTATCTATAAGTGAACTGGTTCTAAGGAAATGTGTTGGTTTACTATAAACACATGTAAAATAAGTGTCTGCAGTAATAATGAGATTGTTGCACAAGATTACAGTTCATGGATAATATACTTTGAAGACTAGTTATTGGACAGAAAGTATAAATGTATTATTTGTGGGTTGTCAGACTGAAATTGGCAGGTTCCAGAAGAATCAAAATGGTTTGCCTATTGCTATTTACAATCTATATACTTTGCCTAGTTGAGGTGACTAAATCCAACTTTGTTAATGATACAAAGTTAGGAGGAAAAGTAATCTGAATGGTGATAGGAAAGGTACAATGCATGGTTAAATGAAGGGGGAAGAAGGCAGCAGAACAAGTATAATGTGTTGAAATGTGCATTTGGTAAGTGTTGGCATTCATAGATGTAAGTGTGCTTGTGCAAAAAAATATATAAGTACAGCAAAAAATTCAGAAGGCAAATAGCTGTTTATCTGTTACAAGGAAGCTGGAGTATTGAAATGAGAAAGTCTTCAGTCAATTATGTCGTGAAACCAAACTTGGTTTATTATGTTCAGTTTTGATCCGGATGCCAAAGGAAGGGTACACTTATTTTATAGGAGTGCAATGAAGATCTATGGGTGAAAGTGCTGTTCTAAGAAGAGAAATACAGTTTGGATGAATGAGAGTAGATCTCATTGAATTATGTAGGGACTTTAGAGAATACATGCTGAGAGGCTATTTCCATAGCCTGAGGAGTCTAGAACGAGAGGTAATGATCACAAGATGTAGGCTTTTAGAACTGAAATGAGAAGAAATTTATTGATTGAGAATGTTCTGAATCTTTGGAATTCTCTACGTTAGAGAGCTGTAGATTCTAGCTGGTGAACATATTTAAGGTTGGGCAGTTGGGTTATGATCATTTTGAAAGGTGGCACAGGTTTGAGAGGCCTATTCTTGTCCTTGCATCTTTTATTCTTATTGCAATTGAAAGTGCCAAAGAGTCCGGTGGTATAGAATCTTGCAGAATAAATTCAATGAGCCCATCATATCCCTGTCAACCACTTGAAAGAACAATAAATCTTGCTGTCCCCTTCCAATTTTCCTGATGTAATGGCTTTAAAGTAATAAATCACTTCCAGTACCTTTTAGATGTGACAACAATCAGATATTTGGAAGTAGAGAGAAAGAATGGTTGAACTGGCAACCAAATTAAGTTCAAAGAGGCTTTGGAGGAACAGAGGTATAGAAAGGGTGATGTGTTTTACCGAAAAGTTCCACAAATTGGACTAAAGAAGTTGAAAGTTTCACAGCCAGAATTGGTGTGCAAGGCAGATGGGGGAGAGGGGATGGTCATGGGAAATGCAAAGAAGGGCAGAGTCCACAGTGGAGGCACATACAGAATTGGGGTAATTATTAGAGATAAATAAGAGTTATCAAACTGAAACTTTTATGGGGGGTTCAGGTTAACCTTGATGTTAATTTAATGCAGGTAAACAACAGGACTAGGAGCAATTAGGACAGATTATCACATTATGTATCTAGGAAATATTCAAGTACAGCAGAACTAATGAAAGTACAAAGAACCTCTGGTTTACAAATTGGAGAATGCCTTATGAACTGTGAATATTGAATGAAAGCTCACCAGCGCCTCTACTTCCTTGGGAGGATAAAGAAATTTGGTTTGTCCCCTTTGACTCTCACCAACTTTT
>JARFYF010000012.1:22477918-22489567 GCA_030265395.1 Rhina ancylostomus | reverse complement strand
GTGTTTGTCCTGAGGAAATATCCTGACTCCAGTCTTGTATCAGTGTGCTGCATTTGGGTTCTCTGTGAGTTTGCTCTTGATCAACATAGTGATAGGCAAGGCCTACATTAATTGTCCTTCTCTAATAGTACTTGAGAAAGTGGATGTGAGCTGCCATCTTGCAATAGAAGTATTCACACAATATTGTTAGATAGGGAGTTCCAATACTTAGACCCAGTGACAATGAATGAACTGATTTATTTCCATGTCAAAATGGTGAGTGATTTGGAAGGGAACCTGCAGGTGATGGTCTTCCCATACACCAGATGCCTTTGGCCTTCTTGGTAACTGATGTCTTAGGTTTGGGAGATGCTTTCAGAGAAGCCTAGGCAAATACCTTCGTGCATTTTATAGATAATGTACATTGTAGTCATGATATGGTGGTGGGAGTAAACACTTGGGATGATGGATGAAGTGCTAATCAAGCAGGTTGCTTAGTCCTGGATAGTGTTGAATTTCTGTGGTATTACAGTAGTTTAGTTAATTTACTAGTCAGTGGTAAACACCAGGATGTTGACAGTGGGGCACTTGGTGATGGTAATACTGTTAAACATAAAGTACAGATGGAAACACTTGTTGCCTGGCAGTTGTGCATTACAAATGTCATTTTCCACTTATCTATCCAAGCCTAATGTCCTGATGCAGGGTTTTGACCCAAGAGTTGACAATTTCTTTCCTCCCACAGATGCTGCCTGACCCACTGAGTTCTTCCAGCAGATTGTTTGTTACTCCAGATTCCAGCATATGGACTCTCTTGTGTCTCCTGAATGTTATTCAGGTCTTGCTGCATTGGAATACTTTGTCATCTGAAAAATTGCAAAACAGAATTGATCATCAGTGATTGTTGCCAGATCTGAACTTGTGATCGTACATCTCTACTTCTGACCTGAAAATGAAGCAAATATGGTTGGACCAACACATGAAGTTGGAATCTCCAACAACTCCAACTATTTCCCTTTTGTGAGATATGCCTTCAATTGAAGGATTGTTTTCCCCATTGATGTCCCATGTAAATATGAAGAGATTTTACCTCATGCCCTCAGGCAGTACATCCCACCAAAGCTGGTCAGTTTTACCAAAGCTCCTTGATGCCACTCTTAGTCATATGCTGCCTTTATGTCAAGGGCATTCATACAGGTTTTCCAGGTGAAACCCAAACTAAGTATTAGTAAGTAGATTATTTCTGGATAAGTGCTGGTTGACTAAGCTTTTGATGACACCTCCCACCACTTTGGTGATGACTGTATGCTATTATTATGTGGTAATTGGTAAAAGATTGGGTTTGTCCTTTTAGTGCACCATGCATACCTGGGCAATGTTCCATAATGCTTGGTTTATGTCAGATTTGTAACTTCACTGTAACAATTTATCTGATATTTCTAATGTGATAGTGCCTTTTTCAACCTCAGTACACACCAAAACAGTCCATCTCCTATTTATCTATTTTTCAACCATGGAATCAAAATTTATGAACAAAAGGAGGGCCATTATGTCCATGCTGGTCACAAATACATCTATTCAGGTTTCTTCAGACACCCACTTGAGTATGAAGAGATTTTGCTTCCAATATACTTTTAAGGTGGTAAGTTCCAAATTGACATAACTCTTGGGGTTTAAAAAGTCCCCTCTAATCCTCTACCCACTAATGTAAATCTTCATTCACTCATTATCTTGCACTCTACCAAAAAAAAAAGTTCTTCCTGTTCATCATATCTAGTCTTTTTAGAATTGAATGCATGCCAGCTAAATACCCCCTCTGCCACCACTGCACACCCCCCCCCCCATCTCCATTATTCTAAAGTAAACAACCCCAGTTTGGTCAGATCTCCTCACAACTCCAATTCTTCAGCTCTGGCAGCATCCATGTTAGCTTCCTCTGCATTCTCTCTGGTGTTATCACATCCTTCCTGTGGTGTAGTGACTAGAATTGCACACAGTACTGAAGCTGTGGCTTAACCATTGTTTACTATAGATTCAGCATGACCTCCCTGCTCTTATAATCTGTGCCTTAGGCTGTAAAATATCCTGCATGACTTTTAAAGCATTCTATCTGCTTGTGCTTCTCCCTACAGAGATTTGTACATATGTGTTCCAAGATCCCTCTCTTCCTCTATATTTAGTTTTCTCACATTTATCATGTATTTCTTAGCTTGCCTTGTCTTAAGTGTGGTTGTAAGATAGGAAATGTGGCTGTGATTTCAAGCATAACTAGACTTCACAAACAGAAATGAGATCAGGAAGAGATATTCTACTTTGGGAGTTGGCTAATAAGTAAATGTTCACCAGAACATCAAAGACAATTCTCCTGGTATTCTTCAAAAGTGACAGTGACCTTTTACATTTAAAGGGAAACAAATCTGGAAGTCCAACATCAAAAATAGGTAAAATAATAGAACAACTTGAGTTTACTTTTGGCTCAATTTGGGGGCATAAGTACTTCAGCTCAAAATCTGAGCTCAGTTCTTGTGGATTATTCTTAATGCTACATTTATGATGCTGTTGGGTCCCACAGCTTTCAGTGTTTGTTCCCATACCTTCTGAGGTTATATGATGTGAACTCAATCAGCTGAGTACTGACATCTGTCTGAGGAGAGATTTGGAAAGAAGTCAAGTAAGGTTGCCCGATTCCAACATTTGGCCAAAGGCACTTGAAAATATCAGTACTTGGCCCTTGCATTCATGTGATGGGCCATGACAGAGTTGAGGATGGGGACGGTCATGATGTTTTCTCCTCTGCTTGTTTACCACTATTTTCAGAATGATTCTTACAAATACAGAACTTTTACTCTGATCATTTCTCCCTATTCATGTTGCCTGACCTACTGAATGTTCCTAGAATTTTCTTGTTTGTAAGTATCTGGGAATTTCTTTTTGCTTGTCAGTTACAGTCTATCATTTTTGGTGTTTGATATCTAACCAGTCCAGTATTGTGGCTTCACAAGGTTAGTATAACATTCTGATATCTTGTTGACACTACCAATTTCTTGTAGATGTATGAGCTTCAGGCACATATCAATGTGGAAGTGAGTTTCTCCAGTGTTAGGACCCAATTTTACATTCTAGCTCACTAATCCTAGCCGCACGGTTCTGTAGTGATTAGCTTGACACTTACAGTGCCAGCATTCAGGCTTTGATTCCTGTCACTATCTGTAAAGAGTTTGTACGTTCTCCCTGTGTCTGTTGGTTTCCTCTGGGTGCTCCAGTTTCCTCCCACATTCTAAAGACATACAAGTAGGTTAACATGCATTTAAAATGGGTGTTGTGGACTCATTGGGCTGGAAGGGCCTGTTACCATG
This sequence comes from Rhina ancylostomus, assembly GCA_030265395.1. Lineage (NCBI taxonomy): Eukaryota > Metazoa > Chordata > Chondrichthyes > Rhinopristiformes > Rhinidae > Rhina > Rhina ancylostomus. The sequence goes on along the minus strand of JARFYF010000012.1, from coordinate 22,486,232 downwards.
CTGTATAAATAGTTTTTAAATTTGAAATGGTCTCAGACCTTTTTCATTGTAGATTTCAGTGGGTTGTGGGGCCTTCACTGACTTTTATAACATTATTATAATCTAAATTTAAAAGGCAACTTGTGTTACTTCTCTATTAACATTATTAGATAGGAATGTTCTATGTATCCATGTAAGCATTTATGCATAGAACAAGACAGACAAAGTTCAAGTTAAAGCTGTGGCAACACAATGCAATAGCTAAATGGAATTTTGATCATTCCTGTGTAATGATGAAATGAACTTGAACTTGAAATTTATGTATCACTCAGAATATCCCTCAGACTGTCTTGAAGCAATTTGCATGGAATGAGTTGCATAAACAGCAATGACCACTTAATTTAATTTTGGCCACTTTCACTGATGGAGTCAAGACACTGGTAAAACTTCCCACTGGACTGTGCATGCTGTGAAAATGTGTTGAACAAATGTCATTCAAGGCAGCTGTGCATTGATTTTTAACTTTGTTTAAATACAGTAGTTGTGAAATACTGTGTACAATAATGTTGCACAAATTTCTGACATGCTTAAACATGGCTATGTAAATTGTTTCAACACAACAACAAATTATTGACCCAAGATACTTTATTGAAATTCTGTCAGGGATGAAGGCTTATTAAGGACTAAGATGTGCAGAAGTTTTCTGCTTTATATTGATTTTACGATGTGTCGATTACTAGGTTCAAATTTATCTCCCACTGGTCCTGATTAGTTTAGGAAAAAAGTTTGTTGTAGTATGTGCTCTGCTCGTTTCAAACTGAAGAAAATGGAGAGAAGCCGAACTGGAAGGTTTCCATTAAGACAGCATACTTAAGCACATGCTGCTCACCTTCATTTCACCATGTGTTAGTTAATGTTGAACTTCTTACTGTGCACTGCCATTAAATTGACACAATGGGAATTTTTGTCTGTCAAGTGTTCCTGAAATTCTGATCTTCTGAAGATGTCTTTATTTCAAAATAAACTTTATTCATAATAAAAACATCTACAAGGATAAGCAGTGCAATACTTTTACATTGGTGGACAATTCATGCAGTAGAGTTAACTAATTTTTAAAGCCCAGCAGTTGATGTCCCTATGTGTGTCCCTGAAAACAGCCTGTAGATCAGAGAATCCTGCATTATACAGTTGCTTGGGATGAACTGTGACAAAGATGCTTGCATTTTTCTCCACACCCTCTTCGCAAACGACAACTGTATGAGAAATTTCACAGATCCAAATTTTCCAAAGGACAGTTGCAGTGTGCAACCTCTTGTATTGCTCACCTCACCTGCTAAGGCCAAAAGAATTTCGGCCGAGGTAACCGTTTCGGGGGATGGGAGGACTTTCTGTTTTGATTACGTCAGCAGGATTGGTCCATTCATATTTTCAAAGTGAACCAGTAACACGACAGGCGCTAGGACCCAGGACCTACATTTGTGGTCAGACAAACAGCGGTATTGGGAGAAGGGAGGGGGGGGGGGGTGAAGAAAAGCTGCTAAAGTGGCATTTTAGAGCAGACTTTTCCGTCTGAGTCTTGAGCACATGAATTGGGCACCTGGCCCTCGCCAGCTTCTTTAGGAACACATGTCTTTGCTGCCTTTGTCCCAAGTGAACTTTGTGACAGTGCCCGAGATCCTGCCCAGTCTGGGAGGGCTGTATGAGGCGAGTGACCGTCTGCCGGAAATCTCCCACGTCCTGATCCCGGCTCCCTCTATATTATGGTGCTGATCTCCCCCATCCAGTCTGATGAAAAGATCGCAAACTTATCTCTCAGTCTACACAAGATGACAAGAGGACTTGGGCGCAGTCGTTTTGCAGCGAGACTGCAAATACTGTATGTTTTTATCAGCGTAACCGATGCATTCGTAGCATGGAAAGATGGTGAGTTTTTAAAAAAAAGATATCTGTTTTGGTTCTTAAACGTGCTGTAACTTCAGTGTTTTTTCTAATGTTCTATGGGCAATGCAATTCCCTTGCTATCACGCCGTGCCCGTTGCTACAAATACTCTTTGCTTTGAGTCATCCATTGGCCGTTACACCATCTGGCTCCTATTTGAATTACTCAAAATACACTGGGATCAAACTTTTCTATTGTGCTGCAGATCAGTTGCACAGTTTACTTTGGTATCCCGAGAGGTATATATTGAACCGATGTGATTCGTGCCCATGTAACTATGAACGAGACTGGTTTTCTGTCTTGGTTTACTCCCAGTGTAAGATTATTGACTGAATTTTGATTGCCAATTATTCTGTTCTCCAATCCTGTCGGCATCGCTTACAGAGCAAAGCAGTTCTGATGTGTTGAACGTTAAGCACTGCACTGGAAATCTAATGACCATTGGAAGGAGCTAGGAGTTGGAAATACTTTAGCACCAGTTTTTTAATGTTTGTGCAGTTAACTCCTGCGCACTTATAAAAGCTGGAAACTATTCACTTTTTAAAGTAACTGGAAACTTAGCAACAGAGTGACTTGCGTGGAACTTTTGGATGGAATCAGCGTTTGCAATTGCGAGATACTGTGTAATTCGCTAACTCACTGATTTGGGATCATAAATTGGCACGATTTGATTGAGTGTACTCTTCTGAGATTACTTTTATGCTGCTAATGAGATGTCAGCAATAGATCCTCTCTCGCTCAATCCTTTAATGAGTGGCCAATGCTGATCAATATTTAGGTCTGAGGGATCCGCCTGCGGACACATACTAGTCCCCTCTTCCAGTTCAGTGTCTTTGTGCTTTAGAGAAGGGCATCGCCCTTCTCTTAACCAACACACAGTGAGAATGTGAAGTTAACTTGAAACACCTTCCATTATTCTCTGATAATACTTAATTGCATCAAACACAAGTTCCGGCGGTGTTTGGTTAGAACAGAAGTCACCTTATACTTGCCTTGGTCATAATTATATGTTAGGGGTTAGCTGGAGGAAACTCACTTGTTGACTTTGACAAATTTCATCTTTTATCAAAAATGAAATCAAAACATCAGCTCTTTCCCAGGCTATAGAATCGATAAAATATTCCCAATTTCTTTCTTCATTTGGACATATGAGGTTTATCAACTAATTTGGCATTTCATCTGAAAGGATAATTACTTCTCCAGATCAGGCAACTGCAGTAATCAGCTTTTTCTTTCACTATGCAATGAAAACGAATGCACAAAATGGAACAAGAATTGAAGCTAATTTCATTTAAAATTGTTCCAGTCATTCCTAATGGACTTCTAAAGCAGAGTTCTGGCTTTTGGGATTTTGCAAACCGAAACAGGTGAGGATCCAATTAGTTCTCATTTAAATATATGTTCAGTATTTTTCATAAAGAAGCCAAGTGAAAGCTACTTTATTTAACGTCAGTATTCAATTTAATTTGCTATATATTTTCACTTGGTTAATCAATAGTGGGAACCGTTGTGTTCCTTTTTATGTGAAGTTCAATATTTTTATTCCAACATCAGTGAGATTGATAACTTTAAAAGATGCATACTGTCATGTCGGATGATGCCCACCAGTCTGCTGCATTGCAGAGTGAGACAAACTTATTCCCCTGACTCTAAACAAAGAGTTTTCTGCTTTGGTTAGGCTGGCTTGGGGAGATGCTGATAAGAGGTCAGGCACTTTCCCTCAGGGAATGAGCAAAAGCCAGAGGAAGATTCTCTAGAGCCTCTGTCACATCCCTTTTGAATAGAGTCATAGATCATACAGCACAGAAATAGGCCTTGTGGCCTACTGAGCCACATCAAACATCAAATACTCGTCCGACACTATCCCACTTTATTCTCCCCACATTCTTGTCGATTCTTCCCAGATTCTATCACTCCTCTACACACTAGGGATGATTTACAGTGGCCAATTAACCTAACAACGTGCATATCTTTGGGATGTGGAAGGAAACTGAAGCTCCTGGGGGAAACTCACGTGGTCACGGGCAAAGCATCTAAACACACAGACAGCATCAATGGTCAGGATTCAACTCTGTTTACTGAAGCCATGAGGCAGCTCCACTAGCTGTATCACTGTATTGCTATTGTTCACTGAAGAACATGAGTGGATGGGCCTTACACAATGTCTGCAAGACAAAGTTCCTCCAGAAACCTGCTGCTGCTGAACAATGCCACCTCCCAGCAATAAAGGATCCTGGGAACCGTAAACCACTTCACGTATCCATGGGACCCACTATTCAATGAAGGCATTCATCAATCATGAAATTCACCACCACCTGAGGAAAAGTGTGTTTGAAGCTCAGTCATAAGAAAAAGGTCATTGTCTACTGAGTGTTGTGATCCTTGCCCTCCTCTACACTTTTGAAGCAAGGATTACTAGCACCAATGAACTTGAAGTACTAGAGTGGTACCACAAAAGATGTGTCTGCAAAATCTTCCAAATCTACTCCTAGGGTAAGTGAACCAGAACCCCCAGAACCTATAAATTGGGTCCATTTATGTATACTTCACATTCTGAAATCATGCATAGGAGAAGATTTCTCTTAGTTATATGACTTCCATCAAGAAATTGGATCAGCAGATCCTAAGCATAGCTGCTATTTTTCCCATGTCAGATGTGCACCTAATGATATCACAAGCTACACCCAGCATGTTTCCTTGACTGCCAGCATAAATTGGAGCTTTTGAGTGTGACCTACTACCTTCAATGATCACTCACAAAGAAAAACTCTAAGCACCTCGCACAGGGATTAGCAATGAAGAGACAATAAGCGGGTTTGCATTATGACACAGCATCTGCCAGCTAAATTTTTAATGAGTATGGAGTATGCATCAGTGATGTTTTTTTTCACTGCTGGCAGCCATTTTGCAAATTATTTCTGATCTGCATTCAGTGATCATTGACTTCTTGATCAGCCTTACACCTCGCAGCGAAGGGTGCAACCCGTGGCACCACAGTCAATCTCAGCAGACCATTGCACGGGGTAGCTCAAGTACACAGGAGATTGCTGTGTCCTCTCTTGTCCTTCTTTCCATTACCTCCTGAACAATCCTTACTGTAGCTGCTTCATGGCTGCTCAGGAGAATATGTTTATTACACACTTCCCAGGGATCAGTGCAGCGATGGTGGGGCAGCTACAAAGTCTCTGTGCAGCTCCTGACAGGATCCGTATAACTTACATTTTAAATGATTCTGCTGGTAAAGTGCTACAGCACTGCTTTTAACTGATCTTTGCAGGTGGTATGGGTGGACATTAATGCAATGCACAGCAGGTGGCTGGCAGACCAAAAATATATGTAACCCTATCTCTGGGCCTAGAAGTCTACGAATTAGCCTGTGGGTCTTCTTTCCCAGCAATTAATGATGCACTTTTCAAGAAATTGGCAGCCACTTTAGTTGTGCCAATGGCACAGATATAACCTGTCAGTAAGGGCAAGGTCAGGGAACAGAGAAAATATCCAGTACGACTGGGATAGCATTGCCTCCACTCCTGTACTCCTTAAATTCAACAAAGCTTCTGCCATAATTGTGGCTGTTCATCCAATACTTTCCAAATGTAATTGCCTCCATACAACTTTTTCAGAATGCGTCTTTGACACTTTTTAAGTAGCATTCACAGTAAGAAGCAAAAGGTTACAGAGAACAGTATTCCAAGAAAAACCTGAGCAAGCCAGTAATAAAGCAAAATATAAACAATTGAAGTGTTTCAGAAAAATGATCATTATTGTCTGGCAAGTTAATATTAATTTTGAAACCTTTTTTGTTTTAGTTCAATTGTTCTTTAAACACAATGATAGTAACATGACCGTATTACTGGCCTGCTCAGTTTTCTTGGGAATATTCATTTCTGCTTGTAACAGTTTGTTTCTTACAGTGAAGAGCATTGAAGGTGTATTTTGGCAAATTTTATAGAGGTGATTACATCTGGAAAGTGTTACTAGTCATATGAATAGCTACAATAATGACACAAGCATTGCCAAATTTAAGGGGTACGGGGTTGGAAGGAATGTTATTCCCAACTATAATAGACATTTACTTGGATGCCTGACTTTGTCCTTAGTGACGGATCATATCTGTGCCATTGGCATATCTAAAGCGACTGTCACTTGATACCAAAAGGCATCAAGTATTTGTACAATCCAAATATTCAGCTTCAGACGAGGGAAGCTGGTTATCTACCTAATCAGCAGCCAATGTCACCTTCTCCCTTCAACATCTCCAAAAAAAATTCAAGATTTTCAGGTTTATTTCCACCGCTATGATGAATGTCACTGCCTCCCTGCAGGTATTAGGGCCCTACGTCAGTTGTGCCCTAATAGGTTGTAACCTTACCTCAGTGTTGGGAGGGTGTGGTTTCAAGTCCCACAGTGGAGAATGAAGTACAAGTTCTAGGTTGATAATGTGGGAAGTATGGTATGCTGCTTTGTTAGCAGTGCCTTCACTCAGATGAGATGCCTTATTTCATCCCAAATGATCTCTCAGAGGAACATTAAAGATTGTATGGGGCTGTTTCAAAGAAGTAAATGGAAGTATTTTTTCTAATATCCTAGCCAATACTTGTCTATCAGCCGATCTCAGTAAGAAAAGATTATCTGTTCATTGTTGCATATAGCATGTTCCAGGAGCTGTTGTGTGCAAATTGCCACTATCTTATATTATGACAATAACTTCATTTCAAAAATGCTTATTTAACTGTGAAGCACTTAGAATGTTCTATGAAAGATGCATGAAAGATCAATATTAATGCAAGTCTTTATCTTCTTTGTCGACAAAGTTTGACAACACGACAGGTACACTTCACTGTTAAACCTAAGTGGTTTGTAATCACACCTTTTTGGGAAGGTGATAATGAGAGAAGGAGAGGGAAGCTTCTATTGTTTAGCTCTCAAACGAGGTTGGGATTTGCTTGAAAATTAGATAGTAATTGCTAAACTATTGCGTTACCGATGCAACATTTTACTTAAAACATGGTTAGAATGTGGAACTCACTGTTGTTTCAAGTAAAGATAGAGTCGTAGAGTAATATAGCAGGGAAACAGGCCCTTCAGCCCAACTCATCCATGCCAACCATGGTGCCCACCAAGCTTGTCCCATTTGTCTGTGTTTGGCCCATATCCCTCTAAACCCCTCCTATCCATGTACTTATTCACACGTCTTTTGAATGTTGTTATTGTACCTGCCCCAGCCACATTCTCTGGCTCATTCCATATATGCACCACCTCCTGCATGAAGAAGTTGCCCCTCAGGTCTCTTAAATCTCTCATTGCTCACCTTAAACCTATGCTCTCTAGTTTTTAGTTCTCCTTCCCTGGGGAAAAAAAGCACTGTGTGTTCACTCTATCTATGCCCCTCACGATTTTAGACACCTCTATAAGGTCACCCCTCAGTCTCCTACATTCCAAGGAACAAAGATGTAGCCTGCCCAACTTCTCCCTATAACTCAAGCTCTTGAGTCCTGGGAGCATCCTCATAAATCTTCTCTGCACTCCTTCCAGTTTAATGATGTCTTTCCTATAACAGGGTGACTGAAACTGTACACAACACTCCAAGTGCGGTCTCACCAGTGTCTTGTACAACTGCAACATAATGTCCCAGCTCCTATACTGAATGTCCTGACTGATGAAGGCCAGCGTGCCAAATGCCTTATTCACCGTCCTGTATACCTGTGATGTTACTTTAGGAAACTAGTAGTTGTACTCTTAGGTCCCTGCATTCCACAACGCTTCCCAGGGCCCAGCCATTCACCATATCAGTCCTATCCTGGTTTGACTTCCCAAAATGCAACACTTTGCACTTACCCAAATTGAAAGCCAATTGATCCCCCTATTATTCTTAATAACCTTGATCTTGACTGTCCATGATGCCACCTATTTCAGTATCATTTGCAAACTTAGTAACGATTTCTTGTACATTCATGTCCATGTTGTTTATATAAATAACGAACAACAAAGATCCCAGCACAGACCTGTGGCACACCACGAGTCATGGGTCTCCAGTCTGAGAAACAACCTTCAATCATCACTTTCTGTAATAATGGTAATTTCTTCAATAAGTGACAAATTCCCTAGGACCAAATGATTTCCATCCTAGCATTTGAAGGAAGTTGGTGAGAATATTGCTCGTACCACAGTTTGTATACACTTCCAAAGTTCTTTTGTTATGCAGCAAATTGTGCTAGTTGCTCAACTATTTAAGAAAACACTGGGGAAGTTGGGAATTTTGAACTATTTGGTTATTTGTTATTGAGAAATTACGGGAGGTCTATTAGAATGGATTACTGACTTTCAACTGATCGGAAGGTTGAAGTGAATGGATCAAGCCTGATGAATTGGAATAAATTTTTGAAAAGGTGACTA
>JARFYF010000012.1:22384502-22395102 GCA_030265395.1 Rhina ancylostomus | reverse complement strand
TATCCTGACTCCAGTCTTGTATCAGTGTGCCGCATTTGGGTTCTCTGTGAGTTTGCTCAGATCAACATTGTGACAGGGAGAGAGACTTGCTTGCTTGTTTTCTCTATCAATGAATGAGAAACAATAACTGTGACTGTCACTGCAATCCACGTATGGATTGTTGAGAGTAATCCGGTGGAGTTCACTTTGTTGGTGACCTGTGGAGGAAAACAGGTATTTGGGTTGGATGGCCACATTACAAATGCTCTAGGGTGTGGCAGACATGTCGAAATGAAGAAGTGGAGTTCACTTGGTTCTTGACCTGTAGAAGAAAACAGGTAGTTGGTGTGGACAGCCGCAATACTCTCTATTTTCTCTGTACATCTATGTTTTATCTCCAGACAATGGTGGTTGTTGAAGAAGCCTTTACTCATGTTTAACCTTATGGCTTGCTGCTTTGGAGGGTAGGCTCCATGCCATTATCGATTTGTTCACTGAGGTTTACAGGAGTATGGGCATTGTATTGGACACCATAAAACAAAGGTTCTCATTCCAACAGTATCCTTGACAATAAAGGTGTACAATGAGTCCTTGGAAATCATGTACTAATTCCCAAATCGGAAGAGGCATCTCTCATCAAAGACGGGCATTGCTGATGAGAGTTTTTGAAGACATCAAACCCAGCACAAAGTTCAGTGTCTGCCAGGCAGCAGTGATTCCCATTCACTTTTGAGACATGGACTGCTTACAGCAGATCCCTCAAAATGATGGAGAGAAACCATCAATGCTGTCACTGAAAAATCCTCCAAATCCACTCGCAGGATAAGAGAACACACATGAGCATTCTCTTCCAGGACAACATAGGCAAAATCAAAGCTTTAATGACTCTTGTTTGACTCTGCTGGACAGGATATCTCATTTGCATGCTCAACACCAGACTCACGAAACAGGCACTCTGCTCTGAAGTCCATCTCAACAAGAGATTAACTAGTGTACAGGGGAAATGATGGAAGGACATCTCAATGTTTCCTTAAAATAAAATTAATATCCTGACTGATTCATCGGAATCTCTGGCCTAAATCCACTCAAAGTGGAGAAGGAGCATCTGGGCTGGCACTGAAAATCTTGAGTTCCCTTCACTGGGAACACACAGAAGCCCAGAGTTAATGGTAGAAAAATCATATCACCTTCCCAGCTTATTATGCACCTCCTTCCCGAGCTGAAGGACTGAGAAGGAGGAGAAGGTTTGTTTTGTTGGTTAATACGTGTGAGTAGAGTATTGTGGGAAGATAATGTTCAACAGCACATCTGAAGTCAAAATGAATTGGTGGCTTTCCTTTAAGTCGTGTATACTGAAGAATGCTGTCAGATTTTCCAATAGCATCTGCAGGCAGTTGGCTGTATTTTTCCACTTCTGGACCCCACAGACTGTACTTACGGTCTGGTCTGTGAGTCAGTTTCCCTTCCTCAGCAGAAAATGTTAGCCTTGGGTCAGACTTCCTGCTGTAAGCTTCCCTCAGTAACGTTGTCTTAATCTGCTTGATGTCAGTAGTCTACATGTCAGGAATCATGGCCACTGTGCTGAGTACTTAGCGGAAATGTGCTATTTTCTGTGTTCCTTTGGGAGCAACACTCCTCATCACAGGCAATCCGGCATCACGGGCTATGTGTGCTGGCTGGCTTTTGTCAGGCAGACGTGGCTACCAGCCTGACTTCTCTGAAAGCGTCCAGTAAGTGTAAGGCATGCTCCAAGTTACTAGTGCCTTTCTCTTCTAAGCTGTTGTCCAAACTTTTCATCAATCATAAGAAAATAAGTTTAGTTTAAATGTAATGCTTCAATTCAAACTAAAAACAATATCAGTTGGTAAATTAAATTCAAACATTTATTGCTTTTGGAAATTTTCCCTGATTCGTTTTCACTGGCTTCCTCCATGTTTATATAGTTAGCAGAGTAACAGGGGATACAAATAATATTGGTGTGGAGTGGTTGGTCATAAACACCTCTATGCTAATAACTTGGGCATAATGAATGTTAGATTTATATAATGATAGAAGACTAAAATAATCAGAAATGTGCTGCATAATTTCCTGTCCAAAATTAGAGGAATATTGTCCATCAGAGTGTAATTTTTGACATTCATAGCATTATGATGTCAGTTCCTCATCCTTGTACACGTTGCTGTCAAAGGGAATTGGCTGGTGCACAAAATATGTGCAGCCTGGACCCCAACTATGTGGTGGACTCTCCTGTAGCTCAGTTCATTTCAAATAAAGGGAAGTGATCTTAAAGTCCAAATCACTCATGGACAGTGCTCTTCAAGCATATGAAAAAAAATTGCTGTGAGAGAAACAGCCTCTCTCTTCAGAAAAGTTGTTAGTCTTTAATGTACATTGCTGTTTTGCTGAGATTTGTTATATTTTCATGTTTCTGCTTTATTGCTGTTGCTGGTTGAGGGAAGGTGATGAATACTGAGGCACTTTCTGAAAGATTTGTCAAGTAATAGAGCATTGCCATTTGTGATACTTTGCCCAAAGCATGGCACCATTGTTGATGGACTTTGAATATTCTGATTGGTGTACCTCTGTCTTTGCATATTCTGGAGAGGGCAAGAAAATTCAGATGAGGCATATTAGACATATGTTTACAGTGTATTATGATCCATCCTCATGCCACTACTACTCCAGACTCTCCCTTCCTTGCTGTAGTCTAAAGATGTATGCTAATGCACAGTCTAAGATTACACAGAGGCCATAACAAAATCATACACATTCCTACAACAGTCTTGGAAACCGCTTCTAAAACAGGGTCAGCTGTCAGTCATTTAGAATTGTAATGAACATTTATGGGGGAGATTTCAATTGAGCGATCCTAATTGACTTTTGTCACATCTCATAACAGCTAGTGCACAATTTGCCGTGCAACTGTTAAAATGGACTTGGCCAAATGAAGATATGCTGGACCTCTTACTAGTTTGACATTCCTAATCTCTATTTCAATCATTTCTTTGTTAATGGAAAGTAAGATTGAAGTGGGGATTGGGAGCTGCAGGAGAAGGGTGGGGAACGAAGAATTGGTGTTTAACCCTAAGTTTGTTACTGGGCCAGTTGGTTTACAATTACCCAGCTTGAGCCCCAGCACTAGCTCCAGCTCCCTGTTGTTTGCCAAAGCTAGTGAATTGAACCTTTCAAAAGCAGACTCCAACAGGAAATAACCCTTCATTTCTGCCATATGGCAGGTTTACCCAAAGTGCAGGGTATAATTGACACTGCTAATGTGGCCATATGCATCCCAACCCAAGACAGTCCTTTCAGGAGCAGAAAGAGCTGCTGCTCCAAGAATATATAACTGTTCTGCAGCCACATTGTGCATATGAATGTCATTACCTTGGCAACTTCAATGATTCCTTCATCCAACAGCAATTAATTCTGCCAGCAATTTTTGAAGGGCTATGAAATCTGCAGGAGTGGCTGCTGGGAGACCAGAAATGTACCACAGCCAGAGCTCACAAAACAATGTATAATTCAAGGACAGTAAATGGTGAGGTAAAATGTGGCACCAGAGAAAGACTTGATTGATGTTCCCGAGGAGCATTTCAGATGCCTGGAAAGAGCAGAGGTGTGCTACAGTTTAGTCTGGTTTGCAGAATTTGCCAAGGTTATTATAGTTTGCCGAATAACTTTGCATACAGTTATGGCAGGCAGAAGAAGGTCTGCAGCAAGTGGGAAAAGAAGATAAGCATAGCAATAAGACTAGAGACATAAGCCAAGATTAAATAGATCAAATATTCACATAAGTGCACTGTACCTTTAGTAAACCAGACACATCTCCATATGTGCTCAGAACATTTGCCATAAATAGCATTGTCTTTATTGGGTTCATCAGGACTTCATGAATGTCACCCAGATTCACTCCAAGATCCGCACGATATTAAAGAACAGTCAGGAAAGATCACAGTAGGAATTAATCAAGACTGACTCACTTGGCATTTCTGGATATTTGGGGCTGTCCTTCAGCCCAAAAATCTGCTGATGTTTCTCAATGATAGAACGCACCAGCAAAGGAAGGGACTGGTGAGTCATATTGCATAAACTTAATACACTGAACAGCTGTACTAACAATGTTTTCCACATTTAAAGCAGTTCAGTGGCTCATTGGGTGCTTGTTGAACATTAAAGAATCATTATTGCAGATGTTAGGTTTCGTTACCATGAAAGAGATTGAATTCTTATGAACCACCTTTTGCAACCATGATGCTTTTATGGGTTGTAAATTAACAAACTTAACAAGCTCCTATTTTCAAGAAGAAAAGCTGTGTCTTTGCAACTGCTACATGGTTTGGTGATGCCAGAAAGGACTGGTCTTTCTTAAGCAATTTATTCTCAGGGTATGCCAAAGAAGCTACAACAAATAAATTGTTTTCTGAGGAGGGTTCTGAACTTAGGGGACATGGAACAAAGGCGATTTGCAAGGTACCAAAACTGATATGAGAAAAATTGTTTTTACACAGTCAATGGTTGGGGTAGTAGGGGAGGCAGGTTCGATTGTAGCTTTTTAAAGGAAGCTGGATAATATCTGAAAGGAAAGAATTTGTGGTGAGATGAGGGAGTAGGGCTAGCATAATTTTATTTTTCATTTTTATCATATTTCATTACAACATAGAAGCCAACAATCTTATATGTAATAAAAGATTTTAAGAGTCATAATTTTTCTAAAGACGTTTGACATCTGACCACTCATAAAATACATTGACTTCAACTGAATCGCAGACAGCATGTATAAGCCAATAGCTGATCTTCCTGCACATTTGGTGCTGGCACCCAAACATGTGATTCTCCCACATCATTTCTTGGATGTTTAGTTTCCAACATAAAGGGAGTTTTGTCATGAAGGAATGCAGAGATCAAAAACCTTTGTGGTGAGTGGTGAAATTATAGCTTCAGGTGTGTTTAAAAAATATAGCCTTTGCAATGTTCACAGATTCTTGAATCCTGCTTATAAGGGTTTGTTCACCCTCTGGGCATCTCTGGGAACTCTCTGGATTTGCCCAGGTTATTAGTACCGTATAATTGATGCTCCCGTTCCAACCAGTGGCTTTACTGGTCTCGGGGTCAGCTGAATGCCAGAGTTCCCAGGTATGCTAATATTCTGTTACCAAGATGATTTATTACATTTATAATGCAATAACTGCTTTCTTTTATACATCAAATTAACTGTGTTTGCTGATCAGGACTTGCTATTACTATTCATTTACATGCAGTGTTTTAATCCTCCAGATGATCCCTCTGTGCCACTATTAACAACTCGAAAACTTGGTTTATTGATAGAAATTTTGTTTCAGGTAAGGTAACTGTTGAGCAGTTAAGTGTTAACCTGGAAAGTGGATTGTGAACAAAACATTTGCACCTTTTTTATCCGTAAGCAGTGCATTTGCCAGTATTTTGGGTGTACTTTGATGATATCATCATTGTGCACAACACCCATTCGTTACTTACTGACAGAAACTAGATCTATAGTTTGCAACTTACAAACCTTGTATTTAATTCACAGCTCACTGAGGAGTACCACACTGAAAGTAGTGAAACTTCTTTACATGGGATATCATTTTTGTGTGTTAAAAATTATCCGCAGAAATTCTTATTGATATAAAACTTGGTTGCCAGCAGCCCTCCCTCAGTTTTGATCCAGGCTTTGGTGAACTGCTAACTGCTCCGTCCTTCCTCCTCTCCACCCTCCTGATTTCCCCTTCCAACTCCATTCGTCATGATATCTACCCCTCCCTTGCTGTGTGACATCACCTTCATGGCAGCCTGGAGCTGAGGCATCCTGAGCAAGCCATGGTGCCTGTGAATTGTGCACGTCAGGTTTTAGCAATTTTTAAAGAGTAAGCCAAAATAGTGATTTCTTAAAGCAATAATGTCTAAATTTTGTGAATTTTTTTAATACTAATTTTTTGATTTGGCATGAACTGCCCATTTCACACAGCAAATATGGGGGAAATTCAATTACTAGGTAGTTAATTTTAATGGCTTACTTGCCTTTACCTTTAAAAGAGAACTGAAGAATCCCAAAACTCTCTTTATCACTGATTATAGTAAATATTTTTGATAGCTACCCAAAGAGCCAAGTGTGAACTGAGAATGCCCTTATTGCTAGCAACTAGTACTAAGAATCAGTTTTTATTTAATTATTTGCTCACAGTTAATTCTCAAGCAGCAGGTTTAAATGAATAATTTGATGTACCTTATTGGCTGGGTTGAATGGGCACCCCTTTAACATGAGAATTTAGTAGCATGGAGAGACTGAATAAAAAAAGTAGCATTTGAGAAAGTTGTAACCAACATACCTCAGAAAATCATTGTTGGCCCAAAGATATCACTGTTGAATAGGAAATGGCAACTGAGCCATAAATTGAGATAAATTCACTCAGTGAACCATTTGTCATCCCCATCAAAGGAAATTTTACAGTTTCATCTTCAGAAGTAGAAGTTATATTGAGTCTGTGTCACAAAACAGCTGCAGCAATTCTGTAGCCATTTAATTCTTAAACTACCAGCATGGCAACAAGTAGGGGAGTATTGCATTGTTCTTTGGTTGTACCTCTTCTAATTTGCCAACATCTTGCTGAGCTAATTTCTTATTAAAAATGTATGGACATGGAATCCTTTTTTAAAGATAAAATCGGTGTGGTAAATTGCAGAGTACATTGCCAATTTTACCATTGTTGGAAATGATGGTCTCATGTATCTTGAGTGATAAATTTTGTTAAATCTTAAATATATTTTCAAATAATTTAATGTGATCTTTTACACCTGTGAGCAGGCGGATGGACTCTCATTTTAACATCCTATCCAAGAGAAAAGATTCAGACAGCATTGCAGTGAAGTAGGTTACATGTGAAAGCTTCAACCCATGATAATCTATTCAGAAACAGTCATGTTGCAAACTAAACCAAGCAGACATTTGATTTGAGCTGATTCAAATATTAGCTCTTCTTTCATAATGAGGTTAATAAATATTTTGCCCTTCTTCAAAGTCTTTTTTTCTGGTGCTGCATTTAGCAGACAAATACAGGAATCTCCACCAGCCATGTTATCTGTTGTATAAAAATAGTTGAGTTCAACCAATATTTCCTCTTGGCTGCTTCTGCTCAAACTCTGATACTATCAGTCAAATCAAATATATTTCTCATAAAATTTGATGATAGTACTAATTAACTAAGACTTGGTCAGATTTATATAAGGCATTGGCAACTCCCCTTGCTATTTCAGAGAGTATACTGTACCTAGTCTATTAACCAAATAGTAGATTTCTGTTCTGATTTATTTTTAATGGAAATAATTGCAATTCTGTTTTATTACCTCCAATAGGAATTTACAGAATTGTCAGTTAGTGCTATTTATATTAGGCCAAACACAAAATGTGAATTTTACTACAATTTCTCTGAAATCTGATTGCATGGTAGGTTGAAATACTGGCAGAATGAACCTCACAAAAAAATAACAACCCCAGAAAGGCACATAAAACACCCTGCACAAGGCCCAGTGCACATAGCAGCCACAATCAAAGCAGAGCTCATTACACATAGGATTCTGATGAAATCCCTGTAACCCTTTCCATACTAAATCTATAGCATGTAATCAGGCCATTCAGCTAATGTTACACTCCACCAAAGATTCCTCAAACTCCCATTTTCACTTTCCACTTTCTGTTTTTCCCTGTCATCTTCTCTTTCTGATATGAATCAAACCAGCCTTAAATGCATCAGTGCTGTCCGGCATCACTCCACTGACAGTAAGTGCCATACTCACGTGGTTTTATGTGTAAGGAAATTCTACCTAAAATTGTTATTTGATTTGACTATGTTGTATTTATGCCCTTGTTCTGGGCTCTCATACAAAAGAAAAACACATCCACTCTGTCAAACCATGTCACAATCATAAAGCTTTTAATCAGGTCTCCTGAAAAGAAGGAACTGTTTAAACTTTATTGATGGTGGTATCTGTCGAATTTTGATAATACCCTTGGAAACCTTTCTGCCGCATGCTACCTTTTGTTTAGCTATCTTTCTTGCCTCTTTGGAAGCGGGTACAAGGTACCGAATTTGGATGATTCGTACCGAATGGCAAAGCAGACCTGAAGGGTTGAATGACCCATTGCTGCTATTTTCTATGTTTCTGTGTTTCTTCCTGGGCTAGCAATGCAGAACCAATCTGCATGCAATAACAATAAGTCTGTGTCCCTATACATCAGCTGTTCACATTTTAAGTTCCCCCTGTTAACAACCATCACATTGTCTGCTTGGTGCCAATGCAGAAAAGCAAGCCATTGCAAAACAAATATACCAATCAATTTTATGAATGAAATCACACCAATGATTGTTGTCCTTTCCCTTCGTGCCTGTGTTGCTATCCTGTGGCTCCTGTACGGTGGTACCATGTCTCACAGAGCATCATTTTGTTGTGCCTACTCACCAGTTCCCTTCTCCTCAATGAAGTCGTCATCGGAGTTTTCTGTAAAGGAACCATGTCTAGCCTCTGGCAAGCTGGCACCTGTGGCATCTTTGCCCACTACCCCACCCCCCTTCCATGCTGCAAGCCATGGCCTGATATCTCAGCACATGCAGGTGTTGTCTCCATGCCAGCCTCTATATTCCACGTGCTGCCAATAACTGAGCAATTAACTGAATGTGATGCCATCACCTTTGTCTTTTTGTTGCTCTTTTCACTGTTTGGGAATTTTTCACTTCTTGTACTTCTTGCACTGAGATAGAAAGGGCACAAGTGTAAGGGAAAGATGCAGCAGCGGGAGAGGGGAATGGGGATAAATACAGAGTGCATGCAGATTGTAATTCTGAACAAAATGTGGGATATGGAGATATTGGCCATGGGAGTAATAATTAGATGGAAGGATACAGCTTTAGTCCAGCTGCTGGACTTGATTCAATAATGAAAAATCCAGTAATGGCCAGCATCATCCAGTTATGGTTAATTTATGTAGGTGCAACTATTCCCTACACATACCCCCTGCTGCCTCCAGTTGCATGCTAGGTTATCCTACAAAAATGAGGAATTTGTGTTTCATGCAATATGTGTGGGTGATGTGGCCATAATGTTTGAATAGCTGGCAGTATGTGCAAGCTATGAGATATGGATGTGATACTTACAGTTGTAGCAGGCATATAAAGTTGAGGTGAACCATTTGGAAGTTGGGGATGAGTCCTAATTGACAATGATCATTGGTTATTGAGTGGTGAAAGAGTGGTGAATTGAGAAGTCTGAGTTTACTGATGGGGCTGGTAAGACATGGCAGGTATGTAATCAATCGTGTGAAGTCTTTGAACTTCTAGTGGCAATTGCATTGAAATTCTCAATAAAGGACTCCTGGCTCGATCTATCTTCACCCATTGCTTTCTAAGCATGTGCCTGGACCCTTTCCAAATCCATGACACCTCTCCTTCTCACTTCCACCAAGGCTTCCAGCATAAATCCCAAAAATCTCAGTACCCACTGTTTCCCATGCTGTGCTAATCCACACTGTTTCTCAGACCAAATCTGATTAATCAACAATCAGTACCTGGTCCAGCCACTATGCATCTCCACTTTAAGAGGTTCACAGTACCTTTAAAGGATTCAGGTATCTTTAACTGGTGCTAAAACTTGTAATCTTGAATCCTCTGTTGATGCATATAATTAATCTACATTTTGTTAGAAAGATTACATGTAGAAGTCATGATAATGAGCAGGCAACTTGAAAAAGCTGTGCTGCCTTCATTGCAGTCTCTGCAACTGTGCTTGGCAACTGTTCAGTTCAGCCTCCTGATATATACTACAACTCTGCAACTGATGTTTAGTTAAATGCTCTACAATTTTCCAGATTAGTAATGTCTTCCATTTTGAAGACAGGAATCGCTTGGTGATTTGCCATCCCCTGGCTGTTTCCCTTCTTATGATAAATTTTATTTATATATTTTAGTGACTATTTTTCCCCTTTCTGCTTTGTATGTCTATAAACAACAACCTCTTAAATAAGTAAGAACTTCCACAAAAATGATAGCACATCTCTCTGAACTAATTGATAAAATTCATGGTCAGAACTTTATTAAATGTTTGAAGTTCTCAAAATTACTGTTTTGTTGGCTTGGTTATTACTGAGTGAGGCCAACTGCCTGCACTCACCACTTGCATACATTATTGGTACAAATCTACCTGATCCTGAATGGCCAATCTTGTTGGCAGAGACAATCCTGGGGAATAAACCTTCTGCGCCACTTGCATCAAGTGTCCCAGTCAAGTCACGTGGGCAAACCAGAATTATTTTAAAAGTTGGAAACAAAATCTTTAACCCTCTTAATATTTTTAATTGTTTAAAAGTATTTTTAAGTCAAGCGCAAATACTTAAAAGAGCACAGTGTGGCGACTTACCATTCACGAACCGGCTCCCTCGATCGCAAGTGTCGTCAGAGGCTCTGACACAAGATGGCGCGGGGCACTCCTTCTTCGTTGGCCTAGTGGAGCCTGCGCGCGGGAAGGTCATGTGACCCGTGCGTGACGTCAGCGCGGGAACTGTGTTTATTAAAGGGGCAGCACACCCCAGTCGTTCATTCGACTCTTGGACTTCAAA
>JARFYF010000012.1:22350707-22366685 GCA_030265395.1 Rhina ancylostomus | reverse complement strand
ATAGGGAGGAGTGTGGGATAGAGGGATATGCGGGAGGAAAGGGTTAGATGGTGTGAGGTGTGGTTTAATGAGCGGCACAACACGGTGGGCCGAAGGGCCTGTATTGTGCTTATTGTTCTATGGTTTCTATGGTTTATTGACTACCCAAGTCCAGTGTGTCTATTGCCATCACTGTGTCAGCCAGCTGGAGGTGGGACTGCAGTGTATTTTTAAAGACTGGCATCTCCCTCTGATAGCTGTGTCTGGAAGTGCTTCCACCTTCACTAAATTAGGCGATGCTCCATCTTGGACGCTTTGGCTGGTTTTAGCGCATGCTTCTGAGTGCAGATCACTATTTCATGATTGTGGGAGATCAGATTAGGCATTAGCACTCTATACAGCACATGTTTAGTAAACAGAAATGAATGACATCCAACTTCCAGGAATGTACATCTCCCTCCAGTCTGAAAATCAACTAATCATCTTCCTCTCTGATTTTTGTTCCTTAGCCAATTATGTATCCATGCAAGCAATCTGGTTGGTTCAATGTTACCACTATTATAAGTTCTTGTTGAAAGTTTGACTGGCAGTCTTTTCATTGAGAAGTTAGATCCTGCTGAGGTAAGCTGGAGGCCCCCATGACATTTCCTTTGTATTATAAACATAGTAGGATGTTGTACATCTGTGAGCTTTGTCCTTTGCTGCTGCCTCTACCATTCCTAGCTGTTGAAGTTACACACTCCACACTCTTTAAAGGTCTTGTAAGCAGCTGAGAAAGCTGGAAACAATTAAAGGTAAATTTTCATTGTCGGCATGGAGATTCATGAAGATTAACAAAACTAAGCACAGCTGAGACTCCATAATAATCTTAGTTTATTACTACAGGTTTCATTATAAACATTGGTGACTTTTAAAACAAATCTTTAACAATATTTGTAATTGTAGTTTCAAGCTAAATGTTTTTGAATATCAAAAGGCAAAGGAAAGATTACAAATACTGCAAAGTTATAACTGAGATGTACAAAGGATACATTTTTCAAATATCTTTACTAGTTTTTTATAACTACAGATGCACACTGACCTACAATGGATTTCAAACATCCTGTCGTTTAAATTTTATTGCCAGGTTTTAAATATTGTGCATTTTTAGATATCATATGGAATAGGTTAGACAGTATTTGTGTGGATTCACAATACAATGTGCAATTAACCTGATTGCAGCACTTAGCCAGCATAACTAACTGTTAAGTTGATGAACTCCTCAGCACAGATTTCCATTTTAATAAGTGATTAGTCAAAGTTGCCCGCTCAACTTAAGCCTGCCTGCAGCTCTTACTCTGAACTGGTGGAACTGCAAATGGTAGCAAATTCAACTTTCAACTTGATGACAAAGGATTGGAATGACACAGGAGAGAGTACACACCCCACTTGTCAGCTGTTGCAATCTAAATCTTAGAGGGGAGGTGTGATGTGGAAGAGGTGAGGAACCAGGTAGCCCTGTAGACATTGTGAGGGCAAGAGAGGGAGATAAAGAGGAGAATGCCGAGAAGCAAGCCCTGAGTATACAAATGCAGTCCTGGATTCACGTGACCTCACACGCTTGGTCAAGTTTAGTGAATGCATATACAAATGTCATACTCCATCAACTGCACCAGTAGCCTCACAAACAGCTCAGTTCATCACTACTGCATAAATCACCTGTACATCAAACAAGATTCTTACCTAATATGCGTATCATGCACTTCAGCCTCATGCACTAAGTACCTTTGCATATCTCCCACTCATATCTGACAGCTTGCGTGCACTCCAGTTATTCAACCATGGCTCTCACGTCACCCAAACTATTAGCATGACCCTAATGTGCATTCCTCTCTCTTGAGGGAAAAGGGAGCAGATTATCTCCTGCAGCAGCAACTAACTGAGAGGTGGTGTTGGCTTAACTGTATTCTCTCACCTTCTGAAGGAAGATTGCAATCCATTATTGGACTGACTGGGACCAGTGCCAAGGTGGAAACCATTAAAACTGAAGCTACCCTTAATGCCTCATTACCTCTATTTTCTAACCAACCTTTCATCCTACAATCACTTCTGATTTACAAGTTGTAGCTGGTGCACTAGGTACCTCTTCTGCCTTTTGCCCTCCTTCATTAGATCCCTCACCTTGTGTCTTCCTCCCTTCAAATGACTGAGGACTGCAACCTGCTTAGATAGTGATGGAAGAGTCAGAAGACAATGTCAAAGTTTATAAGCATTAGCTGGGAGTAGTGAACTAAGTTTAGGAGTCTGAGAATCAAACTATACTCAGTAACATCAATTTGGATATCAGCTGTAGACTAGACGGTTTATTCATTGGTCATCTTGGTGCACATTGTTGAGGCTTAAACTGTTTCTTATTCATCACACTTCCATTTGCCAACAGCAAAACCTAGGCTTTGACTTTGCACATAATAATGAGTATTATAGGGGTTATGTCTTATGTCACTGTAATACTTTGTTGAGTTACACACGTGGTTTAATTGAATTGGATCAGCTAGAATTCTTAGTGAAAAGGCAGTTCCCCTGGCCATACTTTTTGGATTATACCTAGAAGACAACTCTGATTTGCGATATGAAGATGACAGATTGTGAATAATAGTTTCTTGTGGGATAAACAAAGTATCCACTGTTCTGTTCTTGGGACCAGACTTCATGTGGGTAAAGCTCAATCGAAGGTTCAAGCAGAAAACCACCTCTGTTTCCTGGAGGCCCTTCCAAGTGACTATCAAGAGGTCTGCAAGGTGTCCCTGACATCTTCCTGGGATTTCCTGAATGTTTGATGTAACAGAACTGCAGAATAGAGGACAGCAGGCACAGCAGGCAAAGCCCAAGGCTAAAATGCCATTTGAGATACCTAATGCTACAGTCATTTAAGATCTGTGATACAGCACAATTTCCTGGCGCTGATTTATAGTGACTCGCATTTCTAAATTAACAGCCCCACTTGGTGCTTGATCAGCCTTTTGAAATAAACTGAACCTAAAACAACATCTGCACTCAGCTGAGATCAAGACATACTTGTACACCCCAACCGATCCTGAGATGGGTCGGAGTGGAAAATCAACTTCTTGGTTTAATATGGCATTACTTAGATGCCATATATTGTTACTAATCTGATGGGATGCATGCCAGTCAACTGGAATGTAACACTCCCTTGTTTGTTACTATATAAGTCAATTGTCTTTGCTTTCTGCTTTTCTCTGTTGTCCCTGATTTCATCAAGGAGGACGGGTGATACAGGAACAAATCTTGATTGTCCGATGAAAACACGCACAGTCCAAAGGGAGCAGTTGGCAGTATGAGTAGTCAAAGACTGTCATAATGGTGCTGGGGCAGGCAGTGGCTCAAGGGCCAAGTTGCACTTGCAGCCCACTCCGCTTGTAGGTTGGCCATGGAACTGAGACCTCAGGGCCTTTGGGAGCCACCCTGTCACAAAAAGTTAGTGAGGCTGTGGGGCTAGCACAGGCAGCAGGTCCATTGAGCACAGTCCGATCCAATACTTATCACGCACTACAGGCGGCCAATGTGTGAATAATAAGCTATCAGTTATTCAGATGAGGTTCTGTTGCCTTGCTGAGAGGTGCGGGATAAGCGTTTTATGATTACGCTAATCTGACAATTTTGATATGAATTACAGTCTGGCCAGTTCTGTAACTTAGCTTAAAAATTATTTTGGCAGGAAATTCACTGAGGCCATTCCAGTTCAATCACTGGATCACCCATTTTCTTTATAAACATACAGGGACCTAATGTGTTTGTCTCTTCAAATGATGCACAACTGATTAATTACTTCTTTCAAAAGAGACCTGTTGTTCCTTCCATCTAAATTTGCCAGTCTTATTCAACCGAGACAGAGCCTCAGACTGAGGATGATTTGCTTCCATTCCAGTTCCATGGGTTCCACTGAGGTTGATAAGGCAACTGTGGGATCTGCAGTCTCCGGCACAAGTGGGGCAGAAGATGCTCAATAGGGCAGACACGTGGGTAGTTCAGGGAGCAGTGCACTTCTTCCCCCATTTATACTGGGCTTATGTGCAGTCCAGATGAATGGACTTGAAGTTTTCAGTATCGCCCACATGCTTCTCTATTATGGGCAGGCAAATTTCAGGGATTCCTATAGTCAGTAAGGATGTTACATTTTTTCAAGGTTGCTTTGAGAATATTCTTCATATTTTTCCACCATCCTCCTGATAATCTCTTTTGCACGAACAGAGCTCGGAACACAGCGTGCATCTGGGAGTCTGGTGATTTCTTGGAGCTCAGCCTCTGAATGTCTTTAGGTGTAGTTGCCATCTGGCTGCTGCATTTTGATGGGTGATCTTGATTCTGGAGTGGAACTAATGCAGGATGAATGGTTTCCCATTTCTTCTCTAGATTAGTTCCATCCTAGCAGGAAGCCTGTTGGATGTTATGTGAAGCAATGCAGTGAGAAAGACTGAGAAATTGATGGGATTATGACACAACTCTGCATGACACCAGTCTACACTGCATTTGAGACTATTGTGGATCTGTTAGTTACAGACACAATTTGTATGCCATCGCGAAGCAGACATAAATTGCTGCTTTGAACATGGCAGTTCTGTTTGTTGGTAAAGTTCCTGCAAGGACCTGTATTAATTAAGTTTTGAAGTTATACCACAATGCAGTGTAAATCGTTTATAGAAGTCTTGAGACAACAAGTTAATCATTTGTGTATGCTTTCCTGTTTTCTTTCATGCAGAGGGTCTCACTTTAGTTCAGAAGAAACGTGGGTTTGCCTATGGCTTTTATGTTGGTCTCAGGAAACAGTATCTGGAGAAGAACAAATCATAACAGTTGCCTTGAAGTCTACAGACTGTGACTGTGGAGGGTAGGAGAAGTATGTGAGCCCTTCTCATCAAAAGCGTATGAACCTTTCCCTTTTCTGTCATTCTCTGCTTTATCAGAATTATTATTACTGCTCCCATGAACTTTCTTCTGCTGCCCCTCCTGCAAACCCACTATCCTAGTAGATCTGAGTTGGCAACAAGTGTCTGACTTTGACTAGCCTAAGAATCTATGAGGTCTAGTTTCCTCAGTGGTCCAGGGAGTAGTCTGTCTGCAGCACTCAGTTTCACAGGCAGTCCTGGGGGAAGACGCAGGTTTTCCTTCTTTGGTAGCTGATTTCCCAAGTGGCCTATGAAAGCTGTCACTGCAAATCCTTCAGGCAAAACTGTGTTTTTGCAGGCTTTGTATTCAGTTGCTGTCAATTATTTTTTAGAGGGGTGCTGTCTGCGTCCTATTCCAAAGTCTGAAGCCACCTGATTATTTAAACTCATTTATTTTTGTTTTAAATGGTTTAGTCTGTGACATTGGCAGAAGTGTTTTCTCCAAAAACTGTAAATGTAATATTCCCTCACTCCATCTGACTGAGACTTAACAATGGTTATATTTCAGGGTCGAACACAAGAAGCAGAATGTATGTTGAAACAGATCCAACTTCAAGCTTTAATAAAACTGCACATGATGTAACAAATTCAAGATATAAACCATTTAAACGTCTGAATATTTTTCAGTAATTAGCCCTATTATAATGAGAACTCTTTTGGAAGCTTTACAATGACTCACAGAACAATGTCTTTATATTTTTTTGGAAAAGGATGAAACCTAATTCAGTGAATGACCCTTCACCCACTTAAATTTATCCTGAGTGCAGTTTCACAGAAAGTAGCTGGAGAGACAGTTATAATGTCTGTGTGCCTTAATAAATTGTGTTCAATCACCAGTCACCCTGAGGGCTTAAAATGGTGAACAACTGACATATTATTTTAAGAAGAGTCACGCAGCAGCTGATGGGGGATGTTAAATAACACCTGTCCGACCAACTGTTTACAGACTTGAATTCCAAGGCTGCATAGCTTACCCTATTTAGGAGTTAATCCATTGCATTGATTGATCGACACACCAAAGAATTAGAGGATTTTAATGCATGTTGGGATAAGAAGCAGTTGATAGCACTTAACTGGATAGTTTCATTCAGTTCCCGATAGTTATCTGCAAGATCACACATCCTGATCTCCAGCAAGTGGCTGGCACTGTGGTGCAGGAGGTAGTGCTGATGCCTCATGGTTCCATCAGCTTGGGTTCAGTCCTGACCTCTGGTGATGTCTGTGTGGAGTTTCCCCTGGATACTCTGGTGTCCTCCCACATCCTAAAGTTAGTTGGGTAATTAGTTACTTTAAATTATCCTTGGTGCTGTTGGATGATGTGAGAATCTGGGTGGAATTGATGGCCATGTGAGAGAGAGTGGGTTACAGGAAATAACTGGGGAACTGAGGTTGGTCAGATTGTTCCCACGGGCTGAATGGACCTTTTGAATGCCGTAAGAAAATATAAATATGATTAGTGGCTTTTTGTGGGTAAATTTGGAAACAAAACTGAGGATCAGAAATTGCTAAGACTGTGATTCTAAGTGTCTCTGTAATTAACTGTTCCAATTCATGAGAATAAGATTTTCATGAGCAGAATTGGAAAATGTCACTTGCCACATTGCATCAGTTGAGTTCCTTCCAATCCTTCAGACCTCCAGAATAGAGCAGCTTTGTGAGTAACACCAGTAAAGTTCTCAGCTCAGTTCAGATTCTTCCTGCTTTTGTTTTTTGCTCACTCCCCACTGGTTTATAATTTGCTACAGCTATCTGGCTCCGAAACTTCAATCACCCAACTTCCCCCCTCCTATTTCATCATTATGATTTAGTCCCTTGTAACATTTATTTACCCAAAGAACAATCTTTGCTGAGTAGAAGATTAATTCTTCATTTGTTCAATGATGAAGCTAAAAAACCCTGAAGATTATGGATAACTGAAATTGTTATTTCAACTTTATTTCTGTTTCACTTCAAATCTGATCTTATTTAGATTCAATACAGAATCGTATGGTTTAACTGGTAAACCCAAATAGGTGCTTAGAGGATTATAGAAACATTTCTGACAAAACAATGATGTTAGTTAATCTCCAGAAATAGTGATTTTCTTTTAGTTAGGTTCCATTTTTTAATCACCTTATGTGTTTGAAAAATATGGAAGAACATTAATGCATTAGAACTCCAAAGAAGTGCCCCCTACAGTTAAATGCCAGCAGGATGTCACAGTAGCTCAGCAGTGCAATGGTTAGCACTGCTGCCTCACACCTCCAGAAACTAGGCTTTGATCCTGACCTTTAATCCTGCCCATGTGGTGTTTGCATTCTCCCCCTTTTACTGCTTGGGTTTATTCCAGTTTTCTCCCACATGCCAAGATGTGTTGGTTGGGAGGCTAATTTGCCACTGTAAGTTGCCCCTTAGTGAAGGTGGCTGACAGGAGAATTGGCGTCGAGAGCTGTTGATGGGGATGTGAGAGGAAAAATGGAATTAGTGTAGATGAGTGCTTGATGATCAGCATGGACATCATGAGTCAAAGGGCCTGTTTTTGTGCTGCATGACTTAAAAAAAGCATGCAATGGGTGGACCATGCATTTCTTAGCTCAAAATATGTTCAGCAACTTCGCTACACCACCAGTAGTGTTACAATAGTTAATTTTCTGATTGTCATCACGTTTCTGTTATCTGACTTTAGAGCAAGCTAAAGTGGCCTTTGTAAATGTATTAAAACTTAACTGGTGCATTGCTTTAGAATATTATGTAATTTAAATGACTCTGTAATTTGTTCACCGGTTTATATAGCTGGAACCCAGGTAGGCAATGTCCTATCTGGATTGACGTACCCCTCATATACAAGGCCTGTACATTTGCAGTATACAGCTCCAAAATACATGAATATGTTAATTTATTTGCAAGTTTTACTCCAATTTGAAACGTGTTTCTGAATGCTATTTAAGTGGATACAGAAGTATCAGTTTGTTTGCCTCTTTCTCACAATTATAATCTTTCTATCCCTCTCTTTATTTTGCTTTCTTTATATGATTTGGTATTCAATTAATCATACTAACTCTCATCTTCACTATGACTCTGCGTACCTCAGTTTAAATTCTTCAAACTTGTTAGTTGAGGAGAAAGACAGTTGCTTGCCATGTTCACACAAGTTCGAGATCCCCTGTAGATAATCCCTCACTCTATTGAACTTCATCATCAAAATGTTCCAGTGCAATGGTTCATAATAAGCCATTGGACAAGTGCAGATAGAATGAATGGCTGTTGGTGGCCATTTGTGCTGATCAATGTTGAGATATCATTATTTATTAGATGTAGCTTTAGCTGAAAGGTGTAAAGTTAGCTTTCGGAATCACAGCTACTCATTAGCAAGATTGAATCCTTTCGAATAAAAGGCACAACAAAAGTGTGGGCACAAAATTGTGCAAATAACTGGAATTTGAAGTGTACATTAGTGATTCTCAAAGTTCATGCCTAGGATTACTGCAGTAAATGTTAAGTAGATATTCATAGAGAAAGAGTGCATAGACAGGATAGAATGGACAGACACATGACAGGTGAAGGAAACTGAGGTGATGCATCTTGGTAGGAAATATGAAGACATGATACGTGCTGTAGCATGTACAATAAAGGGGTGCAAGAAAAGAGATACTTGTTCATGTCAGTGTACAGACCTTTGTAGGTGGCAGGATAGGTGAACAAAGAGATTCTGAAACATGTAAATAAAGGCAAAATTTACAAATACAAAATGTTATATTGAACTTATATGAAAATAAGTGATTCACAGGATTAGTTGCAGGAATGCAGGGTTACAGATACCTAGAGTAGCTGAAGAAGCTTGGGTGGTTCTCTTTAGAATAGTGAAGGCTATGAGGTAATTTGATTAAGGTATTTAAAATTATAAAGGGTGCAGATAGAGTAAATATGGAGTAACAGTTTCAAATGGATGAAGGATTGATACCAAATGAAACCAATTTGTATTTACTGTCAAAAAAACTAGAAGTGCCATTAAGGAAAGACTTTTGTAGCAGAGACTAATTAGGATTTGGATCCATAGACTGACAGGTGGCAGATACAGTTTCAGTTATAGTCCTCAGAGGGAATTGGGTAAGTCCTTGAAGGAGAAACATTTGCAAGGATATGGGGAAAAACTGAAGAGTGAGATGAACTGGAGAACTCTTTGAAAGAGCCAACAGGTTTGATGGGCCTACTGACCTCATCTATACCGTACTATTCCATGATAATTTGCAGCTCTCATTGCGACTAATCATTCAGTCAGATTCCTAGAGTTAAATATTGAAACAAGTAGATGATGCCGTTGACTTCAAATTGAAATGATTGTAAATATAAAACAACAGATATCATAATATTCAATTGCTGTGGTTACAGGTGCTGCATTCTAAATTCCGGTAGATGGGAGATCATCAAAATTATGTAACGGTGGTGAATGGAATGTGCAGGCGGACTGTACATGAGCAATTATGTTGTTGATTTCAGCGTCGTGAAACAGGAATCCTGAATCAATGTGCACTCCATGTGGCATTTTTCTGAAAAGGGTCATAAATTAATTTCCCAGATGTGTAATTTCTGGTAAATTAAATATGTCAAATTAGGTTTTGGGCTATCCACTATTATTCTCAATGTTTCAGCTGATTGAATAGAAAACTTAAATTTTATAATGCAGCAATGAAGACAAAATCTCAATTCTACTTAAGCTAATCCTCAGATAAATGTACAGTGTCTTTCACTTGGATTGAATTCAGATGTTCCCATTGGCAGTTGCCCTGTTAATAGAAAACCATGCCTGAATTATAGTAATAGCATTGAGGAGGGAGGGAGGAACAGTGCAGTTAAATCAGGGTCAGAGAATTGTAGTGGTGTCAGGTCAAGGGATAGTCAGGCATGGAGGAGGAAGTGCATGGCCAGAGGTTGGAGAGGTGTTAGGGTCAGAAGTCAGTAGAGGTGTCAGGATAATGGTCAGTAAGGGGTCAGTGTGGATTGTAAGCGGTATGTAGGCTAGGTGTGGGAACAAAGGTCTACAGTTAGGAGACCAAATAGGTAAGGATATTCCCAATTATCTATGGATTTTATCTGGAATACCAGAGCCAGACTCCCTGGGCTGGTACCTATTCAGGCAGTTCCCCTTCAAGTAACAGTAAAGCAGATCTCACAAGTGTTGTGAAGGCCTGCTTCTGCAAATGCGGACCTTGAATCCCCAGACCATGTACAAGTTAACCAAAGTCAAGGATGTAGCATCCAGGCATGCTTTGTGAACTGTTGGACGTTACGGTGCATCTGGCCTCCTCCAGCTGTTAGCACATCAGAGGCCCAGAAGGAAAATCTAAGACTTTGTAGGTCGTACAAAGTCCTTGATTTTCCTATGAATATTTGATTTATTGAAATTGAATTGTATAGCCTACAAAAACATCGAACTATGTGATCCATTTTCTATGTAAGGAAATTTGATTTGATGCTGCTGCTCTTCCCACACCATTTATTGCAGCTACACTACAAAGTTGCTAATGATTATAATTACAACAACACGAAAGAACATTTAAACTTTAACCATAAACTATTTAATGGCCTTTTCAGTTTTCAGAACAGCATCATATAGCATTTGCAAATATTTCATTAGCTGCATACGGTAACATCTGAATACAGGTATGTCTGAAATATTGCTACTTATGGAGGCTACCATTCATTTCAATTTATTTCATCAGTGCAATAGAAGCCCACACGTCATTTAAGAAGGAATGAAAGTGAACAATTTATGCATTTAACACAAAGCAGTTTAAGGCGATTTACAAATTTTAACAAAATGACTTCTGTATTGTCAATTGGGTGTTAAGGCTGTTTGTTGAGTTGATGGTTTGGAGCTATTAACAGATGCAGATTGTGACTTTCTTTTTTTATCTTTAAAGCGCTAACTTTCTTGTCTGAAGAAATATTACAGTTTTCCATATGTAATTGGTAGTTTCATTATATCTTAACAAAGCTAATTAAAATCTGCAAATCTTATGCCCTTGGTGATACCTGGTTTTCTTTATGTTGAACTTCATTCAATTGACTAAATTTTAGAAGATCGTGCTACTGGCTTGCTTGTAAGCCACAGCCTGACAGACTAATTTACAAAGAGCTATTGTTCTTTAGAATATATTTTCTTTAAAGCTTTAAGAACAATATGGTAATGGAAGAAATTTAACACAAAGGAGTAATTCATAGTGATCTGTCTGAATGAGATTATTCTTCAGTCTTTATATATCTTTGTAGTTCTTCAATATCTCATCAAGATTTTTTATGGGACATTGATAGTTGCAAATTTTTTTTGTTCTTGCAACTACAATGTCACTGGAGTGACTTGTCATGTATTCAGGCTATAGGAACTAACCAGCAGAGCAATTAATATGTGACAATGTGTCAGGAAGTTACAGGGCACGAGTTTCCATTGCAGAATGTTCCTGAATCAGTGCAACGTGGCAGATGTTGTAGCAGTACATTGTGCACAAATCTGGGTGCTGGCCATAATGATAGAAACTGTCATGCAGACAATGCTGTCCTGTGTTTGTTGGTAGAAAACTCCTGCCGAGTTGTCTGCAGAGATATTACAGTTATCCCATAGATAAAGCAAGGCAAAGAAAGTTTGTTCCTCTGTTTTCTTAAAGGCACACAGCCATTATGTAAATCCTGTAGCCATTCCAGAATTGAAGTGACATATCATTATGTCAGCTTGAATTAATATCAAGTTTGCCAATGTCCCATTATTTTTTTTTGCTGCTCCATTTAGACCTTCCAGGTTTTTGATTATTTGTCAGCAATGATATTTCAGCTTTGAGTGGGTTGATTGCTTTCTGCATTACAGAGGTGAACTGTCACTGAGTGTACAGCTTTCTTCTCTTCAGCTTCTCTGCATACCTTCACATGTAAATTCTGATAAAGCTGGAACTTCTGGCTTGGATCAATATAGGCATCATTACATTCTCATCAAGTTTTATCAAGCACTTGTCTGAGTGGGTGCAATATTACAGTGTACTACTAATTCAGATGTAACATGAGGCAGTGAAAGTACTTTCAAAATGAAGACTGAACAGAATTATTTCATGACTCATGAATGTTGGCCTTTATTTCAGTACTGATTCCATATTAATGACCAGCTTTGCCATTTCCATTTTACTTTCTTCTCAAAAGGCACTCACTACACATCAAGACTGGGTGAAGTAAATTAGTTCATAATTTCTATTGAAGCAAGATGTTAAATCCTTTTTTCTGTGGTGGATTTCAGCTTAAGTGGAATTGGTGAAAGGACAGTGCTTTGAACACAACTTGCTCCTCAGTCTACATTTCATTATATATCAGTCACAGGTAAATGTGCTTTAAATTGCATCTAACAAAAGGAACAATATTGCACATTTTACATTTTAGTGTTTCTCTGCATTAAAGAGACAATTTTTTAAAATACATTAACATGGTTCTGCAATTTTGCCATCAGATTAAAGGATTCAATTTAGTGAAGAAGATGCAATTTAGTGGCATACAGGTATCAATGTTGTACACTCTGAATTCCAGGAGTACCTAATAAGCAAGTATTAACCAAGCATCTTCATCATTATTTGCTTGCATGGAAGAATTTATCCTGGGAGCAAAACATTGAAAGAGAAGCAGTTGCTTTGTAGGAGATGTTTATGAAATAATTGACTTGAAAAGAAGATCCAAGAAGATAGATGAAGACGGGATAGAGTCATCCAGCACAGAAACAGACCTTCGACCCAATTGGTCCATGCTGACCAGGGTGCCCATCCAAGCTAGTCCCATTTGCCTGCATTTAGCTCACATCCTTCGGAATCTACTGTCTTCACCTATTGTCTTGTATCTTGTTTTCAAGTCAATTATTTCATGATTTTATATGCCTTTATAAAATCTCCTGCACTTCAAGGGTAAAATGTCCGAGCATGTCCAACCTCTCCCTATAACTCAGTCCTTTGAGTCCCGGCAACGTCCTTGTAAATCTTTTCTGCACTCATTCCAGTTTAATAACAATTTTTCTATAGCAGGGTGACCAAAGCTGAACTCAATACACCAAGTGTGGCCTCACCAGCATCTTGTACAATTCCAACATAACCTCCCAACATCTATACTCAATCCCCTAACTGATGAAGACCAGAGTGCCAAAATCCTTCTTCACCACCCTGTCTGCCTGTGACTCCACTTTAAAGGAACCATATACCTGAACTCCATGGTCTCTCTGTTCTAAATCACTTCCCACAACACAACACCTCCCTACCATTCTCTGTGAAAGTCCTGACTTTCCAAAATGCAACAGCTCGCACTTATCTGAATCAAACTTGATTTGCTATTCCTCTTAATTTACTTTTTAGTATGTGAAAAATAAAACAAAATGGTAAAAAAATAATTGGTTTAGTTCAAAACAAAGCAGCAGGTTTCCAAGTTCTTTTCAATAAGTTTTTGCAGCAGCAATGAAATGCATTTACCTCTTGCAGGCTGTTAATCATTTGTACAAAGCAACAGGCCTAAAGGCTGAACTAAAAAGAGGCTGGCTCTATCAAAAGCTCCCTGTAATCAGGTCAATTAATATAGCTCTTTCCCCATTAATTTAAAGGTTTCCAGACTTCAAAAATAGATATTAGATTTTAGTTCAGTGTTTTTCCATGTCAAACATGTGGCGTTGCAGTTTGTGTTTCGTGTCTCTTTAATATTTTCAACACTCTGCAATTAGTGCAAGTCTTTGGGTTTAGAAAGAAAGCTGGATAGAATGTGGTGCATGTCTATTTTAAGTGTCAGTAGTTGCAGAGCAAATCTCCAAATTCGGCTGTAGATTATTCTTCTTGCTGTGTAAACTTCTTCTTTCATTGATAACTTTCAGTGAAGAAAGAAGCTACATGGAAAAGATAGAGAGCAGTAAGCAGTAAATGCCAGATGTGTTAAAAATAATGGATCTGTGCTTCTGGTCTCTGCACTTCTGGTCTTTGCAAACCACAGAAATGGTATCTAGGTAATGACTAAACAAATAAATCACCCATACATTATAGATACTTTTGGAATAGAGACTTGTTTATTTTTAATAGCAATTTGCACGCTAGTAAATTGTTCTTTGTCAATGGTTGGATGGATGTATGATTCACAAATTCAAGGAAAATATAAAGAGCATTCACTGAAAATAACCAGAGTGTTTCACCAATCAAGAGAATTAAAGCAAAAGAACTAGAAATTGCACTTCTAAGAACCTTTAATGAAATTACTGCAACTTAAATAGACTGAAGTTGTTAATGTCTAATTTTATAAAAGGACTAGAAGCATCATGACAATTTAATATTTATAATGAAAATAATTATCAGCTTATTGCAAAGGAAATAATTCCATTCCATTTATTAAGAGTTAATTCCAAATCATAGGAATTATGCTTAACATTATTTGAGAAGATGGGGGCGGCACAGTGGCACAGCCAGTAGAGCTTCTGCCTCACAACTCCATTGCCCCATCCTGGGAACTGGTAGTAGGGTGCAGGTGGTAAATAAATCCACCATTGATCTAGTCCATGCTGGAATTTGTATGCTGTGAGCACAGTAGAGAAAACAGCAGTTTTCCTAGTTTGGGAACTGGTGGCAATAGAAGAATTTCAATTGATGCTGAACAGTGCAGCCCTATTTTCCTGCAGTGTGTGGCAAGATAGGGGGTGATACTTTAGGTAACAAGGAGAATGATAATAGTTCCAAAAGGACAGTTGCAATCAGTGGTGTGTGCCAAAACTGAAGTGTGGGACCCCTACTGATCACAATCTATCTCTATTATTGTGTACATAAAAACTGTTGTTTACCAGATGCCACATTTCAAATATTAAGCAGTTGTTAAAAATGCAATTCAATGCATTTCTTATTGTTTTTCTACCGATCTTTGGCAAGTCAGAGACCTGCAATGAGCTGCCAATCAACAGCGGAACAATTGACCTCAGGAAATATCTAAGATGAATGAGCCTGTAATTGACTGCAGGGCTAAACCTTTTTTTTAAACAGAAATTAGGCATTAATTTCCACTCTATAATGAAGTAGCACAGATCCTTTTTATTAGGCGATACATAAATTGTCTGTTCCATCCAGTAGATGAGAATTTTTTCATGATCTGGCTGAAGAGTGGAGAAAGCAGATTTTGCAATAACTTTAGATTTTTCTTTCAACATTGCCAGCACAAGTACAACATGCTGAGGAACCTCTTCTTCAGAATTATTTTATAATGCTATTCTTGTAATATAAGACTATGGGAAAAGCTTGACTGATGCCCAAACTTACTTCTGGATTATATTACATAGCTCTGGTTACCATTTCTGCCAAACGTAAGAGGCAGTGGAAATAATTCAAAGAAGGCCAAAAAAGATTGATCTAGGCCACTGACTATATCGATAATTAATGAGATTAAGTGAATAAAATTTCTCATCGGGGTAGGAAAAATATGAGATAATATCTAAACTTTTAGAATAATGAAAGTGATGAAGAGATATTTTGTGAAAGTTTGTCTGGGAGAACCAAACAGAATTTAAGTTACAGTTTGAATCAATCATCGCCACAAACAACAGATTTCCATGGAGAGTTGCAAAAATAATTTCAAAATGAAATTTGTTCAGTCCCATCATGTGGAACAATTAAACAAATAGACATTGAAGTTGAGATTAAACCTAACTGCTGCAGTCTTGAAAAGGGACTAAATAAAGCAGGAGACCAGATAGGCTGGCTTTTATTTGTCACATTTCCACATTCATCAGTATGCCCTTCCCTTCCTTGTTTAGTACCTAGAATAGCATCACTTTGCCTGTAAATCACTGTTGGAGAGAAAAGTGACAGGTTTAAACATAACCACTTGGATGCTTTCATAAAGATGACAAAGTATGTGGGAATCAAACAATCTTAGTTCTGGAATATCTAGATAGTAGTTTGTGCAATATTCTTACCAGAAATATTCACCCAAATACTACCAGCCTTCAAGGTAAGGTAAGGTATCTTTATTAGTCACATGTACATTGAAACACACAGTGAAATGCATCTTTTGTGTAGAGTGTTCTGGGGGCAGCCCG
>JARFYF010000012.1:22287124-22297602 GCA_030265395.1 Rhina ancylostomus | reverse complement strand
AAGTTGGAGACGCAGGTAGACAGGGTGGTGAAGACATTTGGCATGCTTGCCTTCATTGGTCAGGGGACTGAGTACAAGAATTGGAATGTCATGCTGCAACTGTACAGGTCATTGGTGTGACCACATTTGAAGTATTGTATGCAGTTCTGTCACCCTGCTACATGTCTTTAAACTGGAAAAGGTGCAGAAAAGTTTCACAAGGATGTTACTGACACTGGAGAGCTTGAGTTATTAGGAGAGGCTGTATAAGCTGTGACTTATTTTCCCTGGAGTGAAGGAGGCTGAAGGGTGACTTTATAAAATCATGAAGGGCATAGGTAAGGCGAATGGTCCCAATCTTTTTCCCAGGGTATGGGAATCTAAAACTAGAGGGCATAGGTTTAAGTTGAGAGGGGAAAGATTTAAAGGGGACATGGGGCAACTTGTACAGACGGAGAGTGATGAGTACATAGGACGAGCTGCTAGAAGAAGCTGTAGAAGCAGGTACAATTGCAATATTTAAAAGACGTTTAGGCAGGTACACAGATGGAAAAGGCTTAGGGGACTATGGTCCAAATGCCGGCAAACGGGACTAGATCAGGGAGACAATTTAGTTGGCATGGATGAGTTGGACTAAAGGGCCTGTTTCCATGCTGAATAACTCAGTGACCCTATGACATTTATAAACAAATACAAAAGGGATATTTTTCCAAGTTAGAATGTTATATACTTGGGAAAAACATGCAGGTAGTGGTATTCCCATGTCCCTTGTTCTTTTAGGTAGTAGAGGCTGTGGATTTGGGTCATGCTGTCAAAGTTGCTGTGACATGTTGTAAATGGTGCACATTATACTCATGGTGTGCTGGTAGTGGAGGGAGTAAATATCTCTTGAAGCCCATTACTATAATCTTCACAATTCACTAAATTTGGTGTCATCTGCAGATTTAGAAATTGTGCCCTGTACATCCCATTCCGAATCAATAACATATAATAAGAAAAGCAGTGATCCTTAACCAACTGCCAGGAAACTTCACTATACATTTCCCTCCAGTCTGAAAAACAAGCTTTCATACTATGCTCTGCTTCTTGTTCCTTTGATATTTGTCTGTCCATACTTCTACACTACTTCTACTCCATAGTCTTGGATTTTGATGACATCCAATAATATTGCATTTTATTGAATGCCTTTTGAAGTTCGGATACAATATCAACTGCATTTTCCTCTCATCAACTTCATCAAAAAATGCTGTCCCCAATTATTGTTTTAGAACTTCCAAACTGAAATTAAACTGACTATTCTGTTGTTATTGAGTTTTTCCCAATTCAGTTTCTCGAACACACGTAATGTTGCCTCATGAAGAACCAATTGAGTTAAATATAGTTATCTATTCAAATGCAGCTCACATGGAAGCGACAGTTTTTAAAGATGTTGGTCCTTCAACCTCACAGAGAGCCTCTTTTGAGCTCTGTGATATCCTCCTTCCAACCTATTTTATTATAATAATATAGTTTTAAAAAGGTAAATGGGATTTGAGAGCTTTTATAGTAGCTTATTATTTGTACTTTGTTTTACAGCACAAGAGAGACATTTTGAAGACCACTAAATATGTGGAACTGATTATAGTAGCAGACAATCGAGAGGTAGGATATTGAATTAATTTTCAGTTCGGGATACATCAGGTCTTTTGTTCGATTAATTGTAGTTTCTGTTTTACTGTTGAGCACTAAAATAACTAGAAAAACACCACTGCTTTTGCAATATCTCAGAATATGATTTGTTTATCGATTAATGAGAATGAAAATATTTTTCATGAGCTGATTTTGAAGGGATGTTTCAGTATATTACTGTTCACTTTTTTTTTCTACCTATGTTGTCTATTTGTGGGGAAGTCTATTTGTTGTTCTTCATTAATTATTAAATTTTCCCATGACTATTTCATGTATAATTGTGGCACTAAGACAGGCACACTGCATTGAAATCATTAGGTGCAGCAATTACCATCCTTTGATCCTTCTGGTTTTTTTTTGAAAAATAGTTAGAAGTCAAAAGCACCTAAATTGTAAAAGTTCACCTCAAATATCTTATCCTTGAATTACAATATAATGGAATTAGGACTGCTCAGAATCCAACAGACCATTGTGATCTCATGTCCTTCAATATCTTTCATACACAGCTGTCAAGCCTTTCACAGAATATTTATCCAGTTGCTAATGAAACTGGACTCCACTGTCTTTTTTGGAATTCTGTTCCATACCTTCAGCACTGTTACTGTAAGCTAGTGGTGCTTGCACCATTGGAGTTCATGAAAAAGTGAATGGAACACGATGTAAATTGGGTGCCAATCGAAAGATACCAGTTTTCCATTTTCAACCAAACTGAATATTACCTCTGCTCCCTCTTCTTCTTTCATCTTCTAAATCTGATGCCTCCAACAACAAAAAAAATTCACATCATATGCTCTGATTGTTTGTTTTTGTTTATTTCTCTATTTCCAGCAGCTTAAGACCAGTCAGTATAAATTACAATATTGTGGTTGGACCATTTTGTATTATGCAATCAGTTTCTGGCTAATGTGACATTTCACAATGTGATTTATTAATTGCAAAACTGCTGTTGCAGCATATGGCATCAGATATGACAGTGACACAACTGGCAATAAGCATTAAAGTCATTTTTGTACTAACGAAAACAAGTTTGCATTTATACAACATCTTGTAGGACTTCGGGACATTTCATTTCTTTACTGCCAAGTCATGTTTTGCAATTTAGGAAACAGCAGCCAATTCACACACAACAAGCTGTTATAATCATTAATATGTGAAAACAAAACATATTCAATGATGTTGATGAGGATTAAGTATTAGCCAAATATTGAAGCTAACTCCCCTTTTCTTTGAAATATTACCGTGGGATATCTTTATGACAACTTGAGAGACCAGAACACATCACCTGAAAGTTAGCACATCCAACAGGGCAGCACTTTCTTAACACTGCCCTGTGTCTCTTATCTTGCATACTTGCCCCAGTTGAGTTTCTGTGGTAAACTGGATTTCCTGTCATCTCCAGCAGATGACTGACATCCATACCAGTGGAGCACACTTGATGGCTAAGTTGGGAGAACTGACACATCAATTCCTCCAAACCAGAAGTGATTCATGTGTGCCTTCTGCTGCCTCTTTACAAATACAAACATTTTAAAATATATATTTTGAGACTTTAGCCCTCAATGCCAGCCTGGGTGCCCAGGTGGAATCCACTATCCTTTCGTAATGACATACATATGGCTCAGCACATCTCAGCTATGTTTCCTCTAACTTCTATGGAAGCTGCAGCAGGAGAACTCAATGATATGACGCAATGATGATCAGAAATTTTGGAAAAAAAATCAATCTCTTTTATTGAGTTCTGCATGCTGTAGATATATTACTCACTGACCTATTCAGCCAGTCAATTTTCCTGACTTAAGTATAAATAGTAAAATAGATATAACAAGATTTGTAAGACAATGTAAACTTAACCATCAGAATCTTTCATGTATACAGTTTCAGAAACATGGAAAGGATTTGGAAAAGACAAAACAAAGATTGATAGAAATTGGCAACTTTGTGGATAAGGTAAGCATGCAGCAAGGTATTTTGAAAACAATATGTTTCCCAAGTTGTTGATGAACAGCGAAGGGTGTAAAATAAATATTGTCATGTGATGAATGTAGCAGTTTGTAAGTCTGTGGATACTTGTTCTTATTCATTGCTTCTACTGACAAGGAGCCATTATGCAAGTTTCTTTGAATTAGTAACATCTGCTTGATCTGGGAAAAGAAGAACAAGGTAAGTTTTAAGACTACTGTCTCAAATCTTCACTCAAAAATCTGTACTTGCTTTCTCCTCCCCTCAAAAATCTGCCTGCTTTAACATCATCAGAGATACTTAATACAGCCCATTGAGTTATATGACAAATTGAAGAAGAATGCTGTATTTGTTTTGCTTGATGTTTCTTGGGACTTGAAAAACAATATTAGCTGTTAATGTTACTACACCACTGCCTAATGATCTTGTGAAGTATTACTAATGGGAATATCCTTATTTTGTTAGCAAGGAGGAATAGGGGAGAATATGCAAATCATCACAATGTCAGATATGAGAATTTATTCTCTAAGCACAAATTCGATGGGTCCTCACATAAATTAGACCTCTCAGGATATCCTGTACCTTAAAAGCTTACATGATTTTCTTTTGCTGAAGCCATCAGGGAAATATATAAACTGCTAAGTCTGCTGGCTAAGATCAGTAGACTACTTTTACAAACAGCATAATTTTGTCAATAAGTTGTTCACCAGTGCCACAGTTCATCAGAATCAGGTTTATTATCACTGACATGTTGTGAAATTTGTTGCTTTACAACAGCAATACTGTGCAAGACAGTGCAAGGCATAAAGACATTAAAAAAATTACCAAAAGTCACAAAACTAAATAAATAGTGGAAAAGAGGAATAATGAGGTCGTGTTCATGGATCGTTCAGAAATCTGATGGCAGAGGGGAAGAAACTGTTCCTGAAATGTTGATTGTAGGTCTTCAGGCTTCTGTACCTCCTGCCTGATGGTAGTAACGTGAAGAGTGTGTGTCCTGGATGGTGGGGGTCCTTAATGATGGATGCTTCCTTCTTGAGGCACTGCCTCTTGAAGATGTTCTCGATGACCCAGGGGGATGTGCCCGTGATGGAGCTTGCTGAGTTTACAACTCTCTGCAGCCTCTTTCAATCTTCCAGGATTCTTCCATGTAGCATCAAGTAATGTATGTCACATGAGCCAGTTAGCAGTTCAAGAAGGTTTATTAATATGCTGTTCAGAGATGATGTATAATTAATTTACTTCAAAGTGAAAGCAGAGAACTGAATTGAGATTCTCTGTACTATGGACTGGGTGGCTTTACAGATATGGAGGGGCACAATAAATAGATCCCTGGAGCTATGAAAATTCTATCAGGCTGGTGAATATATAACATAAACTCTCCATATAAACACTTCTAGCAAACTGTAGACCTGTCATCTTTACACCAGTGGTAGGAAAAATCTTTCATTGAATTCTTTGAATCAGTAAAAGAGAACCAATGCAGGACTTACGGTCAGAGTGTATGGAATCGAGAGACAAGTAGCAGATTGGACAATTAGCTAGTTTCATGACAGAAACCAGAGCAGGGGTAAAGAATAGCTGTTCAGAGTGGCAGATTGAATTTCTAAATTTGTGGACAGCACTAAATTGGTGGAGGAAGGAGGAGGGCTCAAAAATCTCAAGCAAATTGTTCTTACAATTAGCAAATGAACTTCACCAGAAATAAGTGTGAAGTATAAGCAAAAGCTTAAAGAATAAGAGACCAAATAGGGTAGAGAAACAAAGGGATTTTGTTGTACCAGCTGTATAATCATTAAA
Organism: Rhina ancylostomus; assembly: GCA_030265395.1. Lineage (NCBI taxonomy): Eukaryota > Metazoa > Chordata > Chondrichthyes > Rhinopristiformes > Rhinidae > Rhina > Rhina ancylostomus. Next base: position 22,292,196 of record JARFYF010000012.1, on the reverse strand, counting down.
ACTATTGAAGCAGGTTAATAAGACCGTAAAAAAAAGCAAACCAAGTGCGTGAGCTTATTTCAAGGCAAATAAATTGGAAGGCAGAGAAGTAAAGTTAAAGTTGTATTGAGGCATAATTACTGCATTCAATTCTGGTTGCCATAATATTAACTGAATGCAAAGACTTGGGACTGAATACAAAAGAAGCTTCAAAAGATCAGAGGCAGATAAATGAGGTTTAACCTAACAAGAACGGGTGAACAAGCGGAGTTACTTTTCACTTGAACAGAGAAGCTGAGTGGTCACATAAAATTATGAAAGGTTCAAATTGTGTTGACACAATGATTGTATTTCCCCTTGTAGCAAAAAAAACTATCTTCAAAATATATTGAACCATCAAAGCAGATGACCACCAAGGAATTAAATAGTATTTCAGAAGAAATTCCTTTATCGAGAGAGAAGTAGAATTTATTAACATGAAGAGTGGTTGAGGCAAATAGTGTAGATGTTTTCTTTTAAGGGAAAGCTGGCTAGCCACTTGGGAAGAAGGGAAAAGAAGGTTTTACTGAGATTTAGATAAGAAAGGACAGGAGGACGCTTGAGTGGCAGTAATATTCCTGTTCCTGTACGAAATACTCCACATAATTTTATGTGCTCTGCACTAGAGACTGCCCCTCTTTGCCTCTGTCTCTGCCAGAAGTGCATGCACAGGGCTGAATGAAAACTTTGATTCTCTTGCTTCTGTTGCTTCAGTCATTTTGCAACACCAGGAGCTATAAAAGCTGGCTGCAGATGCTACATACCAAAAGCAGTAAGCCAAAATTTTGCTGACTTGCAGATGTTCCTATATGACTCGTGAGTTTCAAGGCTAAATGACATTTAACAAGGATTTCAAATGGGTTTGGAGAGAAAGGGTGGAAGACATGTAAGTTAGAACCTCCCTCCAGCCCAGTCTCTGTTACATACTTGCATCAACACCATCCTGTGCATAGAACTCCAACAGGAGGAGAATCCATGACCACACCTCATTAACTTTTCAGAATTTTTGTGTTCAGCAAGACCAGTTTGGGAAAGGGCTGGTTTTGACATATAGTTTAATGCTAATAGTGAAGTTAAGAGAAATAAACTTGCAACTACAACAATTAGCAATTTTGCCTTGAAGAAAGTGAATGACAGTTTTAAATAGAAATATCTTTCTGGTTGTAATTATACCTTTTGCATTTCATTTTAATAATTCTCACCATATCGTAGCAAGAAATCACCAAAGATTGTTCCATTCCCTGGATGTATTAGTGAGAAATCTATGGGAACTATTTGTTAGTGTTGTTTGTGATCCAGTAAAGTATTTACTTCATCACCTTATTTTATTTGAATAAGTAAAGTTTGGCAGTATTTACTAATGGTCTTCCATAAAATCTGTCCAAGAAGACTGCCTAGAAATGATTGTTTTTTTAAAATTCTTTCATGGATTCATGAATTCTGGCTTTCAGATATCACTGGATGATGCTCATGAGAGATGTAGACAACAGTAGTCTTGATAAGTTATTTTGTTTTTTTATTAAAGTAATTAGTAAATGAATAATGAAAAGGAGCAGTGCTATAAAGTTTAAATGAAATTGGAACCATTTTTTTGTATCTTGTGATGAATTGTGACCTTTCTATGACCTTTGGCAATTCAGTGCCTTAAACTGGAGGTAACTGGTCTTGACTAATATTAATCCTGAACCAGTCATACTTGATACTTTTTTTCCTTTGGCTACATTAATTATTCCATTGTAGTTTTACAGATCCTTGAACATTCGAGTTGCCCTAGTTGGAGTGGAAGTTTGGACAGATATGGATAAATGCTCAATAACTGGTGACCCATTTACTACACTCAATGAGTTTCTTGACTGGAGGAAGGTGAAACTACTGTCCCGTAAACCACATGACAATGCCCAACTGGTGAGGTAGGCATTCTGCAATTAATTCTGCAATATCTCGAGTTATTAAGATTGTAATTGTGCTGAATTCAAGGCACGAAGCACCATTTGGTCAAATATATTGACATTGTTGTTTCAGTTCTTCCTTTTGCCTTGACCTTTTGATGTTGATGCTTTTATAGTTTAGAAGTAAGAAAGACCCCCAGTACAGGAGTAAGGAAGCCAACTCTTCAAGCCTCTTTCAATATTCAGTTAAATTGTGGGTAATCTGAATTTTGACTCCTCTGGGCAATTTTGTAACCTTTGTTTACATCTCTTTGAAAGAGAAGCAGTATGCATTAACTAAAATGGAAGTAGGAGGCCCTTGCAGAGATATTTGCTTCATTGTTAGCCACTGGTGAAGTCCCCAGTGACTGGAAGGTGAATAATGTTGTTCCATTGTTTAAGAAGGGTAGAAAGGATAAGGCAGGGAACTACAGGTCAGTCAACCTGACATCAGTAGTGAGGAAGTTACTGGAAGGAATTCTGAAGGACAGGATCAACCAGCATTTGGATAGACAGAGTCTGATTAGGAGGACCCAGCATGGCTTTGTGGGTGGGAAGTCATGCTTGACGAACCTTTTAGAGTTTTTTGAAGAGGTAACTAAAAAGCTAGGTGAGGGTAGGGCAGTGGATGTTGTATATTTGGACTTTGGCAAGGCCTTTGACAAGGTCCCGTACGATAGGCTGGTCTGGAAGGTTAAGTCCCATGGAACCCAGGGTGAGCTAGTTAGGTGGATTCAAAATTGGCTCAAAGGTAGGAAGCAGAGGGTGGTGGTTGAAGATTGTTTCTGGAGGCTGGTGACTAGTGGTGTGCCGCAGGGGTTGGTGTTGGGACCTTTGTTATTCATTATTTCTATAATTGATATGGATGCGAATGCACAAGGCTTGATCAGTAAATTTGTGGATGATATGAAATTAGAAGGTTTTGTTGATCGTGAAGAAGGTTATCGTAGATTGCAAGGGGATCTTGATCAGTTAGGGATGTGGGCCAAGGAATGTCAAACGGATTTCAATACAGGTGAGTGTGAGGTGATGTATTTTGGAAAGTCAAACTAGCGTAGGACTTATACTATGAATGGTAGGGTACTACGGAGTGTAATGGACAGAGGGATGTAGGATTACAAGTGCATAGTTCGTTGAAAGTGGTGTTACAGGTAAACAGTGTGGTGAAAAAGGTGTTTAGCACATTGGCCTTTATCAGTCTGGGCATTGTGTATAGGAGTTGGGACATTATATTGCAGTTGTATAAGTCACTGGTGAGGCCACACTTGGAGTACTATGTACAGTTTTGGTCACCCTGTTGTAGGCAAGATGTGGTTACACTGGAAAGAGTGCAGAGAAGATTTAGGATGATGTTGCCAGAACTAGAGGGCCTGAGTTATTGGGAGAGGTTTCCCAGGCTTGGATGTGTAGGAGAATTAGGGGTGACCTTATAGATGTTTATAAAATCATGAGGGGCATAGATAAGGTGGATGGTAGCAGGATAGGGTAGTCCAAAACTAGGGGGCATAGATTTAGGGTGAGAGGGGAAAGATTCAAAAGGGACGAGCGGGCAACTTTTTCATGCAGAGGGTGATGAGTATGTGGAATGATCAGCCAGAGGAAGTGGTTGAGACAGGTACAATTGTATCATACAAGAAGCACTTGGAAAGGTACATGCAGGGGTGGGGCTTAGAGGGATATGCGCTGAACGCAGGAAATTGGGACTAGATGTGTGGGCACCATGGAGAGCATGGACTAGTTGGGCCAAAGGGCCTGTATCCATGCTGTTGTTCTATGACTCTTGTTTTCAAGGTAAAAATTGGTCTAGGATATCAACACCACATCTTGTAAAAATGCCACTTGAGATTTAAGTTTCTTTGAATCGTCTAAAAGATGGATGATCAAAAAGCAGGGGTACCAGTCAAATCTCTGTGAAGCCCCATATATGGAAGGAATGTTCCCTTCTTCCTGTAAAATAACATGGCAAATCAGTTGCTAGATTCAGAAGAAGGAGTGGAGGCAGATACAATTATGTTTAAAAGGCATTTGGACAGGAAAGGAGTAGAGATCCAATGCAGGCAAATGGGATTAGAATAAACAGGCATCATGTTCGGCATGGACAAGTTGGGCCAAAGGGCATGTTTCTGTGCTGTATAACTCAATGACCCTACAGTCAAAGCTTACAAATAAAGGGAATCTAAATGGCTGATTATGGAGGACAAATGATTTCTAGCTGCATCTCCTCATTTTGCAAATTGCACCTTCCATTAACATTCTCCAAGTAGAGGAGTCTGAATCTGAACACAGAGCTTGACTAATTCATGACAAGTATTTACATAAAAAGTTGTGTAGTTCTGCATGTGCCAAGTCACAACTAGGAAAAGGGCATTAGCAAAGAACGCAAGTTAGGACAAGCAGCATCTCATAAATTATCTTAGTTTGAAATGAAGAAAACATGACTTTTAATTAGAATATTTACTTGTGTATGAAGCACTAACCATTCATCAGAAAATATGCAATTCTGATGATAGTTAGCAGTGGAAGCCCTTTTGAATGACTGATGGTGCATTCAAAACAGAAAATGCACCATAAATCAGTTTCGAGTTGTTTCCTCTGTTAGAACAGCAAACTGAGGAGTATCATAAAGCTTTGTCTGCCAATACCACTAATGCTCACTTCCAGGCTATAAAATCAAAAGACTATCAGTTTTCTTGCTAATTTTCACTTCTTATCTCTGATGTGCTTAGACTCCTTGCTGGAGATATCTGAGTACTAAAAAACAAGTAACCACCATTGGTCATCTTTAGCAAGTCTAAACCTGTCCTTACTGAGATTCCCTGGATAATGATCCAGGTGAGAACTTTGATATTTCCCCTTTTAATACAGGTTGCTGAGGCCAATTGTAGCACCTCTAGAACAGACCTGCTCAAAATCATTCTAACTTCACAGTTGCCAGAAATCAAACCTGATTTTTATGGCTCTGTTACTGAAATTCACTGCCTGCATTTTTATAATTTGGTAAACTGTTTTATGATTTAATGTTTGCCATTTTCATGATTTTTGTGTCATGGTTTTGAGTACTGGCCCTTGATTTGACTCCTTAGATGCCTCGTTGTACAGCACATGGATTCCATGCTGGACTGATTG
>JARFYF010000012.1:22262403-22286370 GCA_030265395.1 Rhina ancylostomus | reverse complement strand
CTGCTTTGCAGAAAATGCATGCGTGCAGTGAAAGTTCATTGGAAGTACACAAAGCAGATAGATCATGATGTCCAACTGCATCATCCCCATTTGACATCAGCTTTGTCCTGTTGGAGCTCAGTGCTTAACTTGACTACCTGCTCAACAGTAGGAAGGCTGCCTTCCCTTCCCCAATGATCCTGAAGAGTCATCAAAAACCTATAGGTTAGTTCCAGGTCGATTGCTGTTGGCTGATGTAGCTAATGTCTAGTCTACGGTGATAACATGGCTGGTAGGAAAGGTTCTCCATGCTGATGTGGTTAATAATAAGGGCTATCAATGATAACATGATGCTGACAAAGCATATTCATGGCAACAAGGTTAATGGCAATTAACCACAAACATGTAGAAACCACAAACATGTTAGCAGCATGCTTAAATTAGAAGGTGTACTGCCACGTCAAATACAATAGAGCATGTCACTGACATGCTGAAATGTTGCTCTTTGGATGATCTGGAGTAACTTGGGTGTACTTGACAGAACATCAGTTTTTGCAATCTTACCATCATGAGGAGCAGGCCTTGCCACCAGCTATATCTTGAGTAGCTAAAGAATAGGAAGATGGTGAGGAAAAGGAAGGGAGGAAGCAAGGACTCATCCATGCAATACTAATAAACTGAAACTCCAATCACTAACATTCCCATACCTTCCCTTCCCTGTGTGTGGACCATCACATCTGGTCAGCCACAAAAATAAATCCACCACAAAATAAAGATCTCCAATCAAAATTATAAATGAAAGGACCCACTTGTGAACTGACGAGAGCAATCTGGGTTAGCTGGCTGAAGGGTAACAATAAGGGCATTGGTCAAGTCTCATCAGTTAGGAAGATCATCAAATTTAAAATAACGTTCATTTCTTTTTTAAAGTCTATGATATTTCAGCTTTTACTAAGTCATATAGTTAGTTCCCAGATATAAATATGATTTCTGTAACGTGATTAAGAAGTGAATTATAATATACGCTCTTTACTTCCTGGTTTGTTGTCCTGGTTTTATCACTTCACCGTTGATGGGTGCCATAGAACTAGGTTCAGGGTGTCACCCAAGGAGAGCCATGGTAAATGACACCCTCCCTGCTGATGGGTGTACGCAGCCTGCCTTCACTGACTGGTTTACTGTTCCATGATGTTTACTTCTGTCTGGCCCACCTTCACTCACCACACACACTGTTCAATGCAGCATGCTTCTCAGATTCCTACTACTCCCATTGTTAACAATCTCAATGTTGATTGGTTGGGAGAATGGATTTTGAATCAGGGGAAGACTCCAGGACAGTGAAGCTGTGGTGCACCACACTTGGCCTGTCTCATGGACTTCAAGAGGCCCCAGTGTCCCAGTTGGTTAATGTTTGATTGTCCCATTCAACGCAAACATGTGCTTCTGACTACATGACGACAGCTTCATTTATAAAAGATGCATGGATGTAGCAGTTGTAGGCAGAGTGGGAAGAAACTGTGGAGATTGTGAGTGGAAATGGGAGAAGAGAGACAGTGGAGGAACAGTGAGGAAGGCAGCAGAGAGGCAACGTGGGGGGGCAGTGAGATAGCTGGTATTGCATTGTATTAATAATTGGTATTCTTATATTTAAAATGTAACTTTGTAAAAGTTTGTGTAATTTAAATTTAACAAACTGATAAGAAAATTTGACTTTTGACCACACCAATTGTGTCTTTATGAAATGTGACTAAAATTGTCTCTTTAGGCATGATTAAAATAAAATATTTCTCAAGAGTGGCCATTGACTGTATTTGGATTGTCACTTTGGCTCCCTCTGCAAAAAAACTTCTGCACCACTGTCGTCGAGAAAATCAGCTCTTTAGCGCCATCAAAATCTTTGTGGGCAGCTTCCTCTTGGTTAGCAACGAACACGTTTCTTGTTTGAAGGTGAAACTAAATTGGGATCATTAATAAAATGAAGATGAAAAAACTAGAAGTGCTGTTTGTGCAGTTTGATTTGTTTGTTTGGTTTGCTTTCTGTTTCATAAAGAAATGGTGTCTGGCTGATATCCAACTTGTATCTTGGAAATTAAAACATCTACATAGTGAGCAATTTGACAGAAACATCCAGCATTGTGCTGGAGCAGGCTTACACATCAATCAATTATCATTCCCTTCCATGTAGCTTGTTGGAAACACTTCCACTTAATCTACTTTTAATTGATTAGTACATCAAAGTTCTTGCCCAGAAACTTAAGTCTAATTACCTCGGAATTGGTTGTGATACTTTTAACATATCAAAGTTGATAACTCAACCATTTATTAGAATAGTCGATTAGCTATTAGAGCTACTTCTTCTTGTCATGACCATTAGTCTGGCACCTTCTACGAATGTGTTACCCTCTTAACTGATAAACTGATGATTCCCAGATATTAAAAATGTCAATTTGGCAACACTTTGCTGAGATATTGGAACTATTCGATCCACATTCTTCAACAAGTCTACTTCAGGATAAAAGACAGAAAATAGAAGGCAGTAATAATCATATAATTCAGAAACAACTTCATGTTTGGGTTTGGATTGTCTAATGTGTGAACTGTACAATAATCAATTACAGTTAGCTCAGTTGTCAAAGAGTAGACTCCCAACCAGGGTCCAAATATCAATCTCAATCTCATTTGAAATGCTAATTAAAACTATGAAGTGCTTAAATTATGAGAATAGTCAGTATATACTGTAGCATTGTTCAACTTCAGAATATTATGAAGTGTGTTTATTATCTATTTGCAGTGGAGTGTACTTCCAGGGAACTACCATTGGAATGGCACCAATTATGAGTATGTGCACAGCAGAACAATCAGGAGGGATCGTTATGGTGAGTAATAATCAGGAAGTAATGAATGGTGTAAACTGGAATTTGTCTATCATAAAGGTTCTTAATAGGTTAAGAATAGAGATGAAATCACAGCACAATTCCTTTCATTGAGCCTTAAGTTCAAATGCAGTCCAGTTTCTGGCTGAAAGTCTTTCGTCTCTGCTGATGGTAGGTTGTCTAAGTGAAATGGATTTGGCAGGTCACAGTGTAAAATTCCCCAAAATGATAAACAACTATTTACAGTTCTATTCAAAGAGGATGCATGTGTGGGAAACGGAAATGTTGGTCGGGGCAGAGGAGAAACAGAAAGTGATTTTCTGCAGGTTGGAATCGAGAATCTTATTTGACTGGCTTGAAAAGTAGTTGCTGCATTTAATCTTGATATGGTTGAATCTGATGCTGGAAACTGAGTAATTATAGAGGCTAGCTCTATAATGAGCTATCTCTATAGTTAATGATATAAACTTTTGCCTTTAAGTACCTCTTGGAATTCCAGATTTACCAAAGAGATGATTGTTTCAGATCACTCGCCATGTGTTGTGTTGATGTGTGCTGACCAGAGCTCTATTTTGGGACCTTATGTTTCTAATATTCAAAATTGTAATCTGGAAACAACTATTAAGTTGACTCTTAAAACATGCTATTGCCCAGAAAGCATTGATAGTTGGTACCTTTGAATGTGCTATGCAGTGGCGTCAGTATATTATACTCTGTTTTTGAAATTCATTCCATTGGAGTCAAGAGAATAAATTTCAGAGGCTGAATCAGTGTGCTGATGCTACTATGTGGTGCAGTTAATGCTAATGACCAAGAATGACTTTCTAGGCAGACAAATGTATATCCTTGTTTCCCATTTCCTTCTTTTCAGTGATTGAAAATGGAAAAACTGCAGGTACTGGAAATCTGAAATGAAAACAGAAGATGCTGGAAACATTCAGCAAGTCATGCAGCATCTATAGAAAGAGAAACTAAGCAAACGTTTCAGGTCAAGACCCCTTGTCGAAACCTTTTTCTAAAATGTGGGGGGTTTCAGAGCTGTCATGGAAGTAAGTGGGAAGGGATTGGACCAGGAGAAAAAGCATGGGCGCAAGTAGAATTAAGTTTGGTGGGGCAAGAACAGGCTGGGATAATGGGTTTGCCAGGATAGTCCTGCTCCAGTTCTAATGAGGAGATTTTGATGGAAACGTCGCCTCTGTTTCTATTGTCATAGGTGCTGCCTGAGCTGCTGAGTGTTTCCAGCATTTTCCATTTTGAATTCCTTCTTTTCACTCTATTCTTGTTACAATTGGACAAAGCTACCTCAATGCACACCAGGACTGGGCTGCACTGCCTACTGGGGACACAAGCGTTCAAAAAACACTCATTTAGAAATTATTGCTCTGCATTATAATTGGTCATTCATCAAAAAATGCCACAGTTTAATATATTCTGTTAAGTACTTAAGGCACCATAAGCCAAGATTGTTTTTGTGCCACAGACCCCACTAAAAACATCCCACGCCACCCTCCCTCTACCATACCACTGCAATATCTATCATATCCCGGTGGATATCTTAAAGTAATAAATTACATTCATTCCCAAAATAGAGTTCTTAGGATTTTTTTCTTAGAACAAGATCTTGTAACAGTCATTTTCAAAGACTGTTTTCTTTCACATTTGTTTTCAAATCTACTTATTGTCAAAAAAAAGAATCCTCTTATATGATTCTGAAGTCAATAATTAAAGTGTCAACAGTTTTCCTATATTTCCTAAAGGTGTCAAATTAAAACTTTTAAAAGCCTGTGTCAGGTCATATTTTTCATGCCCTTTCTCTTTATAAGTGACAATCTGTCAACCTGTGTTTGTCCTGGACTTTATCCAGATATTTCGCTTTCACTTTAGAATTATAAATTGTGCAATTATAATTAAGTGGTGCCATTTTCATTTAAATCACAAAAAATTACACTGAATAAAGTACAGAAAAGGCAACAAATTACTTATATTACTAATAGTAACTATATAGTTGGCAGTCCTTTTGCTGGATAGTTCAGTACTAGTTCATTATGTTGCTTATTCTCAGTTATCCTATAACGTGTAATTAGTAGTTAAACCATAACATGATGATCAGTCTGGTTTTACTATAACGTACTGAAACTTCAACTCTTGGACCTCATTTCCTCCTCCTCTTCATGCCATGATATCAATTTTTACTGTGACTTCTGGCTTAACATCTCCCACTTAAGAAATGAAAGCCGTAAAAAAATCATGATGAAGAGAAGGCAGAGGGAGGAAGAGTGCACAAATAATAGATGCTTGCTTACTTTGTAAATCAGAAGAGTGACTTGCTGATGTGACTGACATGGTTTACAAATGACAGCCATTGAATGCAAGCTGTGAAATGTGGGAGTGGGGCTTGTAGCAGTGTTGAAAATGTTAGGGTACAAAGAAGCATGAAGGTTGGGTATGAGTATTGGTTGATAAAGATTGTTGGTAGATCAGGAATGAGGGAGCAGTGAATTGAGCAACACTGGAGGATAAGGCATTGATTGATATTGACCAGAATTCAGAGGCCTTTCACCATGCATCAGTGTTTGACTCCTGGTGTTGGCTGTTTGGCTATTTGTGCCTGTAGAGCCTCTCACCCCCTTGAAGCTTCAGAACATCTTGCTGCCGTTGTACATTCTCCACCAAAGCTTCCGGTGTAGCACTGGAAAACATGCCTGTGCTCTCTCATGACGTGCATTCTTCATAGTTTCTGGTTGCAGAACAACTGCCGACCCCTTCCCTTGCCACAGTGCACCTCCCCTTTTAAAAAGTGCAGCCTGACTTCAAGTAATGCTGGCAAGCTCTGAACATGTGCCAGGCATTAATGACAATAGGCCTCCAGCGATGTGTTCAGCCAGTGAATGGCACAAGTAGCACTGACCCAAAGCTAGAATTATTGAAATAAACAGGCAGCATGGAATTTGCAAATTTAGCCCCCACTGATTATCTAATAAATAAAAAGTTTTAATATACATTCTTATTCTAGTACAGAGACACAAATTCTGCAGATGCTGGAATCTAGTAATATTGTAGTAATTAGTTTGCCAGTGTAAACGCATGTCAATGGCTTGGCAATACCTCCTCATCCCACTACTCCTAACATACTATTCATGATAGGTTTTATACTTCAAGTGCTGGATGTAATTGCAAGGGTTAATAGTGAGGTCTTTCTTGCCTCACTGAAAGGAAATGAAGACCAAACTGTTCTGAATTAGTTCATTTCAGCTGCATTATCAGCAGTTGGCCTCAGCATCTTGGAATAAAGTAGAGAAAAATCAGCCAAGATTCCTGTTATCTTTGCGTTCTGTGTGAGAATGTGTTTGTAGAGGCAAGCAATGGCAGGATCAGGTTCAATTGTGTTATTTCCCAGGGTATTGCAGCCTGTTTAAATCCATGAAGAATTTCCACGGGGTGAGAAACTGGAATTGTGCCCCAGGATGACTGAGCATTTTCAGTACAGGAGAGAGTAATGGGGAGAAAATTAGATGTAAAAAGACCCCTATGGTTCTACTTCTGATTGCTATCCAGTGGTCCCCCCTACTGAATAATATGCATCTCTAGGTCTTAGCCAAAAAAACTTGGTCCCAGCAGGGGTCAACAGCTTCAGGGAAGAAAGATTTTGGCAGGAAAATTTTTAACAGGGGGACTTTTCTTACATGTGTTGAAAACTATTGGCTTCAGTCTGTCAGATACAAACTCCCAAGTTTTTCCTTTGAAGTAAATGTGTACTATTGAACCTGTTGCATTTGTGTATTGATAACCATTAGATATTCCTCCTTCCATTCTGCAGACTTAAAAGATGTCGATTTTTGATCATGATTTAATATCAGTAATGATCTGTTTGGTCTACCTTGTGCCAATGCACCAAGCTAGATCTCAGCACACGCAATGACTTTATTTCATTTTTAAAAATTTTTCAGTTAATATAGTTTTCCACATGTTGTTAGAGCTCTTCACTTAATTCTCAAGTATTGGCACCATTTAGAAAAGCAGGAGCACAGGAACATGAACTAAAACATTCAACCAATATCATCTAAAATGTACCCTCATGCACTGAGTTTTCTCTAATTAAATTAATTTTCCAGAAGAGATTAAATGCCCTCGTTAGAACACGACTTGATTGAGGATGCCCATTGAAAACTGACAGGCCAGGGATTTCTATAGGATTTCTCCAAATACGTTTCAATAATATCAGTAAGAAATTGGAATAAAAGGCTTTTTTTTCTTATTTCCCCTAATGTTTCTACTAAATTGAGAAATACCTCACCCACACACTCATAACCTAACTAGATAATAAAAGCTTTTGAAAGAATCAGGTATTTTTACTTTTTGTGCCTGTTGAATCTTTTCAATTTCTATGTCCCCTGCCTGATTTGTAACTATTGAGGCCTAACATTCAGGGCCAAATATTGAGAAAGAGGACAGTATGATTCTGGAGAAATCCAAATCCTGACATACAAACCATTTATCCATTCCAGTGCACCAATGCATATGACCCACGTACATTATCCTCACAAAAAAAGCTTACCTCCAACACATTTATAAAGCTTCCAAGAGAAAAAACAAGCTCCTTGTTAATAAACATTTCAAATACATAGTAAAAAAAAATCACACCACTATTCTCTTCCCACTATCTTCAACTTAAATTTTTGTACTTTTGACATGATCATAAAACCAAGTGTAAATTGCAACAATATTGCCTGGTGAAAAATATGTATCCATAAAAAACTGCCATAAAAGTATGTACCCAGCTTCTGTCCAAATTTATTTGTATAATTATATATGTAAATCTTCCATGAACCAATGCATTTGCGCCAAATTTTTTGTTTTCTCTCAGATACATTAAAAATATTCCCTGATGTATTTAAGATTGCTAACCCAATGCATTTTTGTCATTCAGTGTAAAATAGCTTTATCAGCAAAAGAGTATTTTTAATAGATGTGCCTTAGTGCTCCACTTTGAGTAATACGATTTTAAACAAGTGATATTAAAAATGATATTGAATCATTAACTGGTGAAAATGGTGTGCAGAATAATGTTTAAGAATATTTGAAAGTAGCCTGCCATTGCCCTTTGCACCCAAATGCTGAACCATTTCGATTTTGGGATCATCCTCAAGGAGTTGTTAATGAGCACAATTATTGAAACTTGGCATGATGATTAAATTTGTTGTGCACCACATCTATGAATGCATCATTTTCCAGCGCAGTTTAAAAATAAACAAGGCAAAAATACTCCCAGAAACTTAATTTGCACTGGACAAAACTTTCACAGCCTTTTGCATCATTGGATAATTGTTGTCACGTTAACCTAACATCATGGGAACCTACAGGAACATGGTCCTTTTTACTTTTCTTCCCATACTCTAAAACTCGAAAATGGCTTAGTTTTTAAAACTTGTTGGACTGGAGGACTGATTGGAGTAAATAAATGCTCCCTAAGTGGGTCTAAATCCACAAAATGAGAAGCAGCTTTTCTAATCCTCCAGACCCAGGAGGTCTACAGCTGAGAGATTTATCCAGCCCACTTTTCTCATATTAATCACATGAAGACAACTTCAACAACCATTATTGTCAGATCTGATTTAAACTAACAAGTTCAAACTGGCTACAGGATGAAATGGGGAATACTGTATATGAAAGGGGTTCTTGGCTAGATTTGGTACACTGATTGCCTGTTAGATACTACCATCCTAAATGTTAATATTGTCTGAAGCAGGATGTTACAAATGGATATATAGAAGTGAAATAAGTGGGAAAACATATGTAGTAGAAGAAGTCTAATATGGGGAAGAGTGAGATATTTAACTCTGTATCCAAGAAAATCAAATGGGAATATTTTCTTGGTGAGAGAGAAAGAATTCTGGAAAAGGAAGGATAACAAATTAGTGGAAATACATGCAAATCTATACCAAAATATATTAACCAGAAATCAGGGGACCAATTCCCAGTAATAAACTAAAACCAGGTCTAAAAGGAACATCCCCAAAACACAAAATGACTTTCTGTAATGTTATTCCCTTAGGGAGAGAGATGATGAAATGACAGTGAAGCCAAGTTTGTGCTCAGTGCAGTTAGTACATACTAAGGAATTAGAATCAAGAGTAGTCCCCTCAGCCTTTCAAACCCGCTCTGTGATTCAAAGTCATCATGGCTGATCTGATTTTTAACCTCAATGCCACATCCTTGATTACCCACTTGCTTATCGAGAAACTATTTACCTCTCTCTTAAAAATATTCAAAGACTTTACTTCCACTGCCCTTTGAGGAAGATAATTTGAAAGACTCACAATTTCATCTGTCTTGAATGGGTGAATATTTATTTTTAAGCAATGACCATTAATTCAAGGTTCTCCTACAAGACAACCGATCCTCTCCATTACCACCTTGTCACGATCCCTCAGGACCAAGTCACTCTTCTAAATGTCACCTGTTCAACCTTTTCTCATAAGTCAAGTCAACTCAACCTTTCCAGGTATCATTCCGATAAATCTTCTCTGAACTACTTCCAATGCATTCACATCCGTCCTTAAATAAGGAAACCAATACTATGCACAGGCCTCCAGAACTGAAGCATTATTTCCTACTTTTCTATTCAATTCCCCTAACGATAAATTATAACATTGTGTTAGCTCTATTACTGCTGTACCTCCACACTAACCTTTTATGAATCATGCACTAGGGCACTCAGAAATCCTCTGCACTTCAGACCTCTGCAATCTCTTTTCATTTAGATGCTTCTTTTTGTTATTCTGCCAAAAGGGATGCTTCCACAGTTTGCATTTTACTCCATTTGCCAGTTCTTTGCCCTGTCACTCAATCAAACTATATCTCGTTGCCTCAGTATGCTTTCTTCACAACTTCCTTTCGTACCCATCATGTGTCCTCTGCATATTCAGCAACTGTACCTTCATCCAACCATTTATATAAGATGTAAACACTTGAGCCCCATCAGCGACTGCTGTGGCACACCATTCGTTACATCTTGCCAATCTGAGAAAGACACGTTTATACCTACTCTCTGTTTCCTCTTAGGCAGCTAATCTACACTAATATATTTCCACTTACGCTTTGAGTGTTTATTTTCTGCAATAACCTGTAATGCAGCACCTTCTGGACACCTAAGTGTTGTGTGTCTGCTGGTTCCCTTTTATCTGCATGACTCCTTCATAGAACTCATGTAAATTGGGCAAGTACGATTTCCCTTTCATAAAACCATATTGACTTTGCCTGATTACCTTGAAATTTTCTGTGTCCTATTAATGATGTAATATTAATGAAGGTTTTTTGAATGAAGGTTTTTTTTAATAGGGTGGGCTTTTCTTCAGTGGGGTATGCGGGAGGTTGGTGGCAGGAGACGTTATCTTTTATATTATGGATTGCATATATGGCCAGATTTTTCCTGGTGGCACAGATTGGAAGATTTATTTGGTTGAAGTGGAGGAGCTGGGTGACTTCGTTCTTAGGTGTAGTTTGACTTTTGTTTAAACAGAGGTGGAAAAATACATAGATTAGATTTAGTGAGAGAGTTTGATGGCAATTGCTGCTCAGTGGTGCGTTGGTGGGGAGGGCAGCATTCTTTTTTTCCCTTCTCCTCTTTCATACACTTTCTTAATCCAAGGGCAAACCCTATCTCATCAACACTTGCTGATATTATAAAGATTAATAATTCATGACTTTTAGATTTCAGCAGCATTTATAGTTAGTGTGAGTTTTTTGATGGAAACACCCAAGAGGTGAACAAATATTTCCTAGTATTCAAAGTTTTGATCAGGCTGGCCAACAGTATTAAGCTATTCTCCCAGCTGGACTCCAAGTGTACAAGTGGCCAGAATAACTTATATAGGTTTAGATTAATTAAGGATGATAACAAATCCATTTCTCTTTTTTAAAAAAATGCGTCAGTAACAATGTATTATTTTTGGAAATTCAAGCAAGCAAGTCTTTCTGCCATTTGTGTAGCTTCATGTCTGCTAATTCAGTCAGAATCCATTCCAATGGTTCCCAAAAGTGTGTCTAAACACAACACTATCTTAATTATTCCTTTAATTCAATTTTTTTTTCTTGAGGTTGACAGAAAAGTGAGTAACAACATACAACTAAGGCAAGTGTACATAAGAGCAAAAAAATGCTGCAGAACCAAGGATCAAGGATGAATATATATAAAAAGAACTAAAAAAGGCAAAAAAAAGTAATAAAATGAATCTGAAGATTAACAGTTTCTTTTTATAATTATAAGAGAAGAAATTAGTTAGTTTTCTGAACTGCTATAAAAGATGAGGGCAAATGAAAATAAGGAAATGGATAAAATCTTTGATCCCCGTGAAAGGGGAACATGATAATATGCCTAATATTTCAGGGAAATGAATGATAGATAAACTGAAGCTGACATAAGCAAGGAAATTAGATTTAAAAAATGGCACCACAGAATGTCATATCCTCTGTACTTGCTTGTTTCTACCCCAGCAATTTGAAGGAAGCAAGTGAGGAAATTTTAAGTAGTTAAGCCATAATTTTCTAAAGCTCTCTTCATTCAAGATTTCTTTCATTATTTGGAAAATTGCAAATTCAACTCCCATTAGAAAAGTGAGAGAAAAAAATTAGGAAATTAGAGTCTTGTGTGTCTTACATCTGACGTGAGAAGGTTTTGGGAGCTTATAATTAAGGACAGAATGATTGAGCACATAAGAGAAATCAGAATCGACTAGAGAGATCCAAAGTAGATTTGAAAAGTGTAGTACAAGTCTAATAAATCCGATTGATAATTGTGAGGAAGTAATTGAAATAGCAGTAGACAGGGAAATATCTTTAGAAATGGTTTGTAGCAACTTCCAAAAGGCATTCAGTCAGATTTCATATAAAACACTGTGAGATAAATGACAGCTTTGGGATTAGGCAAATTTTTGATCAGGTTGGGGGGTTGCCTCAATAGTAGCAGACAGAGAGGAGAGATAATGGATATGGCCTCAAATTTAAAGGAAGTCACTTGTGGCATCCCACAGGATACTATCATGCTGGTGGTCAACTATTCACGAAATTAACTAATGTCTTTGATATAGCACCGGAGAGTCATGTTTCCAAATTTGCTCTCAACGCAAGATAGATGGCATTGCAAGTAGCCTTGATAGATGTATAAAATTACTAAGAGACATTGATAGAAAGGAATTGATTGGGAGAAAGCTTTCCTGCCAGTGAGAGTCTAAGACAAGAGACATTAATTTCTGAATCTGGGAAATAAATTGAGCAACATTTCTTTGTGCAAAGGATGGCAGAACTGTGAAACTCTCACACAGATAGCATAGATGCTAGTTCAAAAAAATATAAGAAATGGGAGCAGGAGTAGGCCATCTGGCTGTCGAGCCTGCTCCGCCATTCAATAAGATCATGGCTGATCTGGCTGTGGACTCAGATGCACCTACCTGCCTTTTCCCCATAACCCTTAATTCCCCTACCATGCAAAAATCTAACTGTGTCTTAAATATATTTAATGAGGTAGCCTCTACTGCTTCCCTGGGCAGAGAATTCCACAGATTCACTACTCTCGGGGAAAAGCAGTTTCTCCTCATCTCCTTCCTAAATCTATTTCCCTGAATCTTGAGGCTAAGTCCCCTCAGTGAATCATCTTAAATCAGAGGGTGAAAAACACGATGATGCTGGAGGAACTCAGCAGGCCAAGCAGCATCTGTGGAGAAAAGCAGGCAGTCAACATTTCGCGTCAGGACCCTTCTTCAGGCTGCTGCCTGCCTGCTGAGTTCCTCCAGTATTATTGTGTTTTCCATCTTGATTCCAGCATCTGCAGTCCTTTGTTCCTCTTCTTAAATCAGAGGGTGGTGGATTTATGTTAACTAAGATTTTTAAGGGATGAATAATAGAACAATTCCAGGATGAATGGCCTCCTGTTGTTCCTGCATTATTATCGCCATAGGAAATGAATAGGGAAGCTACAGTATATTTAACTGGAGTTTTTACGTTCATTTACAGTTCATTTGCTAATTTATACTGTAATAGACAATATAATCAACACATTACTTCTTTGATTCTTTCAGTTTTTTGGATGACATGATGTTCTTTCTGAAGTTTAAACTCCAAATTATAATTTTGATTCTCCAATTTTACAGGATCATTCGGACAATCCTCTTGGAGCAGCGGTAACAATGGCACATGAGCTGGGCCACAATTTTGGCATGAACCATGATACTCCTGAACGTGGCTGTACATGCAGGGCATCATCAGACAAAGGAGGCTGCATTATGACACCATCCACAGGGTAAACAGGGTTACAAACTATACAGTTGTACATAGAGAATGAGTTTGACTGCCCTTATCATTGAAACTTGGAAGCTGTCCAGGAAAATATTTTAATGTTGAAGTCTGAACAAATATACAAGTTCGCAATAATTTTTTGTTTGGCTGATAAAGAACAATGTATATAACATCCCTATGGTATTCTAAACACACCATTGGCACAGACTAAAGACTAAGGAACTCTCAGTTCATTTTGATTCTTTGACAGTTCATAGTTTTTGGATCCTTGCAGGCCTGGTGTGGGATATTACTACACTATGTGTCAATAACCAATGAATTCAGTATTAAATGCTATTGTTAAAAGGTCCAAACAAAACAAATGTTTGCTGTGAGCTTGATCAAATCGCCCAGAATCAGCAAGGAATGTTTCACAGATCTCATAGACTTTTTACTATGAGATCCTTCTGACTTGGATATAAAACAACAATATTTATGACACCCATTCACTACAGAGACAATGAAAGTGTACAGTCAATGTGGCTAATGTGCCTTACTGCTTTGATGAAAACACATCTTCGACAAATCTTGCTGAAGCATTAAAATATTTTCTCACATTTTGATCAAGGAAAATATTACAAAAATCAGGCTCTTAATGCTGTTTTTATATTTTTAAACTCTATACATGATGACTGGCCATTGCTTATAATGTGAAGAAATGAATATAGACTCTTCCTTGAGCAAGAATTTATGGTGGATCATAGATGACATTCACAATCTCATTAGAAATGCTGGTCATCTCCATGAATCATGAATATAAAATTGTTTAACATTAGAGGTCATTTTAATCTAACACCATGAAGAAAATAGCTTTGGCCAACCATTTGTTACGCACACTTTCCATTTTTGGGGCATTTGACTCAAACCTGCTCATCTTCTGCCTATTGAGTTATGTTAAAGTTAAAAAAAAATCAGAACATAAGAACTAGGGGCAGGAACAGGCCATGTGGTCCTTCAAGCTGGCTCCATCATTCACTGGCTGTTTTTCTAACTCAGCACCATTTTCTTTCAATATCCTCATATCCCTTGGTTCCAGAAATCTATCAGTCTCTGTTTTGAATGAGTATGGTGACTGAGCCTCTACAACCATCCAGGGTAGAGAATTCCAAAGATACACCACTCAGTGAAGGAATTTCTCCTCATCTCAGTCATAAATGGTCTACCGTTTACCCTGATAGTGTCCAGAGTAATAATGTAGAATTGGGGAAATGCCCTTTACTCCATAAACATACTATTCTATGCAAACTAGTTCTGTTCACAGGATTGATACTGCTTAAATACCTGTTAAATTAATTATCAGCTTCATAGATAATAATAGAAAAAATGACTTATGTCTGAATGAATTAAGTGGAAACAGCAGACCGAACAAAGTTGATTGTGGTATGTTGATGAACTAGTAATATTAGCTCTAACAGATTAGACATGTTTCAGCCAACTGGCTATCAGTTATAGGTCAATGCAAATTAATTACGCCTTAGATTACCATCACAGACTAATATTTAAGTATATTAATAATTGTAACCTGCAATTCTACTTTTGTACCACACTGCAGTCATCATGAAACTTCATCAGTAGAGGAAAACTTAAATTACTGCACATTCCTGGTTTCCCAGTAAACATTTCGTGAATAAAGGTTGACCTTTGTTTTATTTTGTTGGAGTTTCTCATGCTGAACTTGATTCTGTGCTTATGTGTAAAATAGTAAGTAGTAAGAAGAACATAGTGTTTTAACCTCTCTCTGATATATTGCTTGTGACAAGGCTCGTATAGTTTAGCCAGTAGTGCAGAACTTGATGTGAAATACAAGTAGAAATATCACTTTTACCCAAGAGGCGTTCTGCTGTAGTATGTACCCATGGGTCTCTATTACCTCTCAGTAGTAAATTGTCCCAAGTGCTAACATTTGAGCTTGTCATAACATTTTAATATCAATTTATACTGTCTAAAGGACTAGCCTGTTGCAGATTCCATGCCAAAAACCTGTTTTAGAAAACATCACTATTAATATTTTAAGGACACTGTCTGAGATGTGAAATTTGTGAACAAGAGTCTCTAAAATGAGATTCCAACATGAAGTAATACTTACGTGCAATACTAACTTATGCAGTTGTTTGGGTGGTTACACTTAAAGGGATAAAATATTTTTTTCCTTATATGGGATTATCCATGAAGGAAGTTAGACAAATTAATATAAATTAGGATTCCTATGCAGAAATTCCTTCCACCCTTTCATCACTGAAGTTTCAAGACATTTAAAATCCTACAGTGACAGACAATTATTAATTAATAATTGATATATTTTTGAACTAAAAATAAATGGGGATTTTACCTTTGTAATCCAGGAAGCAATTGAATGCATTTTCATATTGCCTTCCAATGTGCATGGTATTTGACTTTAAGATATTAGCTTTAAGATCTGGTCTTCATTATAAGGCAAGATGATCAAACCACATAAGGTCTCAGAAGAAAATAGTGAAATCTTCATTTATATTGTCTGATATGATGAATTAATACCTAGTTGGATTAATTGATTGTCCAGCTTATTCCAGTCCTCTAACAATACTAATTTATCTGGAAGCTGTGGCATTGTCCTTTGGTGACCTGCCATCAAAATTTCCAGCCTCTTAGACAGGCAGTCTGAGGTCAGAAAGTCACTGTACAAAAATCCTAGGTATAAATCTGGATAAAATATATATATTCATTCCAAACTGAGGTAATTTTATAAAGTTTTTGTCCATAATGAGGAATATTCAAAATATATAAAAATGATTTGACAGTTG
Organism: Rhina ancylostomus; assembly: GCA_030265395.1. Taxonomy (NCBI): domain Eukaryota; kingdom Metazoa; phylum Chordata; class Chondrichthyes; order Rhinopristiformes; family Rhinidae; genus Rhina; species Rhina ancylostomus. Next base: position 22,270,409 of record JARFYF010000012.1, on the reverse strand, counting down.
ATGTTGATGAATTTATACATGCCAAAGAATCTCTACTGAATAGAATGAACAGAATGGAGATTGTCTCCAGCCACCCTGTGGTAGGTAATTTTAGCCCTCTGAATGGTCAGGGGAGGATTAAAAATCCACCATCTGGAATCCTATCTCAACTCTTTTGGACTTCTGATTTCAGTGGAGAGTAGAGTAACTTATATCCTTGGAGGAGCTCATTAATTACTGAAGCATTTTTAAATGAGGATACATATACGTTACTTGTAAGGTGGGTATATTTTTTGGACTTTGGGAAACCTGAGAGATAAAGTGAGACAAGTAGGACCAGATCAGAACCTTGCTAGTTGTGTATGTGGGCCAGGAGGAGCTGGTGCATCCTGCCTGGCCCTGCCTATAGCCAGCTGGCCAAAGGGCCAAGCTGACTGAAGCCATGAAATTCATGCAAAAATTTTAAATTAAGTCCTGTTGTTAAATTTGGCAGGACCTCTAAGAAACACTTACCTCTGAGTTTCCTGGCTGCTAAAACTCTCACCCAGTTCCTTCCTTCCTAGCCGTCAATACTGGGGTATTTAGCACGTATTATTTCTTGTGTAGATGGGCCAGATTTATGTCCTACATCTAAAGAAGGTAAGCAATGACATTTTAATTAGGTTAGGTTTATACTTCACTCTGAGCATGGAAAATAAGACTGTGTGTGCATGCATCCTTAGATGACGTAGAATGAACAAATGAAAAGCAGCAATCTGTTTAAGTGGAAATTTCATCTAAGTGCAAAGGTCTCTTCTGATTTCTTCAATCCAAGGTTAAGGGACATTGCTTTTGAACAAACTTGCTGTAAAAAATTGGCATCTTGAGGGTTTTCTCCATTTATCAAGCTGTAGAGGATGTAATGTTTCTGTTGACCAAATTTAAACACGGCCAGTCTATCTTGGCTTTTTATCAGTGGTTTTCCCTGAGTCTCAGATATTATGACTTGCCAACACGCAACTGTATTCCAAAAGCAATTTTTTCCATTAACCCCTTTTATATGCTCAAAGTTTCCTACATTGTCAGCAGCAGGAACAGTGTCATATTAAAACACAAGATATGTATCTTTCACCTGTGTTTTGTAATTTATTTTACTGATGGATCTGTAGCCTAATAAGAAATAGGCAAGGGAGATGAGCCAACAACTTATAGGTTCGACCTGATTACAGCTACTTTGCCTGGCTGCATGATTTCCTCTAGGAAAAACTGTTGTCTGAGTGAAATTCCCAGTGTGGTCTGGAGACAGACCCCTCTAGATTAATGCTCGCAAGCTGTCAGCTTTGATGAATTAGCTCTCAGAGTTCATTTTATGCTTGAGCCACAACTTCAAAGTGTTTTTGTTACATTTGTGAAAGTAATATTTTTTTGTCAGGCTACCCAGGCCATGTGTCAAATCTGTCACCAATCATAACAACATTAAATCTTTATTAACATTCACTTTCTTTGTCACAAAGCCTTTTTATGCATCTTATGAAAATAACATTTCAAATTGAAGCTAAATATTTTCACAAGTACTTTGGAAATAACTTGGACAATTAATAGCATAGAAATATTTAATTGGTAAATGGACATAGAGTTTAAAAAGTAACAAGACATTCATCCTGATACTTACAGGAGACAAGCAGGGAGCAGGCAGAAGGTGTAGTAGCTAGCAAATTTAACTGCAGGTCCTGATATAATTTTTGGGCTCTATTTTGCAGCCGCAGCTTGTGTTAGACTGGGAGTTCACCAACAGACGGGCAAGGAGGGAGGGATCATTATTTGTTGGGGGGTACTGAGAGCATAAGATGGGTAAGAGGGATTAATTTGGAACCAGAAAGGTGGGCAGGGATTAAAGAAACTGTGGATGACAGTTGAGGAGTGCTTTGTTGTCCCAGCTGTGGGGAGGTTAACAGATCTTGTTTGGTGGGCTGGGAGATGCTCTCCTTCTCTTGACTCACAAGTCCATGGAAACTAAATCCCCATTGGATTTAGCTGGGAAGCCCTGTCTGCTGAGCTAAAATTTGAAGTATGCAATCTTGCAGAAGTATTTCAGTTATGGGCCTTCCTTAGGAACCTGGTTAGTTGCCTCCTCTCTAGTGTGCTTCTTTTTCTGACTGAACTAGGTTTGTAGGAATTGGCTTTAAACTTACCATTTCTTAATTCCCAATCCCTACCCAGAAAGCCTCTTTTCCCCCACTCTCCATCCTATTGCAGCCAAGCAAGAACCAGGAGTTAAAATTACCCTACTGTTGTATTGTTAATTTCCTGTTCTCTGGAGAGTTCATTTCTGAAGTTCCTTGCTCATTTTGTCACTGGACTTTTCTTTGTAAGTTTGATTCTGAAGTAATAGAGACAAAGTGTCATAATATACAGTGTTTTCCAAAAGTGTCACTCCTTAGAAGAGCCACGATGTTACTCAGGCTGGGGATGCTAACTGTGTCTCATATTCTTCCCTTTCACTTTATTCCTGACAAAACTTACACTGATGTTTGCAGGGAGAGAAAGGGAGCTTGGTTGCACTAACCAAGATGGTAACTGTTTCATTTGTCATAAAGTAAAATAATTTTTAAAGTTTCATGACAACACTGAGATTATTCTTAATATAGAATTTTTAATACAGAATTAATTGGTCTCTGTCACTGTTAATGTTCCACATCAACCTCCAGTCTTCCTGCTTCACTAACCATCTGAGGCAATGATACATTCCACTTCTAACTTCACTGCAATTTGCTTGTTTAATGGTTCCTTATTGATATATTCCGACAAGACTGTTACAAAGTATGCTTATTGTTAGTTGCACAGTTTGCCAAACTGTCCAACAATAGTGAAGGCAGAAGAGACTGCTTTAGAGACAAAAGAAGGTTTTCAGGTAACCCACGCTCCTGGTATTCTCCTGTCTCACACGCTCAGCTATGCACCTAGTTTTCTTCTCCCTTTGTTCACATCTCGTCCCCCCACCTGGGTCCAGCTGCCCATCATTCCCTCCCCATCTGGTTCCACCCTTTATCTACCAGCCCCCATCCCATCCCCCACCCCTAGCTAGCTGCACCTGTCCATCGTCACCTTTCCATCTGGTTCCACCTATTACCTCCCAGCCTCTGACCCAACCCAGCCCATCCCCTCCACTACTATGTTACTGGCAACTGTACCTCATCCCATTCAGTCCTGATGCAAAGTCTCAACCCGTAAAGTCAAACTTGCACCTTTTGCCTTCACAGATGCTACTTAACCTGCTGAGTTCTTCAAGCATCCTATGTCTTTGCAATCAATAACATTGTAACTTGCTGTGGCTCTTGAGTAGACAAGCGAAGGAAGGGAGGAAGTACATTGGTGGAGATGCATTAATCCTCTTGAATAAGCTGAAATGGTTTGTCCTCAATAGAGCAGATTCCTAAAGGCCTTGCCAGAGGGGGCAACTAAAAAGCTTTAAAATGCTGCAGTACCTTAGTGCTCTTGCCTAATGTGCCACAGAAATGGATTACAAACAGAAATCAGAGATTCCTGCAGAAGGAGGTAAAATCATGGATTTATTCAATAGTTGTTTGCATTGTTGACAAGAGCAGGCAAGAAATGGTCAACCCTTACATGATGTAGAACTAAATAGTGATGAGAACATTGCCTTTAGTTTGAAGACCACTCATTATTCATCAAAATGCAAAATAAGTATTGTGGTCTCAGGTTGACAATCAAGTGAATCTGTGAATTTCAATCTTACTGTCGAATTGGCTGCTCTATTGTTTCAAATAATGGTCATTAACAGTGACTGGGAAAGCACAAATATTAAGCCATTAAGTAAATGCAAACAGCAATGGACATTGTGGAACCAAATGATATGCAATCCAGGAAAAGGTTAAGTTGGAGTTGGCAAACATATGCAGGGTTGAGCTTATAGTGGCTGGACACCACTAACACTTTCCAAGTCAACTCTCTCATTGGAGCAGATTTTCCAAGTGTTCCCAGTATCTGAAGTTCCACTGCTGAAGTAGCTCCTAATTTTCAGAAATTTGCATGTGTTGTTCATTAGGGATAGATTTTGTGATGAATTTCAACATAGTGCACCACAATTAATCTTGTGCCCATATTTCAGAGTTGCTTTTTGAACAACAACATTGTGTGCACCTCATACTGCCATTCCAACCCCATTTATTCTAACTGATGCTATTCCTTATGAGAGCCCAGAAAATGACTGTAGCCATCAGAAGAAAACAAATTAGTGTATTAGTAATCACTGCCAATGGCAACAGAACTGCACATTTGTCATCAGCTGCTGTTTAAATGTAAAGTTTTTTTATAATTTCTCCTGGAGTTGTTATTTGCATGTTGTTATCTTTTGTACTCATTATGTTTCAGAACCATTTCAGGTTCAGATAATTATCATCTTCAACTTTTTAGTAGTGCTTCAGCAACAATTGATGAGAAACAGAGATAGACTTCTCACTTCGGGCTCAGTTGCTGATTCAGACACAAATGATGGAAAAATTGCTCCTGTTTTGGGAGTGTTTTCATTCTCCATTTTTGTTTGCTCAAAATCATTATAAATATTGCAACACTGCCAAAACCTGCCATAAACCAGACCAATTTAGAACATAATATAAAAAAAACATAATGTAAAAAAACTGGCTTTTATATACTTCCTTCATATATATGAAAGAGATAACTTGATTTGATAAAAGCACACCACCATGTCAATTCCAACAAAAGTCTGAATTCATTGAAGTATATTTTTGCAAAAATTAAGTAACTATGTTCTAGTTTAAAGTCTCCCTAAAGATTTGCAAATGATCACAATTACAGAAACACTCTCGAGGCCCAGTCAATTTTGTGGGCAGGGACTAGCACAGAAATTGGTGTACCACTGAATGCATGCATAAAACATTCAAAATTCCATGCCAATTTGTCAATTTTAGCTGAATTGCATTAAAAAAACAGTGCAATTGAACAGAAGTTTCAGGCCACTGAAATCACTGTAAATCAGAATTCTTAGGTTCATCTCTTTATTTATCTGTTGCCAGTTACATGTAAGTGTTCTACAGCTTCAACAAAGTTTATGTAAAAATATTCAAAATCTAAAATCCCCTTTCTTTAAAGTTTACTTAAATTTTGATAAACTCTATGTGGCAGTTTTCATAGGTTTAGAACTGCATCTTTTCCCTGCCAGTTTAGCATCAGACAATAATATAACCTCTTTGCACTTACCCAGGGCATACAAGATGGATGGTATAAGCTAACGTCTGTATATGATTCCAGATCAAAGTATCTGATAGATTTGTCACAGTAATCTGATATTGAACTTTATTCTTCTTCCTTTCTCATTCAAAGTGCAGTTAGGCAACTTAAGAAAGATAAAATAATATTTAAGAACTTCAGAATCCAGAATGCTTACATGTTAGTCCTTCCCTGCACATTGTTTTCAATTGAAATGCCCAATTATATTTAGTCAATTTCAGACTTGAAGTAATTGGGGAGCATTAGAAATCATTTTTCTTTCATTGTCCATTATTACTTCTAGCAAGTTCAATAAGCTTCACTGCTCCTGTGATCCTGAACTTCAGTGCTGTTCTCCCAATAACCAATTTCCTCCTACACCTCAAAGATGTGCCAGTTAGTAGGTTAATTAACTACTATAAGTTAGCTGGCTGGTGGGAGAATTAGGTATAGTTACTGAGCAAAGTGAGACAGAATAGATTTCAGGGAAATCATTGGGGACAAGGGACAGATTGCGTTTCTCTCTGAGCTGGCAAGGACATGATGGGCTAAATGGCCTCATGTTTTGTAAGAAAATATGAAAAAGAGATAAGTATGATTTCCTTATGGCTTAAATAAATAGTCCACATCTGTTGCAATGTTAAGAAAATGATTTATTCTAACTTTTCAACTAAAGCTTCAACTAAGTCATTTTGTCTTGATGAAAATAACTATATATCATGGGCAAACATAAGTTCATAGAACAATAACATTAAAGCTTAATATTTTCCATATTTTTATAAAATGGCAGCACCACTGGTTCATGCTCATAGGCAGTTAAAGTGAAAATACATCTTTGTGGACTGCTTTTGTTATTTTTCTCCTGTTTCATCTTTGTAATCCTTCCCAAGATGAAAGTACTTTCTTGGGTCGTAATCTTCAGATGTGCGCTTGTAAAATCAGGTCACAGTCTGCCCTGTAACTCTCTAGTTAGGCTGACCAGAAATGTTCTTCTCACACAAGAAGATAATGAGGTTGCAGAACAGTTTTTAACAGGAGGGAAGTTGTATCCAAATTGGCCAGTGGTTACAACCTGGAGATTTTCTGGTGACTATAAAAATGTATTAATTTGGTGATGCACAGCAGGCCAATGAATGATTCCCCAAGGGACAGCTGCTCCAAGATTCTACAGGCCCAAAAATGTAGACTGGGCCTTATGCAGTTAAGGTTTCTTCTTTAGAACATGTGAAGGAAACAAATAGATTGTATGTGAGCAAAGCCCATGTGAGTGGGGAAGGTGGTTGAATCAGCAAGAGAGGATAAGATGGAAGGCAGGGGGTTCAACAGATTTGAGACTTTACAAGGGTGGATCATCGAAAGCAGGGGGCTGTGTTGAGTAGGTAGCAGACTCAGTTGTTGTGTGTCTAGACTAGCATTCTGACTGGGGCAGCAAGGGAAGATTGAGGGTCAGCCTTACAATCAAGAAAGTGTTATAGATCAGGCTCATCATCGGTTAAGTAGGGAATACATGCACGTTGAAGTTGGGTTGTTGAAGGTGCAGTTACTAAGGAACTGATGGAAGACTATAGTAAAATTTATGCATGTGACTTAAAAAGAGACCTCTCGAATGCAGATTTCTGGTGCTGGATTCCACAGCCTGGGATTCCCTTTAGTTAACCACACAATGGGCCATATGTGCTGTAAGGACTGCTTCTGCATGTTTGGCTTGGCCACGTGTGTGTGTGTGATGGAAAATCATGGTATTGGTATTCAGGCATGTATTTTCCACAGCTGGATAACTCTACTGATGCACAATGGTGCATCCATTGCACAGGACATAAAAATGTTTTCTGCAGGAATTTTTTTTAATGTAAACTTTTCATCGGAATTGTATTTTGAAGTCCACACGATCAGAATGCTACATGACTGAGTTTCTCGGCTATTATCTCGTCTCTATTTCTCATTACCTGGAAGAGTGGTAGATTTAATCATCACAATTAAAAGGGTATTTGCACGATGTAGACTGTGATCTGCAGGGCTTCTGAACTGGTCCTGGATGGCAGGGTAGGAAGCTTGAACTAATCACCACAGACACAATGAGCCAAATGATCTCCTTTGTGTCATAAGTTTTTATGATGTGACTTTTTTAATATGTGCAAATACAAACCATCTTGAACAGTTGTTTTATCAATGATTTTATCTTTTTTGAACTGCGCTTCCTTTGTCATCTCAAACATGTTAGACTGCCTGCAATATAAAAGTAAATTAACCATTTGATATTTCTGCCATCATCTGTGACTTTGTTATGTGAACCCCCCAGTGACCCTTTCTGTATTCTGATGTTTCTTTTGTTCTTTATATGTTAGCCAGATTCCTTTCTATATTCCTGCTAATTTAATATTTTTCTTTCTTTCCATAATTCTTCTGAACTGCCTTTCCTATTTTTCAGTGCATTTATTTCATTATTTCTTCTATTGTTTAGGCACTTTTGGTATGCCTAGTAACTTACTACCTACAATGAAATCTGAATCTGATCCAGTCACAGTTACAACCACCATGTTTCTCAGCCAGAACAGTACATACCCTAATTTGATTCTTAAACTAAGTTCTATCTTGATAATGTCAGTTTATTAAGTTAATTTGAATCTCACTTCTATTTTGTATAAAGTTTTGAGTTCAGTGGTAAACCCATTAATAGTAACTTGCATTTGTATAGTGCAACACCTTTAACACTTATTTATAACATAAAGAGGTATATTTACTCTAGCTAAATTTATGTTCCCCATATTGTCAATTGTAATTGTAATAAAATACTTGACAGT
>JARFYF010000012.1:22247517-22259225 GCA_030265395.1 Rhina ancylostomus | reverse complement strand
TAGTTATTAATAAAGTAGTTTTTAACACTTATACATGTCTCGGTGTGTTTCTGTTGTTGCTGGTACGTAACAATATGCTATATGTTAGCATCTCAACCAATTCCAATGTATAAATAGAATTTGAAAAGCATTGCTGTCATTAATTTCCATTGGATTTCCCTTCACCCATTTCTTACAGGTACACGCCAATCTTCCACAAACGATATCACAGTATTTTCTCCCCCTGCATTTGCAGTGCAGTGATTCATTTTCCATTGATGCAGAAAATCTGAACTAAAACCAGAAAAAGCTGCAAATTCTCAGCAACCTCTATGGAGAGAGAAGCAGAGTTAATATTGCACCAGAATGTAGTCCTAAACAGTTACAAATAGGGAATGTAGAGATGAGAGGAAAAGATAAATAGGAATGTCTATGCTGGAGTGGAAAACATGGAAGATTAAATAACCATAAGGATGATGGTGCAAAAAAAAAGTGGATATTAATGGAACAAGTAAAGAAACAAAAGATAGGTCCAGAAGATTGTAAATGGGAATGGATGACGTATTACATGGAACTCATGAACTTGGTTGAGGCTTTGCAAGGCTGTAATGTGCCTGATTAACATATTTCCATGCATTACTGATATTGCTGTAATTCTCTGTGGGTTCATTGGACAGAGCACAATGAAGTTGACCCAAAATGATCTGCTCATGTCAAGCAGATAAGACCAGTATCGGGGATACAACATTTGTACAACTGTGACATTCCAATGCAGCAAAATGCATCAGTATGAAAAATATATAAATGTAGCCTTTGTAGCAATTGAATTTGTGACCATAGGTCAACTGTGAGAATCCAATTCAGTAAATTTTAGCAAGTTAACTTTTCAGCGTAAAAGAGATTTCAGTAGCAATTACTGATGGAATATATGGTACTTGCTTCAATTTCTTTCTTGCTGTTTCTGATTTCTGATAGGATTATTTCACTGACAAATATTCATTTGTATTTGGTCATGCTGCTTTATGTCACTAATTCTGAATCGAGTGCATTCTATGCTTCTGCTCTGATACTTTGCCTTAATAATTACTTTGCTAACATTAGCTGTAATAGATTCATTTGCTAATAGGGTCAAATGAGAATGAGAAGTAGCTCATCTCAAGGTATAACACCAGCACAGAGCAGTTGAAAGTGAATGCTTTGTTTCTGTGCTGCAAGATCTCTGCAGCTGATGAATTCCAGTCATTGTCCTGACTGAAAATGTTATTACCATCATGTCACAATAAACTGGACATCTTTGTTTCACCATTCATCACTCATCAGAATGAATTTTATATAAGTAAATATTAAATATTGTAGCAGCTGTTGAGTGCATTTTGGTTGTAAATAGTGGCATTATATGAGAAGTCTTAATCTTAAACTGATGTTCACAGTCTAAATTTGATACAGCCCTGCACCATAATGACTGCCATATATTGTAAGCAAAGTTAAACCTCGAACCTTAGGTTGTAGACCAAACATGTTAAATAGTCAGACTTTCCTTTATTTGAAAATGAATGTCCTGTTGCTATTTGTGACAACTGATACGGAACTTAAAGGATATCACTACACGATTGCATTTGTTTGGCTTAACACTTTTTTTCCCCCTTTTTCAGATATCCTTTTCCCACAGTTTTTAGCAGCTGTAGCAAGAAAGATCTGGACAGTAGCCTGGAAAAGGGTGTTGGAATGTGCCTCTTCAACATGCCAGAAATAAAACAGCTCTATGGTGGGCAAAAATGTGGCAATGGATATGTTGAGGAAGGTGAAGAGTGTGACTGTGGGGAACTTGAAGTAAGAGTACAAAACGGACTGAATTTGTTTCTGATTCCCTTAAAATTCAAGAAAAAATTCTCAGCAGATTGATGTCTAACTAAATTATGCATAAAGTATAGAATAGCAATACTTATAGTGAATATATTCTACTGAATGTTTATTCAATTGTGCTGTAGTAAATAAGTCATTGTACAAAATCAGGTAGCTGAGTCAAAACCACATGTGTATTATCAAAACATTAATGCAAAAAGTGAAGTAGTTTTAGCACTGACTTCCAAACCAAGCAACCAGTTTAAAAGCCTGTGGGGACCATACAAATATTAACATACTTCATGTAAGTCCAGACTACAGTATACCAATATTCTCAGTTACAAGTTTTGTTTAAAAAAAGCTTACATTGCCAAAATTATGTCAGCCAGTAAACTAGAAATCATTGAAAGTTAATGACACTATGTGGCCATATGGCCCATCATCTACATGCTGGTGGAAAAAGCTATCCGTCCTAATTCTGCCTTCCAACAATTGGCTTGTATCCCTGCAGGTCACAACTCTTCATGTCCACATCTAGACAAGTTTTACATATGATGATAGTTTCTGTGCTCATGCACCCACCCCTTCTCCCCCCCACCCCACACACGCGCGTGCGTGCACACACACACACCCCTAATACTAATTATTTTACATGTACTCCTTGTTTTTAACCCTTCTACTAAAGGAAATAGTCCCTTTCTATTTATCAAGGCCCGCTATCATTTTGTTCATCTCAGTTAAGTCTCCTATCACCTTCTCCTGTTCCAAAGAAACCACTGCTAGCTGATCCAATCACTCCTTATAGCTACAGTTTTCTAGTCCTAACAANNNNCTAATAAATATTGTCAGCACCATCCATAATGCAATCACACCTTTCCTGTAACTGTGCAAGTTACCCAGGTTGTAGCAATACAGGCTTGGATATAATTTTAGTAATAACCTCCTAGTTCTTTTCTGTACATCTTCACAAGTAAAGGATAGCATCCTGATGCCTTTTTAGCAACCTTATTTACATATTGCTGCCTCTAATTGCAAACTCTGTTCCTCCACACTTCTCTATATCATCCCATTTACTGCTTATTCCCTTGCCTTATTGCACTTCCCCAATCTGCACTACCTTATGCTTCTCTGGATTAAATTTCATTTGCCACTTTATTGCCTACCCAACTCAACTATCTGTATCCTTCTGAGGTCTAAACCTTTCCTCAACCATATGGTCAATTGTTGTATCATCTGCAAATTTAAATAGAGATGGGGGTGCAAATACTCAAAAGTAAACAGTGAATAAAATCAATTTACTCAGTCAGCAGGAAATGGAGTGAGTGAAAGATAGGTACAGATCAATTATGTGCATAAGATCACTCTGTCAGTTATAGCAATCTAGTTACCTCTCACTGAGGTAATTAACCCAGTCATCTCACTTTGGCTGGCTGTGTCATTGTCATAATATGCACATGAATAAAAGACCAATGACAGAAATCAACAAATGATGGTTGGAGAACTATTATGAAATGGTGGGAACTTCTAAATGGAGGGCCTTGGGGTTTGGTACTGCTCTGTTTACTTTATGTTAATAATGTGGATTCAGAAATTCAAACTAAAGTGGTTATGTTTGTAAATGATACTCAATGAGAAGAAGCAATCCAATTGTCTGAAGAAGACAAAATATATGAGTGGACAGAACAGTGAACTTAAAGTGAATAAACATGGAGTGCTAGGCATGAGAAGCAAGAATCAGTAGCATGCATCATTTTAAATGGTGTTGAAATGGCTAGCTCAAAGAAACGTGGAAGTCTCTATTGATTCAACTCTAATTTTGTTCAACTAATCCAGAAAAGCATTCAACACCGCCTGTAGGATGTTAAAATGTCTCGCTAAAACTGTAGAACAAAAGGAAATAATCATCAAAATTTGCTTTGCATTTGTCAGAACATACCTTCAATTCTGTATCCAATGCTGGTTGCCAAGACACCAGAGAAACATGAGAGCACCAGAGGAAATGCTGAGAAAAGCTTCTAGACTAATCCCAGGTGTAAGGGATGCAGGTTACAAGAAAAGACTGACAAAACCTGGGGTCTGCAGTATGGAGGGAAGATATCTGAGGGGTTACAATATGATTGTTAAGATTCTGGGAGATGCACCCAAAATATTACTTCAGATTAAGCACATAAATAAAGCTAGAGAATTAGGGTGGAAAATTATGAGACCTAATTTTAGGACAGAAATCCATGGAAAATTAGCATGTGAAATAAACTTCTGGATAAAGTGAGAGAGGTAACTAAAAGCATGTAGTCATTGAAGATGTGATCAACATCTCCAATTAGTGGCATTCAGATGTTTCTGACTAGACATACTAAGATAGACCAAATGCCTTTCTGAATGTTAATCATCTTGTGAATGAAAGCCAGCATGCTATCTAACTGTATCTTATTTGTAATAGTAGAAAGCAAAAGTGATGCTTCTGCTGCTTGAAGTTGAGGGCATCTTTATTATATTTGTTTCTAAATTGCAAGTTGTTGGGAAACACTTTAGATTAAGAGCAAGCAAGAACATCAGCCTGCATTGATGTTCAAGGTTTATTGTGACAGTTGAATTAGCACATACCGGTTAGTTTGTTGTGGCTTTTGTCAATGATGTCGGTTGCTCAAATGATGAATTTATATTCTGCATTTTACCGCATCTAGAGCAGAAATGAATATCTAAGTGTAGCATAGACAAAGAATAACATGATCAATATGTCAGGAAGAAGTTATTTTTATAAGGTTTTAAGATTTATATTTTTTGATGGATACAAGCAGACTTTAATGCTTTGTTACCTTATAATAATCATGATTGAAAACTGTCTTTGTACTTTAGTAATTGTCTGTTCCTTGAATTTTGCAGAATAAATATATGGACTTAAGTAACCATACTAATTTCCTTTTTTCTCTTTTGAGGAATGTACCAACCCCTGCTGTAATGCGAGTACTTGCACTCTGAAGCCTGAGGCAGTTTGTGCTCATGGACTTTGCTGCAAAGACTGCAAGGTAACTGAATCCTTAGAGAATTGAGGTTCCTTCTCTTATAACAAATTGACATTTTCCATCCAAAGATCCCCAAAAAACATGTTAGCACAGATGTTGTCTAAATCTACTACAATGAATGTAAAGTGATATGGTATAGAGAAAGAACATATGCTGCATTTATGAGAGAATTAATGGAAACTTGTTAAAACAGAACAGCAACCAAATATAGAATATATACTTCAATGAAGCTTAAAATTTAGCACATAATGTTCAAAGGTCAAGTAATATATTGTGCTCAGCATAGTATTTGCATCCACATTCCTGACTTATTATACTATTTATGATCTTGGAACCACCATAATAACAGGCAGAGATGAGTGTATTTATATGCAGGACTTTTAAACAAATGTCATTCTTGCATGATGTCACCTTTAATAATTATCTGGGCTTAAACTGGTTCCCTCCAAGTCACTGTCTCTTCAGCAGATACAGTGCGAGGGCATCAACTGTTCATAGTTCAATGTTGCCCAGCCAGGGATCATTCTTCTAGCCCTTCTTCACATTTTCTGCAAAGTCACTATCCCAGTAGATAAAGTTGAAGGGATAGTCACCCCATGTTTTTTGTGCAGGTCTTAATGGTGATTAATGTAGTAGCATTTATTGACAGAGGGTTATGACAATGAACTATGACACAGAAGGTCAATTCACCCAATATGGCAAATGGCAGCTGTAAAAGAGTTGTTCAGCCTTATTCCACTATCCAGCTTTTGACCCATAAACTTCTAAGTTACAGATTTACAAGTTCACATCCAAGTAATATTTAATATAATGACAGTTTCTGCCTTGCCCACCTCGAGAGGGTGAGTTAAACCTAAGAGATCAAAATCTTCTCATTTCTCGATCCATTCCTGATGACTGTTTTATGCCCTCTTGGTATCAATCTCTCTGCAGCAGAAGTTCTTCATATGTTTAAATGCTTCCATTCAATCTGTCTTCAGCATCATTTCTTCCAAAAAAGACACCAGTCTGTCTAATTTTTGCTCATAACTGAAATTTGCAAGTCAGTGCAGCATTCTCATAAATCTCATTTGCACCCTCCCATTGCAATCACATCCTGCAATGCTGTAACCATGATACACATTCAGGAATACTCCTTGTATCCATCATCTGACTATTTGGAAATCACGATGGTTCAGTATCTGGCTCACAGGTGATGTTTCACATGCTCCCCTGAAACTCACCAAGACCCCAAATCCTGCACTTCCCTGAATCCCACCACGGCTCCTGTTCCCACACTACCCAGAAACTCAGCATAACTCCTGTTCCCACACTACCCAGAAACTCACTGTGACTCCTGTTCCTGCACTACCCTGAAAATCACCAGTGCCCTGGTTCACATGCTCTCCTGAAATTCACCAGGATCCCAATTTCTGTGCACCCTTTAAACTTACTGGGTGAACTGTAAAATTTATTATAATACTGTGTTACATCTAAAAAAAAACTGATTTTAAAATGTGTTGGGATATTAACATTTAATAGTCTGGAAAAAATGCCAATCCGGAAACACCAAAGTGTAAAGCGTGGCAAATTCTTGGAGTTTTACTGCATTCTAGCTATACCTAAACTAATATTTTATTACAGATCTAGCATAACCTTCCTGTCCTCATTTTCTATTCCATGGTCAACAAATGAAAGTATCCTGTGTATCTGCTTAACTACCTTAGCTACCTGTCCTGCTACATTCAAGAGAGTCTGTTTATTTCTCTTAAAGATAAAAGTAAATGCAAAAGAAAATTATTTTCCAAATGCAGAGAAGTAAACAAAAAAAATCAGCCCTGATACACAACAAACAAGAAGGGCTTGTATATTTATCATAGTGAGCAAATGCCATATCCACCTTGGGAATATGCATCAGCAAAGGCAGTATCTGTGGAGAAACAGAAGTCACTTGACATTTCAAGACTTAATACCCTTTCTTAGTACTGAAAGATCTTGTCAATGAAAAACATTTTTAGAAAAGAAAAAGCATTAGGAAGGAAGAATAGAAAAAAAACACAGAAGTTAAAAATTAGGGGAGTTTTTGAAACACTTGCCTGGAAATAGGAAGTGTTTAAATGATGAAAGTGATATTAAAAGGAAGCATAGCAGAAAGAGTGACATTGTCGTCCAGCAATATTAAATGAGCCTCTGTCCTTTGCACAAGAACTTTTCATTTCCCATGTATTTCTCTCCTTTCCTTCATGCTGTTCTTTTTAAATGATATTTACCTCTTATATATTGCAGTCACGATGATGGATCTTAACACTAAAACACTGACTGATCAACTTTTTCCACTCCTCAGGTTCTACCTGGCCTAAGAAGTATTACTCCAGCCTTTTCTTCTTTCCTTTTCAGATTTCTGGCATCTGCAATGTTTTGCTTTTTGCTCAGTTTTATCAGTTGGTGTCATTAAACGTCATTTCATTATAAAATGTTAATATGACCAAATTGTAAATTAATAGGAAAGACTTTCACATGGCAGCTACCACTATTGGTCTGGTGACACTTACATCTCTGCATTAAAGTTTCAAAGACCAGATATATGCCTGGTCTGAAATGATAAATTCATAGCCCTTTTACTCCTCCCTATTGGTGGGATGTATATAGATAAAGCTCAGAGGCCAGTAGGAGAAGAGAGATTGTTTTAGTTATATTATCTATATATTTTGACATTATAAATAGCTGATTAATATGATTAGTATAAGTATGTTTTAGTTGGCTTAGGGATTGTTAGTATGGGTGATATTTCACCTTTATATAGATACTAGAAAGGACTTTAAATCACAGATACTGCACATCGAAATCTGGACATGAGGTGTGCATGATTTACCTTTAATTAAATTGTTGTTATGAAAGTATTTCCAAAATTTTAAAATGCATTACCAATAAATGAGGCCCTCTGCTGGAAGAGGAACATGAGAGTATTTCATCACATACTGTAAACACATTGATTAGCCTAATTCAATCGTTTCTGAAATGAAAACTGCCTGGACCAGATTAAGCTAGGGATGAGCTCAACTCTTACCAACAGTTAATTCACAAAGGTTAATTTATTTCCAAAATGTAAAATGAAAGCGGAAACATTCCATCAGTATTTTTGCACCAATACTATCGAACATGGAAAGGGAGGGTTTCCATATGCCCTCTGGTTTCAATGCTGACTGGAGAAATTCTGATGATCAGTTTCTGTGAATTCCCCAGCTGAGCTTGCTATTTGGGATTTTCAAGGGCAAGAAATGAATGCTGCTTTCTGATTCTGATGCCAGAGGGAGCTGAAAAGGTCTCTTGAATCCTGCAGATAATTTGGCTTTTACAGAAGGAATGACACTGATACTAGACTTTCCTCTGACATTTCTTTACCAGACAGTTTCCACTATAGCCATATACCCTTTCTCTCCATTAAACCTTGGCTCCATAAGTATCAACAATTTTATATATATATTTGTGTGTGTGTGTGTGTGTGCGTGTGAGAGTGTGTGTGTATATATATATATATATATATATATATATATATAGACACACACACACACACACGTATTTGGGATATGGAAGTTAATGGTAAGGCCAGAATTTATTACTTTTACTTTATCACTAATTACTTTGAAAAGGTGGCAGAGGGCTTCCTTCTTATACCACCATAACAAGTTTAATACAACAGAGTAGCTTTCTACATCACTTCAAGTGACAGTTAAGGTCAACCAAGTTAGTATGAGACTAAAGCCACATATATATTTGACAAGCTATGAATATCTGACTTCTTTTCCTAAAGAACATGAGTGAATCAGGCAGATTTATAATTTGTTTAAAATGTTGTTTGAATTAATATTCACATCTACTGTAAGTCTTTCTTTTTTCCAGAATGGGACATCATCCTGTTTGCACAATTTGAAACTGATCAATGTAGCTTCAAATCCATTGATTCATTTTGTTTTTTTTTGTTGATCTGCACTTACAGTTGAAGCCTCCAGGAACCCCTTGCAGAGATTCCAGCAATTCTTGTGATCTGCCAGAGTTTTGCACTGGGACAAATGCACAGTGTCCAGCTAATGTATATCTCCACGACGGGCAACCATGTCATAAGAAAGATGGCTACTGTTACAATGGGATTTGTCAGACTCATGAGCAACAGTGCATTACTCTGTGGGGACCAGGTAGATAATGGTTACTTAAATCTATCTATAACACTGCACAAGAAATCATATTACTCAGTTCTGTAAGGAATGTATTCAAATTGGAAGCTGGAGTTTATTAATAATCTAATACATTTATGATGTGTATAAGGCAAGTCAACTCATCCTTTTATAATCTTTTGAGCTCAACTCTCAACTTCAGTTTAATACATTGTAAAATTGTTCTAACTGGTGTTAATGATAGCACGATGTTCAACTCCATTTATAACCCCCCCAGAGAATGAATCAATGCTCAACTGTATACAAAAACATCTGGACAAAATGGAGGCACAGAATGGGATAGACACAGGACAGAATTGGCAGGGCATCCATAAGGCACTGTCAACCATTGGCAGCACAATAAATGTATGTAATCATAATGAATATCCTCATAGCCTCACATATCTCTCACCTCACCATCACTATCAAGCCACAGAATAAACCCTGATTCAATGAGGAGTGCAGCTAAAACAGCATGCATTGGACAGAGTTAAATGATTTCACAGCTAACTGATCAGATCAAAGTTCTGGAGTCCTAACACATCTAGCCATGAATGGTGGTAGACAATTAAACAGCTAATGGGCAGAGTGCGCTCCAAAAACATCTCCTTCACCAACAACTGCCAAAGACTAGGCTGAAGCATTCACAACCACATTCAGCCAGAAGTATTGAATGGATGTCCTACCTCTGTTTTCTCCTGAGAACCCCACCATTGTAGTCTTCAACCAGTTCAGTTCACTCCCCATGAAATCAAGATATTGTTGGGAGAACTAGATGCAACAATGACTGTGGGATCAGACAACATTCTGGCTGTTGTAGTGAAGATCCACTCCCTGGTCAAGCTATTCCAGTACCATTACAATACTAGAATCTACCCAACAGTGTGAAAAAATTGCCCAGGTATGTTCAGTGCACATAAAGTGTAACAAATCCAATCCAGCTCAATACCACACAATCAGTCTACTCTCCAGTTTAAGCAAAGTTACAGAAAATTACATTGACCTTACTATAATGCAGCAGTAGTACACCAATAACTGCAGGACCACTCAGCTCCACACCTTAACACAGCCTTAATCCAAACATGGATCAAAGGTCAGAATTCCAGATGTGAGGCAAGTAGCATTGAACCGAGTGTGGAGTCTCGGAGCCCCAGTAAAACTGAAGACAATTGACATCAAGGAGAAAACAATTCAATGGTTGCCATTATACATCACACAAATTGGTAATCGGTTTATTATTCTCATGTACTGAGGTACAGTGAAAAATATTGTTTTGCATGTCATCCATTGAGATCATTTCAAAACATAAGTACATTGAGGTAGTACAAAGGGAAAAGCAATAACAGTATGTGGAATGTAATGTAACAGTTATGGTTACCGAGAAAGTGCAGTGCAGGTAGACAATAAGGTACAAGGGCCATGACAAGGTAGATTGTAAAGTCAAGACTTCATCTTTACCTGCAAGAGGTTTGTTCAAGAGTCTTATAACAGCAGGATAGAAGATATCTTTGAGCCTGGTGCTGTGTGTTTTCTGCCTAATGGAAGGAGGGAGAAGAGAAAGGGAGGGGCCTTTGATTACGTCAGCTGTTTTCCTGAGGCAGTGTGAAGTGTAAACAGAGTCCATGGGGTGGGGGGGGTGTGGCTAGTTGTTGTGATGGGCTGAGCTGTGTCCACTACTCTCTGCAATTTATTGCAGTCTTGCACAAAGCAGTTGCCATACCAAGCTGTGATGCCTCTGGATAGGATGCTCTCTGTGGTGCACCTCAACATACAGGGGCATATGCTCCACCCCACTTACTGAAGTCAATACCACCTTCTTTGTTTTGCCGACACTAGGGAAAGATTGTTGTCATGACACTATGCCACTAGGTTCTCTATCTCCTTCCTGTACTCCATCTCGTCTTTATTTGAGATCCAGTTCAGAGTGTAGTGTCATCTGCTTGTAGGTGGAATAAGAGCAGAATCTGGCCACAAAGTAGTGAATGTATATGAAGTAACATAAGCGGCTGAGGATGCAGCCTTGTGGGGCACCAGTGTTGAGGCTAATCGTGGCAGAGGTGTTGCTGCCTATCCTCACTGATTGGGGTCAGTTGGTCAGGAAGTCAAGGATCCAGTTGCAAATGGAGGTGCTGAGTCCCAGGTCTAGGAGTTTGGAGTTGAGTTTGTTTGAAATTATGGTATTGAAGTCAGAGCTGTAATCAATAAATTGGAGACTGACAGAGGTGCCTTTGTTATCCAGATACTCCAGAGATGAGTGTAGAGCTAGGGAGATGGTGTCTGCCTTGGACCTGTTTTGGCGGTAGGCGAATTGCAGTGGGTCAAGGTTGTCTGGGAAACTGGAGTTGATGTGTGACATGATTAGCCTCTTGAAGCACTTCATTGACGATGGAAGTCAGAGCCAGCTGGTGATGGTCATTAAGGCACATTACTGTGTTTTTCTTCGGTACTGGGAGATAGTGGTCTTCTTAACACA
The DNA here is from genome assembly GCA_030265395.1 of Rhina ancylostomus. NCBI lineage: Eukaryota > Metazoa > Chordata > Chondrichthyes > Rhinopristiformes > Rhinidae > Rhina > Rhina ancylostomus. The sequence goes on along the minus strand of JARFYF010000012.1, from coordinate 22,247,718 downwards.
GGTGGGAACCTCAGGTTGAAGTAGGGCGAGATTAAAAATCTCTGCAAATACCCCTGCCAACCGATCTGGGCAGGATCAAAGGAAGATGGCTGTGGTTGGTTATTGGAGGTCACTGCAGGAATTCTTCAGGGCAGGACCCTAATCCTAGCCATCTTTATCGGCTTCATTAATGAGCATCATAAATGATTGTACGATATTCAA
>JARFYF010000012.1:22057552-22073692 GCA_030265395.1 Rhina ancylostomus | reverse complement strand
GGCATGCTCTTACCAGTAATAAATCAAAGAACTTGAATGGGATTCTCCAGGTGCTTTCATACTGTGGGTATGAATTTAGCTTGGTTTACAGCACATTTGTGATGGCTCTCTGGGCCCATAAGTTTCAAACATAATCTCCACACACCAGCATAAAAATTGACATTTTGTGTCCATATCTCTTGTGTGCAATAACTGGAAATAGCAAAAGGAACTCTTATTTTTGCATTGATTTTGTCAAGTAGCAGGACTTTAAAAGGAAGAACGAGACTGCAACAATAAACACTCATCCCTTCGTTACTAACACAGTATTTCATACTTAAAATATCTCCACTCACACGCTCATGGAGACTTTTGTCAATTTATACAGCAACCAATCACTTTATTGCAATGTATAGATTGGGGCTCATATAAAACTGAGATTTGGAATTAGCTACCAAAATTTTGCCTGTTGCATGTCTATGTATGGAAAATTGAGTGTCCCAAAAGCTCTGCAACGTGTCCCTGAAAACTGGAAAGTATCGGCTTGGTCAAGCTGCCCGAGAATAACAAATGCAGCAGCTCATTTGCTGCCTCATAGCATTTGCAGCTAACTGAAAGTTGGTATTCCAGATCCATATAAAGCTCTGTAGCCCAGCTGAAAGCTAGAATAATGAGAGTATTACAATACAAATTGGTGGAAAAAAACTATAGGTGGAAAATAGTCAATTATCACTAACAGGGCTTTAAATACATTGGCCCAAAATTTATTGCACTCAGCATTAACTTATACTAAATATACATTTACTGGCATAAACTTCTTATCCAAAGTTGTCCAGGTACAAATAAATTGGGGGGAGTGGAACTGCAAAATTAGTCCTATCCATAAACATGATGAAAAGACAGCTGGTTGTCAAAACAGTCAAGGACATTTATAACAATTTCTGAGGATAGACCTGTGCAGTACCTGGCACTCCATTCATTTGGAGGGAGAAAGGCAGCTTCAAGAAAATAATGTAGACCCAAGATATTTTGTTTGAAGCAATTTTTAATTAAATGGTTGAAAATTATTGTATTTTAAATATGGTTTTCAAAAATACATTTTTGATGTTTTAATTGCAAAATCTACCTAGGGCTGGATATAACCCAATTACTTAATATACCAGATTATCCCCAGTTATATATTCTTATCAAGTGTGATGTGCACATATACAATTTTGATCTATGTTTAAAAACTTTTAATAATATGATCAGTTTAAATCCAGTACCTGCTGGATGTTTCAAGATTAACCTTCAAAACAAAATCTTTTAAAATGTTATTAAAACAAATATAATTAAAAATATTCAATTAAACACAATTACATTAAAGAACTAATTCCTAGCAACTTTGTTCTCTTTAAGCTATGCCTCTCCATTCAAATGGATCTAGTTCCTGAAGCTGCACCAGGTCTAATCCAGTGCAGCAAAAACAAAGATGGAAACATTCAGTAGGTCAGGTGGCAGCTATGAAAAAGAAACAGGGTGAACATTTCAAATCAATGTTCCATCATCAGAACCTAATGCAGTTCTATGGTCAGATACCCCAGAATAATTGCTGAGGAAATGCTTCAACTTCACCCTTCATTGCTGGCATGCAAAAGGAATTTGATGTCAGTGTAGTTGGAAAAAGCTGGCAAAGAGTTTCCAATTACACTGAAGATAGGTCATTGGATGATAATCAGAGATCATTCTACACCTGAACACAGAAGTAGCATCTGCAGTTTTCACCACCATTGTCAAGGAGAGAAAAGACCAGGGACATAATCTGGGGTCTTCCTGCTCTGTCCATATTTTTACTCATAACTATGAATGTGATTTTAAGAAAATGCTGAAACATCAACTCACTCCAGACAAAGCAAAACCCTTGCAAAATACCTACAATGGTCTAAACTGACACTCAACTTCTGTAAGTTATTTACCCTGAAAGCAAGATCTGGTCTCGTGATTAGATTCAAAAAGGTCTGAATGTCTGATCATCTGTGGGATGACAATCTAAGGCATGACATCATTGGCATTCTACAGTCGATCAAACTATGCAAAAGAGTAATATTGGGAAATGAAGTGGTTTAGAGTTGAAAGGTTTTTGCTGCAACAGGCATCATTAAAAGCACCCCTTGCTGCTTTGGCTGGAAGAAACAGATGGAGTTATACTTATCAGAATTATTCAGCTTCAGTCTTTAATTCTGTATGAATACAAAATAAAGATAAAAACCAACCTTGGCAACTTGATTCTCTGTAGAGACTATGTAAAATTTCTTGATCCTCTCTGGATTGGTAGCTATATTCTTCCTGATAAGCTGCTCTATTACTTGCATTTTGTGCTAACATTAACTGAATGTCACCATTAAGTGTCAAGCACTGACTGAGAAAGAATAAGACCTCGGGTGACAAATTATTAATAAGGCAGCAATAGGCATCTATCAAAAGAAAAGTACAAGTTAACACATCATGCTTGGATACAAGACGTTATACCAATAGCTTTCCTGTGGCAGTAGTCATATGATTCAGCACCTGCATTCTTCTGTATCAAAAATAATTTTTTTCATTTACCTCAAGTTTCTACTTTTCCCACTGTTTGTAATATTACAAGTTTATTGAAGTATAACATTAAAAGGCAAACTTGCACTATTTGCCCAAAACTTGAACAGCAGACAAACAAAGCTACCAAAGCCATAATTCCTCAGCACAATTTCCTTCTTAGCTCCAAGATCCAAATTTGCTCCAAAGTTTCCAGCTCAAGCTATATTATTGTTGCAGCAAAAGGCTTATCCCATCGTTGAAGGTCCACTGTCCATCATAAATAGACCATCTGCCACTGCCCAGGGCTAATGAATAACCTTAGGAACAACCCATGTGCTGATACAGCCATTTATCAAAATTCTGGTTGAGCTGTGACTGAACCATGCATACTCAGCCACATTTCAAATCCCTCAAGATATATGGCAAACATAGGTTTGAAATTAGCTCTTCCAGCATTAACTGCTGTTTGTAAAGCCTTCAGACCACTAGCATCCTTTGAAAATTGAAGAGTTTCTTCGTTATTTTATAAAATTAGCAGTTTTTAAGAAAGAATGATTCAAAGATACCCATTAAATTTCAATTCTAGTTAACTGAAATCAAGTGACAACAACTGGTAAAAATCTGATCAAAGAATGATACAAAATCATTTTTTAAACTAGAATTAATGCCCCTCCACAAAACTTGCCAGAATCATGGACTTCAAAACAATTTGAGCCATTATGCCATCATTCTAAATCCATGCTGCATTTTTCTTCATAACAGAGCATCATAACAACATTAACCATATTGCCACTTACTTACCTAGAGATTGTAAAGCAAGTTTAATGTATCTCAAAGCTCTACCATATTTTTGCAGAGCAGTAGCTGCATCTGATAGAATAAAATAAGCTCTTGAAGCTTTGAAGATCAGATTCAATTTCATTTGATATTGCCATGTGTTTGGTATCATTCCAGATTGACTGGGAAGGTTAACTGTATCATGAACTGGACCCACTGTCAAAAAGATTAGTATTAAAAATTAAAATGATAGTTTGAAAAATTTTAGATTAAATGATCTACATTTGTCAGAAGTTAAGAATTCTAAAATTGTTAATATACTTAATCCAACAGCACACAAACTTGGATTTCAGGCAAAGTAATCACAAGTGTGCAGATCACTCTCCATGGCAAAATTAAAATTTAACTTGGATTTTATTTTAAATTTGAATGCATGTTCTCATGACAGCAAGAAAATTTTAAAAAATGAACATGAATAATGAGAACATCAACTGCAATGTCTGCAAATGAATGCAATGCATACAGTGAGTCTAAATAATGAGTTCAAATATCACATTAGCATGCAGTTTTAATATATTCAAGTGCTGCACATTTGCATTTAAAAATAAATTTGGAGTTTAAAAGAAACAATACTTTGAAATGATTCAATGTTAAAATATTAAGGAGATAAGAGATTGCAAATGCTGGAATCGGGAGCAACGATCTACTGAAAGAACTCAATGGGTTGGGGTGGGAAAAGGAATTGTCAACGTTTTTGGTTGAAACCCTGCATCCTCATTGAAATATTAATTTGCTTCGACCTCTAGCCATGTACTTAAAAAAATACTTTTAAAACAGTTAAGAATTAGCTGCTTTTGGTAATATACTACCATAAAGTAAATATAAAATATGAAATAATTAGAAATTATAGTTTAGCAAAATAAAGTACATGAGGTATTCAGGATGTCTTTTTTACCTTTATCTAAAAACAGAGCAATTTGTTTCTTAAGAGCTTTGTGACCTGAGCATTCTGATTCATCTGCATACTTCAGAGGGATTGGAATACTTGGATCAGCAGCTGGGAGATCACTCTCCTTTTTAATACTCCCATCAACAGCCTTCAACCCCTGAAATAAATAATTAGCATAATTAAGATTAGCAAAACCAGTCTTCAGTGAAGATAAATGACAAAGACCATGCAATTTGATCTTCATGTTCAGGGTGTTGTACAACAGGAAGTTGCAGTAGATATTTGAATATATTAGGATCAATTTTAATTAAAACTTAACATTCACATAATCAAGAAAAATTCAATTGACAGAAGTAAAAGATTGCTGAAAGAAAATATTCACTTATTTTGCATAAGAAAATGAACTTTGATAATTAAGTCCATGTCCATGTCAAATCCAGTCCATGCCCTAATATTGATATAGGCCCGATACCAACATTCGGTAAGCCAACTTTTTTTTTACAGCAAGTATGTGAAATGTGCACAACCGTAAAGCTAGATCAAAAACACATGCAAGCATTTACACAAAGTGATTGTTTAATAAAAATACAAATGCAAGCTAGTAAGTTACCTCGAGAACATAATTGAGAACAACTCTACATCGTTCCTCCATGTCATGACAGACAGGAAAGGCGCAGCTGGGCTTAAAAACAAAAAAAAACTGTGTGTAAAACATTCTCAACTTAAAATCAATCTCACTCTTTTTGAAACTAATGATCATGTTATTCTGGGGTTATATCATTTGTCCCCACTATAAGCAAATCTGTTTCAAGAGAATTTGGACAATAATTTTTTTACTGAAGTGAAAATAAACAATTAACAAATGTGATCTGTTACTTTTGATTATAATCTACACTTCTGATTAGTATTCAAGAAATTTGGAATATACATTTCCTTGCAACAAACATTGAAGATTTGTTCATACCCTTATCTGGTGTGTTGATTTGTACTTTTCAGGTACAGACAACTCGCCAACAGATCTAATGACAGCAATAGCTTTGTTATCATCTGGAAGATCAGAGCCATTGCTGAATGAACCATTATCATCACTGTCCTCTGGAAGATCCTCATCTTCACTATAACTATCATCAGAATTTTCGTTCATTGTTGATCCATTTTCATCTTGCTTTGGTGGCTCATTCAGTTGGAAAAGTTCTGAGATCATATAATTGGCTGAAGCAATAATCTGCACAAACTGAAATTTTAGTTGAAATAACAATTGGATAGAAATGCATTTCCTTATTTAATTCTGCTCAAGTCTTGAGCAATAATTTTTTAATATTTTCAATACATTATTCAGAGGATTTTGACAATGCTGCATCACAAAGTCATTAATTGCAGCAATCCAATTTGATAATCTCTACATCAAACTATTTCATTGTCTGTAAAGTGCTTTGGAATATCCCAATGTAATAAAAGGTACTATAAAAATACAAGCAGCTGTGTACGCTGTCCATAATCCTAGGTGAAAAGTGCATCATGCAAAGTTTACGCATCCAATAGCTGATACACTTTAGAACTTGCAAACAAAATAATTAGAGTAACCATTTCTAGAAAGCTTACAAAGCTCAGACCTTTAACCATCCTTAATTTTTGGTACAAGATTTTTCTTGGGTTTTTTTTTGCAGAATTAGATCTTTCCATGATCAAACATCATTGCTATCAACCACACTTTCTGCTGGTATGCCTCTGAGAGGAGCCAGCTCCTAGCCAATCCCCGAGGGCATTTCCAACCCCAAGTGGCCAACCTGTCCCTTAGCAGCTTTGACAGCCAGCAAACCCTCACCCCACAACTCGTCTACCATGCACATGGTTCTGTTATTCAATTTCCAGCTACATTGGGATTTCCCTGCACTACCAAGCTCTCTCACTTACTCACTATAAGCAATGGAACTCTAACTTCAATTAGCTTTTAACATATTTAAAGACCATCAATTTTAAGTTCTCCTCAACATGCCTGGAAGATTAGTATCGTATAAACATTGAAGCAATGCTATATTATTAACCCCAGGTAGGTTGTTAGTATGGTAGCAGGCATAAAAAAAAATTAGTTCTCTCCAACTCTGCTTCCCCTCCTCAAATCCCTAAAATACAAACCAGCTGTTATAACAATTGATGTTTAAAAATAGAATTAAGTCCCATAGAAAACACTGTGGTTCTTAGTTATGATCTCATGAAGGTTGTCAGAAGTTATGAGAAGCTCAGGACACATTGTACAAATATTTGCGATGTAGCTTAATGAGTACTATTGCACATGGGTACTTATGGCTTCAGGTTTAAAAAATGAAGCTTTGTTGCAAAAAAATAATAGATTTTAAAGTTGGTCAGTATGCTAAATACTTTGATGGCAGAATTTTTAAAATAATTCCAGAGTCTACAATGTCCAAGTACATACAAAACAATATAATTTTTACCTGTGGATGCTTTTCTTTGTCCAGTAATTTAATGCAATTTAACAAGAGCATCCTTATGATCCCGTAATGTTTTCTGTTCTGAACTTTCTTCATCATCATGTTGCTAGCAACCCTGTAAACCATAACATGTGTTCATGCAAAGTCTTGGTTAATGTACATTTGATTGATATGCAAAGCTGAACAACTATTCGACAAAAAGCAAATCTCATGCGGTTCTGTACTGTGTGTAATAAATTGGATACTATGACTAGCCTTCTATTAATGCTTCTTCCCTATCACCTTCTTCCTTTGCATTTCTTCCACTTTATTTGTCTGGCTTTAATCCATCTTGTGGAAGGATTGGTGGGTGGCATGACATATTACAGAAATAGAGCCATAAACTACAGGCAACAAAATTTTCTTTGGTTTGAAGTGTTAGGAAAATGTGGCCACCAATCTCAAGAGTTCTATTCTGACACTGCTGATCCCTACTTGTCATCATAGCAAGATCCACTTTATCTCACACCACCCATTTCCCTTTGAGCCATCTGTTCAAACAATAAACTCTCTCCTTACTCAGTCACCAAACCCATTCATCTTCCATTTGTCCATTTTTGTTTTACTGACATTTGCTAATAAGGCTTCTTTAAAAAAAACATATTGAGATTATAATGGCAAAATATGTCCATTTATATTTTAAATTATCCCAGATAGATTGTTGTCTAGAAGACATTCAGAATATATTTGGTACAACTTCACTTTGAAACATTCTGCTCAAAGTCCTATCTGAAGTATATACAAAATCCAAATCACAAAAATGTATATTTCAGCATTACCTTCACAATTAAAAACATTTAATGGAATTGCTGTCAAAAGGCATAAAGCCCACAATTTTCACTGTGTAGAAGAATAAATTCAAGTGTGTAACTGGCTGCAATTATGTTTTCCATGGTGAAATGTATAATTTATGGATGAGCAGTCATTCAACACTTACCTGTATTTGGAGGTTTAAATATAATGAAGTTTGGAAGTTTAAGTGGAAGTTCAAGAAAGTGATTCAGAAATTGATTACAATAAGAATAATTATAACATTGCAGTGTGAAAACTTTCACCAATCTGCAAAGAGCATTAATGCACTGGTTTTGCAAAATTATGGGGATAATTCTCATACTTAGCCTCCAACTCAATACCTTTTCATCAACCAATGTAAAATCATTAAGGCAAAGTATATGGAAGAGCCTCATGATGATGGTATAGAGAACTTTCTAAACCAAATGAAAGGATGATAGAAGGCATTCGATACAAGGAAACCACCATAAGGGTCAAGATCAGTAAAAAGATAATTGCTAAGCATAATGAGCTACCAGAGTTAATAATCTTCAAAAGTAGATTGGAAAATAAGGAAATGAGATTAGATTGGATTACTCTAGTAAAAAAAAAACCTGACACAGAAATTTTGAGCTGAGTTGTTCTCTTCAATGTTCCAAACCATTAAGGTCCTTTAAGTTAAGCCTCAGATAGTTAGAAGGAATTGAAAACTTACTTGTACAGCAAGACTGCCACGGGCATTGTGAAAGGATTTTGATATTTGTCTTCAGTTGTTTCTTCACAGAGCGTTGTCAGATCATAGAGTTTTACAATATCACTTCCACTTGCTAGAGATGACAAAAATATTGATTTGGCATGACTAATCATATTTACAATGACATTTGTTGATTCACATCCATGAAAACATTGCATTATGTAAAAATGCACAAATCAAAATGGCATTTATCTTAAGTCTCAATATAAAAGCTGGTCAAGTATTTTAGTCAAAAGCTTAAATATTTTGGATACTACTGTGTATTTTATATAAGAAAATATTGAGTATATCTTGTATTAAGATAATAAAAATTACACATAACATACCCTACAGGGAACACAGCAAGTGAAACATAAAACAACCTGAGGATAGGGTGAACCCTTTGTGGGAAAATCTAGAATTAGATGTCACAGTTTAGGGATCACTCATGCAAGACAGATGGAGGTGAAATTTTTACTTTGAGAGTTGTGAATATTTAAACATTTTCCTCAAAAGGGCAACAGAAGCAAAGCCTTTGAATGTTTTTAAGAGGTAGATATGTTGTTGATACACAATAAGATGAAAGGTTAGTGCAAGTAAGCAGATTGCAAAGTCAAGGTTACAATCAGATCAGTCACAATCCTTTTGAACGTCAGACCAGAATCAAGGGCAAGTGGTCTACTATGGCCTTTAAATTTATCTTCATATGGTAGCGATGAAGTTTGCAGCAAGATGGTGGTGGTGCTGATAAATCTGAGTCTGGAGTCTGCAATGTTGATGGTACGAGTTCTTTCAGTGATGGTTCCTATGTGGCTGATGACCTATGCTTAGAAGTATCATTGCTGGACATCTGGAGAGCTCTCTTATCTGATAAAACTCATTATACTAAACAGCAGAATATTCCATTATGTGGCCTCATCCAATGCAGTGCTCCATGTTGGAATTGTCATCTTTGAAGATGTCAAACAATTTCTTGATGTAACAGAATGCCCCTGAAAACCTTTTTATAGACTATTCATTGCTGCAAACTTTACATCATCCCAGGAGGCACCAACGTAGTCTATAGTTATCTTGGTATTATTCCTCTTCCTGAATTGTGGGCTGTCATTGCTGCTTGAAACTGAAATTACATACCCAATGATGTGCTACAGGTTGCAAGCCTTGACTAAAGTAATAGCACTTTAGTCCATGGGTAATGAGAACAAACTGGTGTCATGGGACAAAAATTCTACTTGAATGTTGTTAACCATGTCTCCAATGTTAAGCAGATGTCCAGAAGCATTGTTAATTTGGTGCAAGGCCCTGTTGACCAAATTATTGCTTACACAATCATTGTTTGATGAAGGGAGAAGGAAAACAATATATAATCTTGTAGGAGCAGTACCATCATCCAGACTTTTTTTTTCTTAAATTGCCACACCAGTGGAAGATTGACCTTTGAACATTCCCTTAAAGCCCTTAGGTTCTCTGAGAAACAAACAATCTCCTGGAGGAAATCAGCAGCTCAAGCAGCATCTGTGAGGGAAAAGGAATAGTCAACATTTCCAATTGAAACCCTCATCCTGACGCAGGATATCAACCCAAAGAGTCAGCAATTCCTCCCCACCCCCACAGATGCTGCTCAATCCATTGAGTTCCTCCCGATTCCAGCATCTGCAATCTCTCGCGCTTCTAGGTTCTACGAGTACTAGATTAAGAGATGCTTATATCGAGTCATCCTTAGAATTGCCTTCAAGGGGAATAGCAAGGAAACCTTTGGCTGCCTTGAACCCTTGAAAAATTTTATTATCCATTGAGATGAATGTAGTCTCCAAATGATGTTCATACAGGGGTCTATTTGTATTTTTATAGTCAATTTCAAAAATGGTCTATGTTAATACCATGGCTAGTTTCACACTACGTGGAACACATGGGGCCAAGTGACTATGATCTGCTCAAGGCAACCATGCTAACACAGTACAGCTGTCAACCTAATGGAATGATCTTGCTGATACAATTACTCCTGTAATTTCAATTGCCACCGATTACAAATGTCAATATAGGATACAACAGAACAGTCAAAGGTTGGTACTTGTTTATTAATGGTTCCTATTGTCTACAACTACTGACTATATTTCTCTCTGGGCTGGCATGAAGGAATGTTTATTATAAGTGAAAAAGTTTAGTAAATTGAGGAGGTATACCCTGGAGTAAATTATATTACATCAGATTCCTATAACTTGAATACCTATACATCTAAAAACAACAAATCAAAGCTTGATAGGCAAACATGGGTTGGAAATTGTCCTCTCCAGACAATGGTAACAAATGCAAGATGAAGGGAAAAAGAGGGGTTAAAAAAATGCATTTGTTTTTACGAGGCTAGTTAACACAAGAGGCAGCAAACTCTTGCCTTCTCATTCATGACCTGGAACAAAGGTACAATAATTTCAGACAACAATGGGAAAGAGATGTGAATGAACAGAAACACAACCGCATTTTCAAAGCAAATTGGAGAATAGAGAAATGCACATTTAAAAAGTTAGAACACAATTGTATGGTTTGAAGGATGTAAAAATTAATGGGCAACATTGTTGGAAATTAATAAGCAGCTCAACTCAAAAAAAAATTGAAACAATAATATACAAATCAATACATAACATGGAAACATATAGTCTGCATAATATTATCTTTAAAAAGATACAGGATTCTAATCCAATTCTCAAAGCTTACCTTTAAAAAGCCAATATGTATGTCCTTCCTTAGTGCAATTTGCTTTTAGAAATGATAGTATATTCTGAGCAATATCCTTAACCACTTTTGTGGAGAAGCTGGAATTATCCAAATTGGGGATGTCTTCCGTCTTTATCATTTCATATCGCTATGTTAAAAAAGTTATAAAACTAATTAAAAGCTGGAATAGGAAAAAATTATAATGTCACTACACATTTCTTGTAAAAAGTTAACAACAGTTTAAACAGGAAGACATCTGAACTGGCTATCAATTTTTGTACAATTGGAGCATAACATACAAATGCCACATTTGTACGTTATCGGGTTAACTGTTTGGAAATGTTACTACGTTGTGTGGTTAAAAATAAGCAAAACCAAGGTAACTTTCCACCTTGGCAATCTCAGTATGGGTTATGCATTACTCAAAATGGATTATTCATAACAGCAGTAATAACAGATAAGTAGAAAACAGTGGCCAAGTGACTTCTGTGTTCCCTCAAAATCTTTTATCGATTAGTGTAACCAGAATGTTTTAGAACTAAACTTTATCGCCCTCTCTGCATTCAAGACATTTGAGTTTTATTATTATGCCGAGAATCAATGGATCAAGGATGACTTTTTCCTTTTAAAAAATTTCTCTTATCAGGAACAAGTTAACCAAATAGTAGTGGTAGAAATAATGTTTCATAATCTGCAGTATAATAGTCAATTTCAAAAGACAGAGACCACACAAGTTATTTTTGTTAGAAAGATATTCAGAGCATTCTTGTCATCACAATTACTGGAATTTTTGAATCCTCAACTTTCCTGAAGTATGATGAAAATGTTTTATTGCTTTCTTAAGTTGATCACTTTAAACATATAAAAAGGTAATTGGACTAAAAGCAAAGAATATTTTCCCATAAAGAAAAGTGTTTTTACCTGTACAATCCCATTAACGTGAAAGCACATGACAAGCTCTGGAACATTGCACATTAGATTATCTAACCAATAGTCAATCCCCGTCAATATATTAATTGGTTTGTTGCTATCTCTAAAATAAATTAAAAACAAAGCATCAGAAAACAGGAATAACTTCTTTATACTGATGTATATTTTCATGTATTTTTGTTTTAAACATATGCTAATGTGAACTAGATCTTTTGGAAGTCCCAGTCATATTGCAGCTCTTTAAGTCTCTAAAAAACAGACTTCATAAATATGAATAAATATGTTGCAAATCCAGCTGGCAATCATGGACACAAGTTAACAAACTAATCTATTTGCAAAATTAAACTCTGGGGAATTCAAATGAGCACAGTAACACTTGTACCAACACACAAAAAGCTGAAGGAACTCAGCGGGTCAGGCAGCATCTATGGAGGGTTAATGGACAACTGGTGTTGCGGGTCGAGACTCAGAGTCCTGATGAAGGGTCCCAAGCCGAAACTTTGACTGTTCATTTCCATCCATAGATGCTACCTGGCCCGCTGAGTTGCTCCACCATTTTATGTTGCTCCAGATTTCCAGCACCTGTAGTATCTCATGTCAACATTTGTATCAAGTTGTGCAGAATAGTGTTATGATCATTAGATTGTTTAAAAATCCTTTGCCTTGCAAGTTAATATAACAACAAAAAAAACTTTAAAAAATATAATCCTTAAAGGTTGTCAGTCCAAATCCTAGCTGGCCGTTTTCTTTTCCAGTTCTAGTTGAGGAGCTACAATTTGCCTCAGCATAGAAGTTCAAGGGTGAAAAATCATCAGGATTTGTAATTTGCCAACATTCACCTTCATACACAAGTAAGGCACTGGGGAAAGGCCAGCACCTACATACAGCAATTCTATTCATGTGTGTGGATTTTTTTTGCAAATTGACATCAAATATTTTTAAACATCTCCAGGAGCAGGAGAACAGAAAATCCATAAAAAGAATTGCTTTTGATATTAGGATTTACCTGAGTCTTAAGCTGACAGCTGGATATTTTCCACCACCAAAAATAGGCATATTTGAACCCACAAGCATGTGAATATCTTCAAACGTCCATAGAATATTCCTTACAAAATCATTTTTTAACCCCTTTAGAATAAGAAACATGTTATTAAAGTTTATTCAGTTTTGAAGATATAGCAGTGAATAAAGGAAACAAAATCAGTTATCATGGTAAATGCTAACAAAAATAACAGTACCAATTTGATCTATTAAAAGTGCCAATCAGGACCTATTATAAAAGTTCCCTTTGTTTAGGGAATTTATTGGAAATGGTCATCTTCACCATACCTGACTGTTTTCCCCTTCATTCAAAAAAGTAGTCAGGTTTTGTTCTTTCGGGGTAGAGGCCACCTGCTCTAATACATATGTGGCTCCCAGAGGAACATTCCCCTGCAAAAAGTGCAAGCATGTATATTTTTACCCAATACACACACTATTTAATCATTTGAAAAGTGTTAAACTATTAATACAGTAAAGCCTACTTAAGATCAGGTTTCAAACAACTCTCCATCATTTCCCAATGGAGTTACTATTTCATATTAATATAATTGGATTACTTGCTGAGTCATTAGTCCTTATATGAGATTAAAATTTAGATTGTGCTTTTAAGCACAAGTCCATTTTCCCATCTTAAATTGCAATTACCTCCAAATGCTTCAGAAATACAAAATTTAAACCTCCTCCCACCAAATGTCTGACTAGCACTGAAAGTACAGTACTCAGCACTGCAGCAGTTAAACTCAGATCCAGTAACAGAATGTCAGTAATGCACAAACATTTTGTGGACACTCCATAGAATACAATATAAAAATAATTGAAACTGATCTTCAAGACTCCACTGTAATACATTAGTACAAACTTAAGCTTCATGCTTCAGAAATACAGTTCAATAGATACTGGAGGAGCAAGTTTCATTTAGAAGGTTGCATTCATATTAGAATATCATACAGAAGAGGGCTGGTCTTTTAATCTTTTGAATAATTTTGAAGCAATTTAAGGAAAGTACTAGCTACAACATTTGTACTATTAAAATGTAGTGGGATTTTAATAAGTGTTAATTTCCTAAGGAATTATGCTTAAATCATGATGTGCAGAAACAGATTAAGAACTTTTAATTTTTATACCATTTTGATTATTCAATTTGTAACTCTGTCCAAAAGATTACAAACATTTATCTAAAGTATTCTAGTTGGAAAGGGAAATTACCCACAGAATTGTCAGAGAAAATATGCTTGATGCAATAATTCTACAACAGAAATAAACGATGATTTAATACCATTTATCAATAGCTTTTGCCACAGGTTGCCTGATGATTATACTTACAATCCAATTTTTAAAGAAATCCACTAAATATTATAAATTTAGGTTGTAAATATTATCAACACTTATTAAAATATTTTCTCTTAACCAGATTAAACAACTAGTAATGTGTTTTAAAAAAAACCTACTCAACACCTTCATTTAGTTTCATCTTAGGAAATATATTCACAAAGACTAAATAAGTCTACCTGTTCTTGAGGATTTCCATCTTCAGGGACAGAAGCAGGGACTCTCAGAGGTGCAGGCCATGAGGATTCCTCTACTTCTATTTGGTTTTCCTGGGACTGTGCGCCAGTGGGCTGTGCTATCGGAGTTGGAACTGCTTCTGCTGCACAATCCCCATTGATGCTAGAATTATTTGAATGAATATTATATTTGCAAAAAGCTGGTAACATTCTTGAAAAATCAAAAACCAAGTTGTAACAAAAAATATCCACTTTGCAAATTAAATATCATGAAGTGTATTTAATTTGCACAAAATATCACAATTTTTTTTCTAAATCAAACAAATAAACATTTACAGGGTAAAGCTTAGGCCAGATTGAACTGATTAAAAATTGATGGTTTTGCCACAGTGTCTCAGCCAATGTCAGCACATCAGAACTTCTGCTCTGCTTCTGGATTCAGAGAGTCCGATGAGCCCTGGAATAAAGGGCCTGATGCAGCTGTATGCCTGGACAAGTTGGTGTACAAATGGCAGCCCACGCGTTTGATCGAGTCACCGACCACGTGGAGAAAAAAGTGCAGAGAAGTGTTTATTTTACTTTGATGTAATTATTTTTTATTTCAATAATTTTTAATTCATTTATATCTACCTTACCAGTTTTTAAAAATGTTTAGAAATAGATCAAAAGCCTATGACGGCAATTAAGATGCTATCAGTGCATTCCAAGGCCAGAATCTCAGGATGTGATACCAGAGGTCTAGACATCAGAATCTACTCAACTGTGCTGGTGCCTGTTGGTACACAGGGTCAAGTGTTCCATCCTCCCTATTTTAAAAAAGGTAAGCCTGGACATATGGGCACCTTAGGTAACATGTCCTTGTAAAAGAGTGGGTCCAGCATGATTTGGCCCATTGTCTGTACAAGAAAATGTAACTTTATTACCTTTGAAAATTAATTGAGAGTCCAGTCACTCAAAAAGAAATCAGTCAAATTTTTACAGAAATTTCCATCCTTAAAGTAAAATCTTCATTACTATTATTGTACTTGAGACTATGACACATTGTGATTAAAAGAACTAATGGAGGGAGAATTTTTAAGCTGTGTTAACTGATAAAATTGCTCATCCAAAAATTATGATTGTGCTGTATTGTGCACTGAAAGTTTTCCTCCACATCTCAAATATTTCTACATGAACTGAATCTCAGTGTAGTCAGTTTAATTTAGTAAACCAATTACTGAATTAAACATACTGGTTATCTTCCAATTTATTTATATTTAAATCAAATCAGTACTATTTCAGGCTTCTACTGGGTATTGTCATATTATGTTTCAACAATATTATTTAAGTATATCAATGATTAACTGAAACCATGGCTTATTACCTCTAATAATTTGCAAATTCTTTAAAAATCAAAAAAATATTAACCTTTGGCAGAAAGTGCCACAAACTCTGAATCAAATTGTGTTATAATCAGTTTAAGATGCAGGTTTACATTTTTCTGTGCTCTCATACAAGTTATTTTGACATTCTGGGGTTTCACCCTGTGAATTATTGCAACATACAGACATCACTTTAGCTTTGGTGATAAACCATAACAACAATTCTTTGGTGCCAACATGAGAATTGATTGAGATGTGATTACACATTTGTTGGTTGAAAAATGATTCATGTGGGTGTTTGTGCTGGTTTAGATAGACTATACTTTTTGAAGCACTC
>JARFYF010000012.1:21955482-21983353 GCA_030265395.1 Rhina ancylostomus | reverse complement strand
AGGGTCCTGACCTGAAACGTTGACCGCCTGCTTTTCTCCACGGATGCTGCCTGGCCTGCTGAGTTCCTCCAGCATCAAGCATCTGTAGTCCCTTGTTTCTCTTTCTTTGGACATTTCAACCCTGGGGAAAAGATACTGGCTGTCTACTCTATCTATCCCCCTTGTAATCTTATAAACCTCGATCCGATCTCCCATCAGCCTCCACCGCTTCAGAAACAACAACCCAAGTTTGTCCAACCTATCCTTATTGCACATGCCCTCTAATCCAGGCAGCCTCTTGATAAACCATTTCTGCATCCGCTCCAAAGCCTCGACATCCTTGCTATAATGGGGCGACCAGAACTGAATGCAGTACTCTAGATGCAGCCTAACTAAAGTCTTATAAAGCTGCAGATAAGCTGCAGCTGTTTTATAAGATGGAAGAAAGTTATTTGGTCCATTCTGTCCTTGCCAATCAAAAACATAAGATACACGGCTTCATTCAAATTTCCAGTATTAAGTCCATGCTCTTTGAGGTTATGGCTCTTTGATTATACATCCAAGTACTTTGTAATTGTAATAGTTCTGCCACTACCATCCTTTCAGACAGTGAGTCCCAGATCCCTATCCTTCTTAGCAATAAAAAAATTTTATTTCCCCTCTAATCCTTTTTCTAAACCAATTTCTTGCAATGTCTGCTATCTCACTGCATCCCCAACTCTCCCACTGACACACTGCCACTGACTCCCTGGTCTTTGAACCTTATGCCAAGGGAAATAGGTCCTTCTTATTTACTCTGCCTAGGGCCCACATAATTTTATACACCTCCATTAGGTCTCCTCTCAACCTTTACAGTTTCAAAGAAAACAACCCCAGCTCATCCAAACCATCCTCATAGCGAGTATGTTCCATAGGTGTCAACATCCTTACATATCTCTCCTGTGCAATGATCTGCTTAAGTAAGAGAAAAGTACCACTTGATTCCACATGAAATATGATGTAAACAATAATGACCAATAGATTAGTTTCTGTTCAACCTGATATGCTCAAGTAGTCTATGCTCCAGGTACACGTTTTCTTTGTCACTAAATTAAGCTGCCAAACTTCTAACTTACCTCTTAAGAAATTTCCAACAGGAATATTGAATCACGGGTCAATTCTTGGGGAACTGTAGGGGAGATTGTGCATGGGCAGAAAAGAAACTAGCTGTAGTTGGACATCTTGGTATGGAATCAAGTGAGTACACTCCCTCCAGTTAGACAACAGAGAAAAACTGATAGTTCAAGAAGCTGAATTTGATTGTATTAGACATTGTAGAGACTTCCAGACCTTTTGGAATTTGGGTTTCCTTCTTGACACACATGTAAGCATAAAATTCAACACCTTCTCCTGAAAAAGGTATCCAGATTCAGATTCTGCAGTAGTACCTACCCCAGTCAAACCTCCACACTGCCAGTGAAACATTCATTTATGCTTTGCTCATATTTGGACCTGATTTCTTCAATGATTGCCTCCAATCACTACATGGACTTTAATTTTTTTTGTCAAAACTATCTGCTTTTATATAGTTCTAAACGTTAATTGCCATTGTATTTCACATTTTGCTTGTTAACTTATATTGGTTGGCTCCAGTATATTAAACGTAAAATCATTGGGATTTTTTTCAAATCACTTCAGTCTTTTTCAGACTGAGTTCTGCAACCTGCTGAAATCTTGCACCCCCTCCAATGGTCATCGCTGTGCCAATTCTGATTTCCTGCCTACTTCTTTTCCCTTTCTCCTTCCACTGGTGTCATTAGTCTTCTTTGGCTTGCTCTCTGGATCACCTTCCCCGAACTCCTCCATGTCTTCTTTCTTTATCATTCAACATTTTCTCAGAACATGTCTTTTCAAACGAGCTTTCAGTCATCCCTCCTATTTTCACTCCTCGCCTTACTGTCCTGCTCTCATTTAAAATCTTTCTACCTTGTGTCCCACACAGTACATTTTTTCTTGTTCTCTGTTAAAATTGCTGTATAGTTATAATTTGTTGTTAAGCATCTTTTGAAACTGTTAGAAATGTGCATACACTATATAACATACGTACAAAATCTACACTTGCAAAGAATGTTACAAAGATGATTTAAAGTATGTGCAACCAAACTCTCCAAAATTAGGTGTCTCAATATATTCAAAATCTGTATAGTAAAAGAATGAGACTAATTATATAGTTAAATAATGGGAGTTCTAATGAAAGAAATGGTGACCAAAAGATTAATTACTACATGTTCTATTTTGCTGAGAAAATCTAGACAGAGGAGTACTTAATTACCAGTTTTTGTTTCAGGAGTATTATACATCAATATATCATTATTAATGTATATGCAGCAGACCAAACCAGAGCTGTATTAGCGTTATAAACCAGATATTATTATTTTGATTTACACTTTTAAAAAGGGTTAAGTGAGAAGAAAACTAAAGTGAGGATATTTATTTAAGTAATAAGAGGAAATAGTCAATCTGAGGCCGTAATACACAGAATTAAAAGGCAGCCAATTTAACAGATGTTTTATATCTTTTAAAAACCCTAATACTTCTTAGGGTTATTTTACTTATCTATATTTTTTTAAGTATGGAGTGGTTAATTGGGGTCTATTTTAGATGCAGAGTTAATAGCGCCTGAGCAGCTTGTGGGCTAGCAATGGAACACAAGATAGCCCCCAAAATTGGGTCTCATCTACACATTTGATCTGAATATACAGATCATCCCATTGGAGAAGTTACCTTCTGTGCTAAATCCAAAGAGTGGTGACAATAGGTGACTTCAACTATCCAGGTATAGTTAGGAATAGCAACAAAATAAGAGACAAAAGAATTGTGAGAGATTTCTAATCTATGTTCAGGAGAGTTTTCTTGATCAGTATGTTTCTGCTCCAATGAAGAAGACAGCAATGGTGGAACTAGTTCAGGGAAATGAGCGAGCGCAAGTTGAACAAGCATCAATGGGGGATCATCAAGGATTTAATTCAGCAGTACAGACTGGGTACAAGCTGCTTCACTGCTGAGTAAAATAGGTACAACACGTATCAATTTCAATACCTGTCATCTTTTTTCCTCTTTCGTTAGGCCTATAACAGGCATCATTCCCCAGAGGAGAGAACTCTGGTTCAATCTGCTCCTCAGTAGCTGTCCATTGTCAATCAGAAAGACATAATGAGGCACTGAATAAGGGCAATTTTTCCCTCTGCCCATCACTGTCTATTTCCATAAAATACTTCCCATCACTAGCCGAAGTAAGAAAATAAATTCACTGTGTGGTTGATAATTTAGCAACATCCCAGTGTCCTACTAACTCTGCACATTGGCATGATTGCTACTAACTACATCATTTATCATCAAAGAACAAAATCTTTAAAGTTTGCATTTAACCACATTGCATGGCTGAAAGCAAATCAATCACAAGATAAAATTGCACGTAATCTATATAAATGATATTCTCCCAAAATAAAATCACAGAAGTGAAAAATAATTATATATATAATTCCTTTAAAATGCACAATGAATACAATTATACTGCTTCATCTAATTTGTCAAAATACCTGCAAGAGTTGTCACAGGCCTATCCAAATGAGAGTAGAATCTAATAAAGATTCTGACAATCTGACAATGCAATAAAATCAGTATCAGATACAGTTTGGGTCACTGTACAAAAGACCTTTTCTCACCTAATCACTTCACAACATGCTTCCTTCTGTATGCTTATATCTTTAATGTGATTTATTCTGAAGTATAAATATCAATTCTAAAGAAGTTAATATTATGGAATTTGTTGTTGATGATGTCCCAGTGAAGTGATTTCTGTTGGTTTTCAGTAGCAGAGACCAAACCTCTGATTGATCGATGGCAAATCTTAAAGGCAGGTTTCGAGGATATTTTAGGTACCAAGCTTATTTTTCAACTTCTGTAGGGGAACTGAGGGACAGATGAAAGAATAACATAGAATTGATAACTCTGAAGGATTCTGGGTAGAATTGTAGTGATAACATTTGTTTTGTCAATGTTTATACAGCAAAATTGCTGTACAATAAAGTATATAGAACAGGGAGTTTATAAATTCTCTTGAAATAATGGATGTCATCTATTAAAATTTTAAATCAATATAATATATATTAAATATATATATATATATATATATATATATACATACACACATATATATTAAATCAAAAACTCTAGCAAATATTTCAGTATATAATAAATATACATATTTTTTCCAGTGAAAGGGCTATTTAGACATATTCCTAGTTAACCATTGCCATCTGTTCATGCCCCAGACTTAGGAAATTGTTGTTGGCACAGAACCAGTGATATGCTTCTGGTAGTAACGTTCATACAGGAATATTTTGGGACTGGTCTAGTGTTCACCTCCACCTCTGTATTCCAACCTTTACATTGGCAGAAATAGACACCAGAATTATCGGATCAAAGTGGAAGTGCGCAGGTTGTGAGTTTGTGTGTTTAAAGGACAAATACAATTTTCTGCAGCTTAGAAACTATTTCCAAAACATTTTTCCGCAGTTCATCTCTGTCCTTGTTTCTGACTCCATTTCACAGTCAACCACATGGAGACAGGCATGTCAGAAACAGGTCTAACTCTCCCTGAACTCCAAGCCCAATATTACCATTATTATGAAAGACAAAGAGATGCACAGCAAGGACGGTTGGAAAGGAAGGTACCAGTTATAAAAGCTGCTGTCCCATCGGATAATACCCTTCATCTAACAATATTCAGACAGCAGAAGTCAATATCATCTCTCTGCCAAGCTGTATCCAAGTAAAATGAACATCACCACCTGGGTGTTTTGACATAGGAGAGCTTCAGCCATAGAAGAGAGCAAGTAAACTCTACACATGCAGCACTTGAGATCATGATGGAATGTGGGTTGCTGGAGCTGTACACCGGCAGCACTAACTACTGCAACACCTCCCCCAAATACATTACCTAATACTTCACTTATTTATATTTGATATTTTTCTGCTTAGCTGACCAGATCATTATGTCTTCCTGCAGCCTAATGCTCCCCTCTTCACTGTCAACAACATGGACAATTTTTAGACCATGTGCACTGTTTGTATCATGCCCCCTACATTTAAATCTAGGCATTAATTTATACTGCAAGAAGTGAGTGGACTCCCATGGAACCCCACTGGTAACAGCCTTCAGGTTCCAAAGACACCTGCAAACATTGGAAATGAGGAGGTGTACAGGAATGAGATAGATCAGCTGGTTGAGTGGTGTCACAACAACAAACTCAACATCAGAAAGTCCAAGGAATTAATTGTGGACTTCAGTAAGGGGAAGTCAGGAGAACACACACCAGTCCTCGTTGAGGGGTCAGTGGTGGAAAGGGTGAGCAGCTTTAAGTTCCTGGGTGTCAGCATCTCTGACGATCTGTCCTGGGCCCAACACATGAATGCAATCACAAAGAAGGCATGCCAGTGGTTCTTCTTGGTGAGGAGTTTGAGGAGATTTGGTATGTCTCCAAAGACTCTTCTATAGGTGTCTGGTGGAGAGCGTTCTGACTGGTTGCAAAACAGCCTGGTATGGAGCCTCCAATACGCAAGATTGCAAGAGGCTGCAGATGGTTATAGACTCAGCCAGCTCCATCAAGGGCACAACCCTCCCGACCATTGAGGATATCTTCAAAAGGCAGTGTCTCAATAAGACAGCATCCATCATTAAGGACCTTACTATCCAGGACATGCCCTCTTCTCATTACTGCCATCAGGAAGGAGGCACAGGAGCCTGAAGACCCACACTCAATGAATGAGGTGCAGCTTCTTCCCCTCCGTCGTCATCAGATTTCTAAATGGTCCATGAACCCATGAACACTATCTCATTGTTCTTTTATTGAACTATTTACTTATTTTGTAATTCATAGTTTTTTATGTTTTCGCACTGTCCTGCTGCTGCAAAACAACAAATTTCACATCATTTAAGACAGTGGTAATAAACCTGATTCTGATTCCAATTCTTTACTTGATACCTTCTCAGAAAATTCAATTAAGTTTGTCAGTCATAACCTTCCCTTAACAAATCAGTACTGACTATTCCAGATTAATATATGGTTTTCTAGATGAATGTTTATTTTGTCCCTAACAATTAATTTGAATAATTTCCTCATTATCAAAGCTGTACATTATTACGAGGTTCATGATTACTTGGTTTAAACTTGCTCCCTTTTTAAACAACAATACAACATTAGCAGGCCTCTGATCCTCTAATAATGCTCCTGTGGCCACGGCAGAATGAAATCTAATGGTCAGAGCTTTTGTGGTTTCTTCCCTTGTTCCTATAAATAGCTTGGGATATATTTCATCCAGGTCTGGCAGTTTATCCAGTTCCTTTTTTTACAATATTTATCCTATGCAATGTATCACATTCTTCCTCCTCAACTAAAAGTTCTCCTCTTTTATGAAGCTGCAATGTATTCATTCAGACCCTTACCCATATCCTCTGACTCCACACACATCATTTTTTGGTTCCTAATACACTCTATTCTTTCCTCAAGTATCCTACAGCTTTTTATGTACTTACAAAGCATTTTTGGATTTTCTTTGGTCCTACTTGCCAGTATTTTCTCATGCTTACTCTTTGTTTTTCTAATTCCCCTTTCAACTTCATCCCCAAACTTTGTATACTGAGCAAGAATAATAGCACAAAATTAAATATAAATTTATATCAGTCTCCTGGGTATGACTCCAAGTATATTTGGTGCTGCTGACACATACACTTTTCTCATCCATATTCTTCACGCATAGATTTATTTTAGAGATTATCTTGTGATCAACTGTCAATTGAGGTGCCTGACTGAAGGAAAACTTTTTAATATTTTGGTCTATTTTGTTAAAGGATCAATAATCTTATCTGACAAACCATGCACTCTCCAAAGTGTTAGTAGACAATATTGACAAATCTGCCAATTCATTAAATTATTACTATACATTGTAAATATTTATTTTACTGCCTACCTTTAGATATATGGCATGTTGGAGCTAAGTTTCAAATTTAATATTTCTCTCTGGATCTTTTTTTCTGTAACCATTTAAAATAGATACTTGTTAATATTTTCTTTGAATATTCAAGGGGATTAACTATTTGGGCATGTTCTGCTCTCAAGGGTTCAAAGTACCTTTTCTCAGTCTGTCACAAACACCAAGAGGGCTAAATTGGACTGTGGTGGGAAGTAGTTGGTGAGATTACAGTGTGCACATAAGCTCGGCATATTTGACCAGAGAAATTTATCAGTATAGATACACAAACTTTCAAGGTAGTAAGAAAGGCTGAAAAAATATTTGAAAAGCCATAGGGGGTCCTGGACTTTAGATATACAGGCAAACAGATAAATGATCTTCATATGCTAGTCAGTGATAGTGTGTTTTTTCCACAGAGAGCATTACACGCCATTCTCACTCATTCTTATCGAGTAATGATGCATATGAGGTTGCAATAGTCACTGGAAAATAATAGTTGGGAGCGCTGGTTAATATTTATTTTTCTTGTTTCTCGGATCATGAAGACAACTGCTGCATTATATGAAAATAGTCATTACAGCATATTACCACATAATGAATGATCAGGTAATTTAAATAATGTCTTTTACTTTTCAGTGATTATCACGTGTCTGAAGAGGTGTGACACGGAAAATACTCAGTTCCTAGTAGAATGCAAGGAACAAAATTAATGCCAGATTTCACAGGACATGGACTTTAGACGGGGTTTATCTCAGCTTTGCTTGATCACTTGAACTTAATGATGTGCAGCAAAAGAGTGACGTTGAGCTGACAAAAATCAGGTTGACCTGCAATGGGCAAATTAGCTGATAATGCAGTACTAGCTGAGAATAAGCATGACAATTGAAGGGAGTGCTGTCTCCATGTAGTAACTGGCTGCATGTTGCTTGGTGCAGATGGCAAAGCTCTGCAACTGGCACCTTGCTGGCCCACAGGAAGTTAAGGCAGTTGTCCTTATTGGCAGGATGATGTGCACATATGGTCCTATGCCTACTGATCTCCCTGGCACATCTTTTTATTTTGTACTACCTTTGCACCAAATTGCTTCATTTAAAGCATTTTACAAACAATTTTGCTTTAAAACCAAATAGGTTCTCAAAATAAAAGTTAAAAATTGGTGGATAAAATACAGGAATTATATAATATTAATAAATAATGATATATAATGAAATATGTAACATGTAAGCATGTTCACAACATGCTGAACGGCCACCTGTGCTGTAAAATTCTATGACTGTACTTGAATTACCATAAGCAAAGAAGATTGTACAAACTATTTGCCATTTTAGGAACCTCAGTGCCAATAATCCCATTCTGAACAGGCAAGACAAAAGGCAAGGGCAAAAAAACATATCCATTTGTATATATTGCCCCTGCACTAACTCTGGTAGCAATATGTACCAATGCAAGTATTTTCTCCAGTTCCTTCACGCAATGGCAGCTGATATTTCAGTAGCTTCATCTAACACTATTCGCTTTTTCATCATGTTTAGATTATTCCATTAAAGCCAAACCTGAAGATCTTTTCCTTCTCTTCAATTGAAACTTGATAATACACAACTGTATTATAATCATTGGCAGTTGAGGCATTCCTTTTATTTGTCCTCTTTAGATTTAAGTTGTTAGATCTTGTGTTTATCAACCATAATTGTCATATTATGTTAAAAAAAGGGTACCCATTGAGATGCATCAATTAATTTACAGTATGCATTTCAAAAACTTCAAATAATTGAGAGTGAATGTCCGAAGAAATACCAAGCACTTCCAAATTCCACCAGAGATAAAAAAAAATGCAGCTACTTTCTAAACATTATAATGGTGGTCAATATGAGCAAACTAGAATCCAGGTCTCAATCCGAAATGTTGACTGTCCATTTCCCTCCACAGATGCTGCCTGACCCACTGAGTTCCTCCAACAGATTGTTGCTATCAGCACTATAATGTTGAGCTGAATCATGTACAGTCTGTGAGATAATTTATTATAGAAAATCATACATTGAGTAAGATATTTATTATCTTCTTCTGCCTTCTCATCATCTCTTCTCCGCACACCTCTGTAAGACTGGAACCATTCTTACACAAGACTAAGTAAACAAAAGCCAGTAATAATTGTGTAAAAAATCAAGAATTTATTGTGAAAAATCCTATTCCATACAGTCATAGTTGATGAGTAACTCAGAGCCTTTAATCGCTGGAGCCTCTCAGACACAGGTGATGTTGTCTACAATTTGATTTCTTCATTTTTGTCTTCCATGCAATTTTCCAAGCCTGAGGTAATTTTTTTCCATGTGCTCAACTTTATCCTTCAATCATCACACATAGGCCACTCAGTCAATGTCCATTTATGGTCATAAAAAGATTTTCTTTTTACTACTGTTCAAAATGCCACTGCCACTTAAGATCCCATGTGACCTGTTTACTCCATGGTACCTCATGGTAGTTCAGCGATTGTTTACCATTATCCTCCTCACACAGGTACTTCACATCTTAATAACAGATAAATTGTAGATTACATTAAAATATTTAATCATAGATTGACTACTCATGATTACATTAAAAGATTTCACCACTGACCTTGTTGATCACTTGAAGAAGTTAGTATACAAAAGCTATTGTCCCAGTCTCTGTTCAATTGCTTCTGTTTTTTCAATGCTACATTCATGCCAATTCCTACCTTGTCCTTCCTGCATATCTCCAAACTCATGAAAAATTGCTTATATTCCCTTATCTCTGCCAACTTAAAGACCACAGAGTTTCGGTCTGGCTTGTTTTTGTTCAGTTCAACTGTCTGCTTTAATTGTTATTACTCAGAAATTTACTTCAGTGATGAGGTATTTATTCATCACCTGAATTCTGTGGCATTTTCTCAGATAGTTATAAAACCAGAGATTCTTATTGGAGCTACAGAAATAGCAGCACATGTATGGTTTACACACTACTTACACAGTTATTTAATTCTTAACTTATTTAGCCAATCTTCCTATTGTATTTTCTCTATGGACTATGAATCAGTGCTTTGATGATTCAGTTATTTCCCGAACCATATCAACCATTTCATGATAAGTTGTTGTCAAGTAGTTGTGGATATTTGAGACTGATTCTTCAGTGCAAATTCACCATACATTTCCAGAGATTTATTGGCTTACTCACAACCAATCACATTCGCAATATTCCAGTGTTATGTCACAAGTGTCACTTAATGGAAGCCATTCTTCACTTTTCAGGTGACAATCAAAAGAACACAGACTATCTGGAGATATTGGCTCATTTTTCCGTGTATCAGCTAATGGTCAGGTTTTCAAAGGCAGTTCGCTTTATATGTTCATGGACAAGAATGCACACTCTTCCAAGACAAAGTAATTGATAAACAATTCTTAATTTTTCCCAATTTAGACTTAATTTCAGGAAGATACCCAGGTAATTTGATCCAATTTAAAGAACAATTTTGATCAGCAAGTTTGCAGATAGCACCGGAGTTGGTAGTGTGGTGGACAGCGAACAAGGTTGTCTAAAGTTACAACAGGATCCAGATCGACTGTGAAAGTGGGCAAAAGATTAAGAGATGGGATTTAACTCAGACCAGTGCAAAGTAATGCATTTTGCAAAGTTAAGCCAGGGCAGGACTTACACAGTAAATCTGTGGAGTATTGTAGAACAGAGTGACTTTGGGGTACAAGTACATAGCTGCCTGAAAGTAACAACACAGGTAGACAAAATGGTCAAGAATGTGTATGACATGCTTGCCTTCATCAGACACAAGAGTTGGGACATTGTGTTGCAGCTGTATAGGAAGTTAGTGAGACAGCACCTGTAATATTGTGTGCATTTCTAGTTGCCATACTATAGGAAGGACATGATTATGCCAGAGAGGGTGTAGAAAAGTTTCACAAGGATGTTGCCAGGATTTGAGAGCTTGAGCTATGAGGAGAGACTGAATGGCTGAGACTGTTTTCCCTAGAGCAAAGGAGGCTGAGCAGTGACGTAATAGAGGTCTATAAAATCATAAGTGGGATAGATCAGGTGGATGGCCATATTCTTTTACCCAGGGTAGGGGAGTCTAAAACTAGAGGGCATAGGTTTAAGGTGAGAGAGGAATGATTTAAAAGGGACCAAAGGGGCAACTTCTTTTTTACACAGTGTATGGTGAGTATATGGAACGAGCGCCAGAGGAAGTGGTAGAGGCACATACAATTACAATGTTTAAAAGACATCTGGACAGGTTCATGGATAGGAATGGTTTAGAGAGATATGGGCCAAATGCAGGCAAATGGGAATAGCTCAGGACGGCAACTTGGTCAGCATGGACGAGTTGGGCTGAACGGCCTGATTTTGTGTTGTTTAACTCAATGACCCTAGGAGAACTTTTCATTTGGCTGTGTAACTTTCCCTTTGGTGAATGAGAATATTTGATTGAAATTACTATTTCATCTTATTCAGGAGCTCTAAGAAAACATTATTGTTCACCTACTTTAAAATGTTAATCAGATATTCTCACAAAGGTCTAAGCTAGGAAACCCTTGTTAATTTAAGTTACAGAAATGTTTCAGAAATGTCACAATATATTACACTGGAGTCCATTCTTTTCATTTCAAAATCCCAAAACAAAATATTGTTAGACCTGGCAGATTTTGCCGAAGTTCAGTTTTGTTTCCCAATTAAAAATTCATGTCTTTAAGCAAATTAAATTTACAGAATGTATTTTTTATTATCAAGATTTAATCATTCCCTTACACTTAAAGTAATTTTTCCTTGTGTTTTCTATATGTTAAGCCCAAGCCTCTCAAAGGCAAAGACTTAAAATTCAAATTGTCAGCAATGCTGCATCATTTGATATCTGCCGATATATTCTTTATTCTTGAAACTGGATCATTTGTTCTGTTTGTTGTTGTTCCAAAACATTAATAGCTCCTTTTTTTTTTAAAGCACATCAACTAATAACTGAGTGATTAAATTTGGAGTTGTTTGGGTCACCAGAGATGGAGGCTGGTAGGAGTGGCGCTGCTAAAGGGTACAAGGTGTTAAGTTGTCACTGCAGGGAAGTATTTCTTTTCTTCTTTCTGATCACAAAATTATGACCATTATACATTATACAATTAAAAGTTAATATTTTCCCTCAATGTGCTTTGTAACCCAAACGTTACCTAGAAGTCAAAGACGAGTCAGATCAATAAAATCTCCTCAATTTTCCTTAAATGTCACATCAAATTATTCAACATTTGCCAATTTTGGTATGTGGAAATCAAAGTTCACATAATTCACAACATGAACTGGAATTGCACATAACTATTGTGGTGTTCAGGTATGATTACAGTTTTACAGCTATTCACATGCTAAAGATCAAGGTCTATTTGATTCTACATGTTCACCATCCTTAGATTGTAAGGTTTCTTGTTGGATATCCAATGTATTTTTTACTATTAAATATTACCATGATTAAAGCTATGGCCTTTGGCTATCACCAACATAAACTTTGTTCCTTAGCCACCGACTCCATCACTGAGGACATCTAAAACAATTTGGAACTGAAGCTGGTTATTTGCAGCTTGGTGTTGTATTTGATGTTGAGAAAAGTTTTGGATCAGCTATCTCTTATCACTGAGAATGCTTATTTACTCCTTACATCTTGACCTCTCCTTCAGCTCTTCTGCTGCTGAAAGCACATCTATACTTCTGTGGCAACTAAATTTGACCTTTCAGAACACTCCTCATTTCAATTTGTACATCACATGAAGTTCTTCTGCCTGTGCCCTACCTTTTGTTAAGTTCCACTCACCCATCACCCTTGTACTTGATGACCTATGTAAGTTTCATCCCAATTTTAATATTCTTCTCTTGGCTTCAAGTTTCTCATAGCCCTTCCCCCCTTATCAATGTAATTTTTTCCAGTCCTTCCATCTCTGGCCACTTGAACAGCTTCAAATATAATCACTCAGTCATACTGCCAATACCTGAACTCCAGAATTTCCTCTCCAAACCGCTTCATTTTCTACCTCTACTTTCCTTCAAATTTTAGGTTATTTGTCCCAAAATCTCCTTAATTGTTTCATTGTCAAATTTTGTATGATAACCTCCTGTGAAATGCTTTGGAGCATTTTATTTTGTTAAATGTATATTATTAATACATATTGTTGCAAAACTCTTGAAAGACTCATCTCGCCCTGACTTGGCCAAAAGCATTTATATTGAACTGTGATGTAATCCCATCCACACTATTTCAAAATAAGATATTGGTGTTGACTTGAGCTTTGATTCTGTAATGAGCAGAATGAGCTAATTATTTTGGCTGTTCAGGTTTTGACAGCATTGGCTCTGACACAACAGACCACCATTTACTTATCCTTAATGCTCAGGCACATTTCCAAATTATAACTACAACGATAGCCAGCAATTGGCCTAGATCCATTTTATTTGCACTGAATGTGAGTCAGTTATCTGGAGTGACACTGACAGATTGCTCAGGCTGCACTGATGTTTAGTTTAATAAGATACTTTTAACACTGTACAATTAAGTCACTTTTGGTTCAGTAGCCAGCGGCTTGAGGCTATATGTAGTTATGTCTCCAAATGCTATTTAATGCAAATTTTATATAACACATGCACATACTAAATGAAGCAAATTGCACTCTGTTTTCTTAAAATGCATAAAAGCTTAATGCGCATTGAATATTTCCGCCAATGGCTTCAAATGAAAGTGTGCTGTACAGCTGTGCTTTCTCATGTAAACAATTTTTTTTAATGTTAAGGAATCAAAATGTATCTCAATTGTTGTCAGACAGGATATGCCCTTCAAATAACCCAGTCAATACTCTGATGCCAAATACATTTCACATAGCTTCATAAATTCAAATGTCCCCAAGCGCAGGTAAAAATAATAAAATCAAATCAATGATGTATAGATCTTTTAAATCAGTTTGATTTTCTTTTCTAATGTATGCATTAAGCTTATATTGGTTCTTAAATAAGTTGTTTGCATTTATCTAATCCTTGCCCTATGACTTTCATTTATCTAGTTAGCTTCTCACTGTTATGCTCCTTAAGCCAGCCATGTGGAGTTATGTGGCTGTAAACTTCTCCTGGGCATCTGTTATTGCCAGTTCAAATTTTACTGATGAGATGGGAACATGAAGTGTTGCAAGGCAACACATGCCAGTTTTTCTCTTTCCAAACAGATGAGCATCATATTCTATCATGGTGACCCACTCATCAGTTCAGTCAATGGCATTTCTTTTCTGCTTTAAGCCAGACGCAGAGAGCACAAATCTCAAATCAATACCAATTTAGACACTGCAAATGCTAATTTCCACCTTGCACTGGCCCATGATGACAACTCAGGCGATGCTAAAACTCCTGCTTTAATCAGAAATTCTGATTCTGCAGTAACTGTACTCATTACCATTCAGTAAATGTCATTGAATAAATAGACTCACCCAATGGCTCATGGCTAAATTGTAACAACTGAAGTATTAATTAGGTCACAAATTCCAGATTGTCGCAGGTTCAGTTCTTGATCTGTGTCATGTTGATAGATCCTGGCCAGAGCTTCAGTTGGTCTCAGTGTCCCTGTGTGGGAGAACATAGAAATAAGGAAGGATTCTTTCTCTCTGATGCATGGAGATACCTATTGGAATACTTATGTAAATTGTTATGAGATTATTAATAATTTTGGCTACAGAACACTCCATGTACAATGGCCTGCCTATGCATGGTATTCAAGTGCTAATTGCTTCAAGAAATTGTTTCTGAATTAGAGAAAGGGGAAGCAGGGATTTGTTTTGCCAAGTAAAGTCAAATTCCTCAGAGAGAAAAAAACAAGTCACACTGATTTGAGAAATGTCCATTATTTCCCAGCCATATACCTTTGAATTAGCCATTAAATAGCAGATGGAATGAAACCTTTTATGATGTCTATTCATTTCTAAATGAAGTTGATAAAATGAAGCCCTTGGCTTTTGGTCAGCAAAGATAGAGTTAGGATAAATAGGTGGCATCCAGATTGGAGAAGGATTGGCACTGGTGTATTCCCAGGGGTGTTGGTGCTTGGACCTCTGTTCTCAGTAAATGTAAGGTGTCTTTTCTTGGGGACCCTGGTGGATGGCTAAACATTTCATGAATTGACAGGCTAGTAAAAAGAGCAAGTAAGTGGATAATTGTGATAATATACTTGGGAAGAAAAATGATTGTGTTCATGAACGTAATAGAAATACACTGAAGCTGTGAGTGAACAGAGAGTAGCTTACAATAGGTAGTTCCATGTTAATGCTGGTTGATAAATTCATAAGGAAACAATGGTGCTTTTGATTTTTTTAAACAATGGCAGGAAGTACAAAGATAAATATGTTGCTAATAAAATAAACAAGTATACATGACCATGGGAAGGATATAGATAGCATTTAGCACTTGCTCTCTCTGGAGTAAATCAGGAGAAAAGAACATTGGAGAGTGGGAGTCAAGTACAAGGCACCTAAAAATTAACATAGAACATGCTGGAGAGAGAAACAAAGTTAATGTTTCAGGTTGTTAACTGTTGATCTGAAACATTCTCTCCCTCTGTAGATACTGCCTTCATATGCTGAATATTTAAAGCATCTTCTGTTTTTTTTAATTTCAGATTCATCACATCTGTGGTTCATTATTTGTCAATTACTAGTTTACTTAAGTTTAAGTGAGTAGAGTGACAGAGTAAACTTAACAAAGGAGATGTGAATAACCAAAATGAACAAGAATGGCTTAACTAAAACAATATCTCTATGACAATTTGGTATGAAAGATAGGATTCAGTTGGAAAGAAATGGGATGATGGAATTTAATTGGTTGAAAACATTTGAAAGTTTTGTTGGAGCATCAATGCAATTAATTATTGATTGTTTGTTATGGTTCCTCCTCCTTAATGCAAAGCGCTGTAAGGTCTCTAGAAGTAAAGTTGCAGTTATATTTTATTCATATATGCTTTCTGAATTTAAATATTTTACATTTTAGTATGTTGTATGCCTTTTAGTGATGTGCTAATGTGATTCATCTTTGGTAACTTCCTATATATCTATTCATCAAATTTTACCCTTTGTTGGTGCAAAAATCAAGTCATGGTTTTAATGCATTTTTTAAGAAAATGACATCTCAAAAGTTTGATGAAAATGTACCTAGAAATGACATCAAGGAAGTTTCCATGGGAGAAACATGCTTAAGACAACCATGGAAATAAATCCAATCACAACTCACATTTTGCTCATATTCTAAAAAAACAACAATGCAAAATTGTGTCATGTCTAATCATTTGAGGGAGCATTGGGTATAAATGAAGCTATACCCAATCCACATCCCACTTGTCTCACTTTTGTTAGCCACATGTAAGACCATCTTCTCTCTCTCTCTCCCCTTCTTTCTCTCTTCCATTCTCTTGAAATATTCACAGAAAAAGAAGAATGTTATCTCAAAAATTTACCATGAATCCTAAAATAAATCATAATGGAAAGGTACTTGTTTTGTTTTTGATTTGGCTTGAAGCCTTCATAATTGCTCTTTATTTAGCACTGCTTCTTTGTTACAGATTGCCTGTTGAGTATAAGGACATGACTACAGGTTGACAATTGTGTTAAACTGGTTTGCTTCAGTTAAATGGAAATGCTAAACGCAGCTCACATCACCTCCATTTCCTGTTCCTCGTGTTCATTACGCGTATAGGTCTCTTTTACTTCAATGTAATTTTTAATCTGTAGAAGCACAATGGTGGAATACTTGAGAAATTTATAAGTAAAACATATAAAAATAAAAGTGTTCTAGTTTTACATAAGCAAGTTATCATGACAAACTTAAACCATTGAGAACATTAGGTTCACACCACTGAGCCAAAATAGAGGCACAGAGGACTTTACTTGATAATGTAATGTGCCAACTGTTCTGTATTTCCCAAATGTTAAGGCTTGTGTTTGGGTTTCAACATGATGGGTCATGGTCTTTATCTTGGGTTAGTCAAGAGTGTCAACTTGACTTAGATAATCATCTTGAGCGGGGATAGATTTTCAGTCTTTGGTGCACTTAGTTGGGCTTGTACAGTAATTTTATTTTACTTAAATATTTTTAAAAGGTGAAACTTCCTTCATGAAATGCAAATGAAAAATAACACCTTATCTAAAAGACCAAGGGACCAGATGACATCCCAGCTGCAATACTGAAGACCAGTACTGTTCCAGAAGTAGCTGCACCCCTTGCTAAGCTATTCCAATGTAGTTACAACATTGGCATCTACTCATCAAGATGGAAAATTGCTCAGGTATATACTACTCATAAAAAACAGGACAGATCATATCTGACTAATTACTGCTCTAAAATCTACTCCCAAGCATCAGCAGAGTGATGGAAGCTGTTGCAAAAATGCTATCAAGCAGTATGTATTCATCAATAACCCAATCATTAATGCCCAGTTTGGATTTCACCAAAAATACACAGCTCCAGACCTCATTTTAGCCTTTGTCCAAATACGTACCAAAGCACTGGTGAGGTAACATTTGACCACAAGGTGGCATCAAGGCACTCTGGTGAAACTGGTCAATGGGCATGAAAGGGAAAACACCCTCGTGGTTGGAGTCAAATTTCACACAAAGAAAGATGGTCATAGTTGTTGGAGGTCAAATATCCCAGCCCCAGGACATTGCTGCAAGAATTCCCAGGTCCAACCATCTTCAGCATCTTCATCATTGACCTTCCTTCCATCACAAGGTCAGGAGATCGAATGCATGCAGACAATTGCACGACATTCAATTCCATTTGCAAATGAAGTGGCCCATGCCTGCATACAACAAGACTTAGACAACATTCGGATATGGCTGATCAATAGCAAGTAATATATGCCAGATGACCACCATATCCAGTGAGAGAGAATCTAACATTCAATGACATTCAATGGCATTACCATCATTGAGTTCCCACCATCAATATTTTGGATGTCAGTATGAACCAGAAACTCAACTGGACCAGCCACATAAATATCATGGCTATAAGAATAGGCGAAAGGCTGGGTATCCTGCAGTGAATAACTCATTTCCTAACGTACCAAGTCCTTTCCACTATCTGTAATACACATTCAGAAATGTGGTGGAATACTCTCCACTTTCCTGGATAAGTGCCAATACCTTTCAAGAAGCTCCACACCATCCAGGAAAGAACAGCCTTCTTGAATGGTACCCACTGACCACCTTAAACATTCTTCCCTCCACCGCTGATACTTAGTGGTTGTAGTGCCTACTATCCATGAAATGCACTCCAATTCCTTACCTAGGCTGCTCAAATAGCACCTCTGAAACCCACGAGCTCCACCACTGAGATGAAGGACAACAGGTGCGTGGAAACACCACCACCTGCAAATTCCCTTCCAAGTCAGGCATGGTCCTGATTTGGAAATATATCACTGGTCCTTCAACATCATTGGGTCTAACTGCTAGAACTCCTTCTCCAATAGTACCTTCAATCAGAAAGACTACAGTTGTTCAAGAGAAAGTTCACCACCACCTTCTCAAGGGGAAATGGGGAAGTGTAATAAATTCTGACTTTGCTATCCTCCAGTGTCTTAATGAATGTAAAAGAAAAGGATAGTGAGACATGGTGTTGAATGTGCTGGTTGACGAAGCTATAAACTTTAGCCTGCACCTGAATCTAATTCTCGAATACTGTGAGAATTTAATTCTTCAGGAGTGCCAGTTACACTGAAGTACACTATACGTCCCAGTCACATCTCCAAGCTCAGAGTAGGATGAGGATTACTTTGCCAATGGGTGTCAGGTTAATCATGGCCATGAATTTTTTCATAAAATAGGATTTTTCAAGGCTGAAAGTGATGAAATTTGCAACATCTAACAGTGTCTATTCCTCTGTTGCACTAGAGCAGTCACTGACAATCTCGGTTCATAGAGAACTGAGTGTATTCTATTCTATCCTGTTAGAAAGCAAAATGTTGAGTGAGGAAATATTTTTGTAAGGCTTCTTCAAGGTCCGGGGTCTCATTGACTGCTCCAACATTATTTTGGGATCACTGTCTGCCAGCTTATGCAATCAAAAGTGATTCCACTCTCTTAATACCCACAAGTGTGTCACATCACGGTGTCTAGCACATGGCTATGCCCAGTGGTGGCAATGGTTTTGATGCTTTTGTTCTACAGTAATCAGCTGTGTTACCTGTATTTCAGCTACCATGACAAACTAATGAGTGGCTAATGAAAGGCACAGGGAACCAACTATCAACATAGCATTAATTCCAATACAGCACTCAGGCCCTTGTGACCAGCATACATACAGAAGTCCCAGGCTGCAATGTGATATGCGATGGAGAGAGCCCGTGGTTAGGATTCGACCGCTTGGACTGCTGTGGATTTGCACTTCAGTAGTTGTCTATCTGAATGCAGCAATAGAGACCGACCACACCCAACCCCTCCGGCACCTCCTCAACACACCGCCCCCTCTCTATACTTCAGCCATGCCCCACCACCACACTCTTCCTCCTCTCCTCCCCACCCACAATCCATTGGATCACAGTGATATGACAGCAAATTTATTATGGTCTTCGTTTTTAATATATTGTAGCAACTAGCTACACTGAATAAAGACACCAGACACTTGTTTGGAGTCCAAGAGTTGAATGAACGACTGGGGTGCGCTGCCCCTCTAATAAACACAGTTCCCGCGCTGACGTCACACGCAGGTCACGTGACCTTCCCGCGCGTGGGCTCCACTAGCCCACAAAGAAGGAGTGCCCCGCGCCATCTTGTGTCGGGGTCTCCGACGACGCTCGCGATCGTGGGAGCTGGTTTGTGTGAGGTAAGTCGCCACAGTACTTTATAAAGAACAAACAGCAAAACACCCTAACAGGTGGTACTTAGGGCCCATATAACACAATAAAAGGTCATTATTTGCCAAAGGCTCATGACTTATTTACATGGTATACGTAAATACAATGCAGGATGGAGACAGGAAGAGAATCAAAGGAGGAAATGTGAGGAATATTCTGAGGATAATGGAAGATACTGAACTTTGACTGCAAAGGGTAGGGTGGATTAAAAGCAGACACAGAAGATGTTAAAAGAAAACAGGAATTTACCAGAATTAATGAAGAACCATCCTTAAAGATCCTGCACATTCAACACTCTCCAGCGGTAGTCCAGGTGTGGATGGGCCCCTTAAGTAATGCAGAAGACCTGAGGTTGCTTCTGCAGCTGAAGCTTGCATTGTCCACACTCCATGTATGTACAGAAGAAAATAAGCATAACAATACCATTCATGCATTGTATGCTGATTGACATCATTGCACACAACTGGTAGGCATCAATTGTCAAATGCATGGAGGCTGAATTGAAGGGTGGGGTGGGGAGTCATACCTCAGGAGAGGGAATGGTTGAGAGCATCAGTTAATATGAAGGTCCAGAGGGAAGGTGCATGGTAGATAGTCATGCATTGCAGAAGATGGGTCCCATGAACAATGAATTGCATTCCAAAAAACAATGCAATACTATATAACCCTGAAATAAGAACTTTACCCTGGTTGGCCCTCTCAGTTCAGGGTCAAGTATATGCTAATGTAGGTATTAGTCAACTTCAGTCTGAGGCATGAGAACCTGGACAAAAATGGAAGCATAGGTGAATATACGGAGTTTGTAGAATTGGCTGGAGATGTTGTTTATGCTCTTCACAATGTTCAGCTGGAGGAAATTGTGGTTCACCCAGCCAGTTGTTTTCAGAGACAATATGTAGGGTGCTCTACCAGAGAAGGGGCAGTACTCGACCTTATCTTAGAAAACAAAATGGGGCAGGTGGTGGACACGTAAGTGGGCAAAAACTCTGGGGACAGTTTTTCTGTAATTTTAAGGCCGTTATGGAAAGGGATAAAGTTGGCCCTCAAGTTAAGGTCTTTAGTTTTGGCAATGCTGATTTTAATAGCGTGAGAGAAGACCTGGTGAAAGTAGATTGGGAGCAGATGCTTGTGAATAAAACAACAGCTGACAAGTATGAATCATTTAAAAGAGACTTAGTAAGAGTTCAGGACCGGCATGTTCCAATAAGGTGAAAGGCAAAGATTCCAAGATTAAGGAACATTGAATGACAAAGAATGTTGAAGATTTGGTTAGGAAATAAAAGGAAGTCCTACAGCAGGTATGGACAAGGGATCAAGGGGATCTCCTAAGGAATATGAAATAAAGTATGTAGAAGACAACTTAAGAAGGAAATCAGGAGGGCAAAAGAGGGCCATAAAATATCCTTAGCAAATGAGATAAAGGAGATTACCAAAATATTCTGTCAGTATATCAGTAACAAGAGGGGTAGCCATGGAAAAAATGGGTCTCCTTAATGATCAAAGTGGATAATCTACGTGTGGAGTCAGGGGATGTGGGTGAGGTTGAATACTTCTCATCTGTACTCACCAAGTTGAGGGGGAAAAATAAATCAGCCATGATCAAATGGTGGAGCATCTTCGATGGGCCAAATGGCCTAATTCTGCTCCTATGTCTTATGGTCTTAAGTAGAAG
Source organism: Rhina ancylostomus (assembly GCA_030265395.1). NCBI lineage: Eukaryota > Metazoa > Chordata > Chondrichthyes > Rhinopristiformes > Rhinidae > Rhina > Rhina ancylostomus. The sequence continues at coordinate 21,961,814 of JARFYF010000012.1, read as the reverse complement.
AACATTAAATATAGTGAGTTTGGGGAGGGATACATGGATAATCTGGTGCAGGTCAGTATTAAGAAGGAGGAGGTGTTAGATATCATGGGGATTCAAAATTGCTGCTAAATCCTCAGGGCTGGATGAGAACTGGGATATAGGAAGCAAGGAGGAGGTAGCGAGGGCTCCACCTGAGATTTTTGCATCTTTGTTAGCCACAAATGAGGTGCTAGACGACTGGAGAATAGCTAATGTTTTTTATTAAGAACGGAACAGGGATAAGCCAGGTAACTATAGGTTGGTGAGCCTTATGTTAGTAGTATGGAAATTACCAGAGGAAATCCAAAGGGATAGAATTGGAAAGGCAGAGGCTGATCAGGAATAGTTAGCGTGGCTTTGCGTGGGGGAAATGCTGTTTCACTCATTTGATTGAGTTTTTTGAGGAGATAACCAAGGAGACTCATGAAGGCAAAGTGGTAGACATTGTGTATTTAGACTTCAGTAAGACATTTGACCAGGTCCCACAGAAGGTTGAGGCACATGGGATCCAAGGCAAGCTGCCTTGGGGTTCAAGTCCATAGTTCTCTGAAAGTGACAACACTTGTAGATACGGTGGTGAAGAAGGCATATAGCATGCTTGCCTTCATTGGTCAGCACATAGAATATAAATATTGGTACATTATGTTGCAACTTTACAAAACGCTGATTAAACTGCACTTGGAGAATTGATACAGTTCTGGTCACCACACTATAGGGAGGATGTGGTTGCACTGGAGAGGTGCAGAGGAGATTCACAAGGACGTTGCCTGGATTGGAGGACTCTGGTTATGGGGAGAGATTGGATGGGCTGAGTTTGTTTTCCTTGTAGCAAAGGAGACCTAGGGGTGACCAGATAGAGGTGTACAAACTTATAAGAAACATAGAGAAGGTAGATAAAATCTTTTTCTCATGGTGGCTGAATCAAAAAAAAGAGGGCATAGGTTTAAGGTGAGAGGAAAGTGTTTTAAAGGGATTTGAGGAGGAAGTCTTTATGCAGAGAGTGGAACCTACTGCCAGAGGAGGTGATGGAGTCAGATACAATCATTGTGTTTAGGAGACATTTAGACAGGCACTTGAATAGGCAAAGAATAGAAGGATATACACCTAAAGAGAAGGGCAAACAGGTTGGCATGGGCTGCAGGACCTTTTTCTGTGCTGTACAACTCCGTGACTCTAACTGTACGTTGGAGAAGCAGGCTGATGATGTAGGAGCAATAGAGGGTCGAGAAGCAGTGGAATAGAGAGGAAGATGTCATCAATGGATGTATTTGTAGAATCTTACCTCATGTCTTTGGATGTTGCTGCTAAGGGATAGTTTGTAAATGAGGAAAAGGATAGGATCAAAGATTTGTGCTTAGAGATTACCAAAGGCAACACCATGGAATTAGAGGAGAACCCATTACTGGAGATACTTAGCTAAAACTGGGTAAATAGGAACTCCAGCATTGAGATAAGAGGCATTGGATTCGGATAATGTGATCAATCATGTCAAAGCTTAAAAGTGAAGTGTGGAGGACAAGCAGGTGGATGAATTAATTTCATAATCATTAGAAAAAGTGACAGGTCCCTATTTTAATAGACAAGACCCTTCACAATCTATTTTCCAAGGAAGACAACCAGCAGCATGACAAATTTACAACCTGGCAGGCTTCTCCATGTGGGATATTGTTTATGATACATATGTAGAATCCTTCAACTCCTTGAATATCAAATTGTTTATTCCTCTTCCCAGTGCACTGGGACTCACCCAGTGTTGCCACCTCAGGCTTTGTGAATGTATCATCCAAGGAGTGCATGTTGTGCTAATGACTGCAAATGATTGCAAGAATGATTAAAAGCACTGGCGATACAAGGGACTGCAGCTGCTGGAATCTGGAGCAACAATCTGTGGCAGGAGCTCAGCAGGTTGAGTAAAGTGTGTGGGGGGGGGGGGGTCAGGAATTAGTGACATATTAGGTTGAAAACCTGCATTAGAACTAACAGTGGAGAGAGAAAGTAGCCAGTGGTGGCAGACTGTCTGCAGAATGAATATGGACATACAGTGCATACATCAGTTGTATTGGATACCTTAAGTAGTTTGCATGGATAGGTATGTGTCTGCAGAGCAATGAGTTTGATCCTCCAAAAGCAGAAAATGCTCAGCAGCTCAGGCTGCATCTGTGGCGGTAAGAAACAGAGTTAATGTTTCAGGTCGATGACTCTTCATCAAAGGGTTCAAAGGGTTTTCAATCAGAAACATTAATGCTGTTTCGCTTCCCATTGATGCACCCTGACCTGGTAAGTATTTTCAGTATTTTTTTTTGTATTTTTATATTTCCAACAAATGTATTTTTATTTGACTTTCATTTATATGCAACAATGTAGAGACAGGCATCCTGCAGGGTAAACAAGGACACATTTTTGGAGCCTTTCTTCAGTTTGAGTCTTTTCCTTTCTGACACATCATCATGCAAGCAGAAGATTATTCTTGAATTGTTCAAGGTCAAGAAATACAAACACCGTGCCCAACTGCAGTAATTTTGGTGGTCATCAGCCAGGTAGTCTGAGTTACGATGTTTGGCATGGGATATCTGATAATGTGGATGAATTGGCAAGAGATCCCATCTATGTACATGCTCTATAGCATTGTTGGGCAATGTTACCTTGATTCATTAAAGATAGTTTCTGTTCATTTTTCTGAACCATATCCAGCCAGTACTACACACAATATGAACCCGTCCTCCACCTCTTGTCAGGATGTGAGTGCCAACAGGGTAACCACCTGTGTGCCAACTTCATATAGCAGTGTATTCACTTTGCCAGCAATTAAAGATGGGTTGTATACTGTATAGCTGCCCATCATCAATTCTGTCAAGGCTTGGTTTATTACCTCACGTTGAACTTGCCTTTCGTTCCTTTATCGGATCAGCTTCAGTCCCTGTGCATTGGAACAAAAAAACTGCAGATGCCTGAACTCAGAAACAGACATGGAAAATGGTGGAAACAGGTCAGGTCCATGCACAGGAGTGAGGGTGGGTGGTGCAAAGCAATGTTAGTGTTTCAGGTCAAGATCCTGTCATCAGAACTGGAAAGTGAACAAACGGGCACATTTCAAATAGCAGAGAATCGGATAGAACAACGGGAATGTCTGTGATAGGCTGCGGACTAAAACTGTCTAGGTAACAATTGTATTAAACACTAAGTGTTAGAAACAGAAGATAAATAGGGAACAAAATAAAACCAAATTGAACAGAAGGGTATTAGCATCCTTTGGGAAGCCGGACAGATACTTAAATGTTAATTTGATCTTTTGCTGAGGCTCTGAAAAAGTGAAATTGGATAGTTCTGGAAAATCTGCACTGGGATATTGACACACACTAAATCTGTGCCCTCGTAATGCAACACAGGGTGTAGATTAACTGAATGCTCCACCTCACACTACAGTGACTGCATCTAGCCAAGGCCAGCTGCAGTGTATATTGTATAAGCACTTATTCACAGGTTGGAATATGAGAGACCAGTACCAATAGAATCCAACAAATGCTGATTGAAAAATTGCTTGTACCTCTTGAAGGGGATGTGTTTGTTGTCTGCAACTGGTGATGAAAATCATTAGGAAAGTTAGTGGAAGCTAAGTCAGAGCATGAGCAACAGTGAGTGCCCTGATTTTCTGACATCATGGACAAGATGAAAGGGAGGACACATATAGTCCAGGTATAAGAGCCCGAGAAGCTGTCCAGGCCCACACTGAGCTAAGGAGGTTGCACTTAAGATGAAGAGCAAGAGCAGAGAACTAAGGTTTATGGACACTCTGCCACAATAAGTGAAGAAAGTCGGTGAACACATCATCAAATCCCATCTCTAAACAACAGCTTGACCAGCCTCACACACTGCTTTGTGCAGCACACCCCATTAGTCACCTGACAACAAACTGTTTCAATTGTGACTATCAACTGCTAAAATTGTACAACATCTTCATGTTTTGACCAAAAGTGCAAGCTTCATACCTCCGATACAGTCAGATATTTGAATTTCGAAGCAAAGTCACATTGCAACATGCCCACTCGCACAAATAGTGTCAGCAAACAAATTGGCAGGGGTTAAGTACATCAGCTGATTAGTCTCTTGGATGGAGTATCGTCAATTATTTGTGTCCCTGACAGTGAGTATGAGACCAGTGGTGATGCAAAAATTATTGTTAACAATGGGCTCAAAATTAACCTAATTTCCCAATCATCCCCAAACCTCTATGACTTAAGCAGTAAAGACTGTGTAAGTATGAACCATGAACCTCTTGTCTGCTGATGTAATCCCACCCTTGCACCTGCACTAGTTAGCCAGGCCCTTGCTGAGCTGGATTTAAGGAAGAAGACAGTCTGTAAGTTGATCTGATACCCACAGCTCAAACACTGGGACTACGGAAAAGTCCAGGTCATGCTCACTCCAGGTCTGTGCCTCTCATGAACCCGACAGCCACATTAACCTTCTGTAGTACTGTGGGCTACTTTCACTCACCTTTCCCACTCAGCTCGGCAATTCCATGCATGGCTGATGCAAAGCTGAATCACTGGCTGAAGAGGAGCACAATCCAGGCCACTGCCGAATGCAGAATCTCCACCCTCTGCTACCGGGCAGAAGGTGCCTGGAGCCAGGGTGGGGTTTAGAGGTACTTCATGTCCCAGTCTCGTAGAGTTTATTCTCCAGAAGAGTTCTATGGGCAGCCCTGGGTAAGGCAATGGGTGAGTGGGGCATTGCCATCCCTGCTGAAAGCCTGTGTGAACTACTAAAGAACAAATGGGAACTGAATTCCAAGACCCAGAACTTGGATTTCACTCTCTTTGGTGAGCTAACCCTGTGCCATCTATAGCATTAGTACCCAAGTGAATCCACCTCCAAATAAAACATAAAATATATCAAAAATAGTGTTTGGTGTGTAAACCTGGACTTAAGAGCTAAGACCAGATGTTTGTGGCTATCTATTGGACTAGCCTCAGTTGAACATGTTATCCAACACTCAATCTGAGAAGGACATTGGCCCTTTAAGGCAGAGGACATCAGTAACACACACAATGTCTGCCTTGGAGGAGAGAGAAACCGCAGGAGAGATGGAGGCAGCCCCTAGATCTAGAGAAAGAGACCTGGAATTCCCATCAGTGAGATAAATGCTAGGAGGGATATCCTGTGTGTTGGGAATGCAGGATACAGGCTGAAGGTCCTTGAAGACCATCATAAGGGAAGCAAGCCAGGAAGTAACTCCAGTTGGCCTCGCCAGTGTGAGAACTCCCACAATCCAGCTAGATCATATCCGCACAAGATGTTTCAGGGTGAGCTGAATCAATTGCAGCAAAACAACATCTCTGACGCTGCTGTGTTCGATTGTGACTCCCTCTCTGTCAGCCTGCTCCTTTTGCTCGTGCTGGTCTTTGGACGATACCTCATGTTCCTCATACTCCTGTTCTGCTCTTCCTCCAGCACCAGCTGCTGCATTTGGCTTACCAAGTCATTCAGTAAGCAGCAATGGGGATCACCCTGGTGTTTGCCTGGATGAACTCTCTGATGCACCAGGGAGCAGCAAATTCAGAGTCATGGTAGAGATCTGCAAAGGTTGCTGGGAAAGATCCTGCGGCAAGAAAGTTGAAAGTCAAGGTGACCTTGACCTTCACAGAGCAGGAGGTGCAGGAGTGAGAGCACAGCGTTAGGCCTTCCTTGCAGCTTTTCAACACATTCTGTTGATGACAGTCTAGGGAAACCTGAGCCTGCAAATAAATTATCCTTCAGGGATGTCCAAGCAGCATCTGCAGGGGTGTTCTCTGCAGATGGGCATTGTTTCCCTGACCCATTCTCATTGACATTGCCATCATTGACAATGCAGGGGCCTCCAGTAATGGGTTGCTGTTACCTATGTCATCAAAGAGGTACTGACTGAGCACCTCAGCAACCAAATGATGAAAGTAGCACTCCCTGATAGTTTGAGCACACTCTGTGAACTTTTGAAAGTGTTTGACAGCCTGCAGTCAGTTCTGAACCAGCTTAATCATGTCTTGTGATGTTGATGGAGTATTTCCTTAAATGCAATATCATAATGTACTCCTACTTGCACTGTAACCTTTCAATGACGGTTGTAAATTACATTCTAGTGTTCTAATTTATGCTGGTAAGGGAGGAAATGCAAAGTCATTGGTGTCTGTCTGATGCCAGGTAAATGTCAGATGCAGTAACATTAATGGCCCATGCAAGTGTCTGGTTCAGTTTCCCAAAAGGCAAGATTTTAACAGAATCTAACCTGGGTTAAGTCAGTTTTACATGTAATTTGAACAGTAAGAAGAGGCACTAAC
>JARFYF010000012.1:21931892-21943683 GCA_030265395.1 Rhina ancylostomus | reverse complement strand
ATTTGAAATCAGACAGGGCTCTCAAACAGCAATGATCAAGCAATGGTTCTCTCAAATAACAGCCAGTTTAAACAAAAACAGAAAATGCTAGAAATACTCAGCGGATCAGGCAGCATCTCTGGAGAGAGAATATCCTGAATTACTAACTCTGTTTCTCTCTTCACAGATACTGCCTAACCTGCATTTTCTGGTTTCTTTTCAGATTTCCAGATCTCCACTTTCCCTTGGCATTCAATGGCATTCCCATTGTTGTATCCATCACCAGCAGCATTTTGGAGGTTATAATTGACCAGAAACTTAATTACACCTGTGTTATTAAGGTGTGCCAATACTGTGGCAATGAGGATTGTTTGGAGGCTGAAAGTTCCGTGGCACACTTTTTGACACCCCAAAGGATTTCCACCATAGGCAAGGCTGGAGTATGATGAAGGTCTCTCCACCTGGCTAGATGACTGTCGTGACCCTCATCAAATAAAACATCATCACAGATACAATTGCCTGATGGATTGGCACCCCAATTCATCAATTTCAAAGCATTAGCTTCCTCCCTTTGCTGGTGCCTGTGGCTGTTGTATACTGTATATGAATGTAACTACAACAGCCTGCCTCTTCAACAGCAGCTCCCAACTATACCACTCTCAACCACTAGAAGGACAAAGAAGGTACATGGAAACACCACCATCTTCAGGTTACCCTTGAAATTGCAGGCTATCCTCATTTGGAAATATGTCACTATTTCTTCATCAAAATTGGGTCAAATTCCTGCAATTCACTCCTTAAAACACCCTGAGAATAGGGTTGCAGCATTTTAAGAATAATTAGAGATTGGCAAAAATAATGGTCAGCAATGCTCACAGCGTCAATAGAAAATGGAGATAATCCATTCCTGAATGTATGACACACATTGAGTAGGACTATTTCAAATGGGCTTTGAACCCTTTGCATCTGCAGGAACAGAAAGACAAGACCTCAATTCAGTGTTTCATCTGAAAGATCAGATCTCTGACAGGGCAGCGATCTTTCAGATTATGAGATGTCAACTGAGATGTGTGCTGAAATCCGGGGAATTTCCAACAAATATCGGAAAAGGCCAGAACATTTTCTGCAATGCCATTTTTAAAAACTGTTATTTCTTTTCAGATGTGGGTGTCACTGGCAATCCCAGCATTTATTGCTCGTCCCTAATTTCCCTGGAGAATATGGTGGTGAGTCACCTTCTTGATCCATTGCAGGCCTGCCAGTGAAGGTACTCCCACTGGGTAGGGAGGTCCAGAAATTAGTCTCCGCAGTGGTGAAAGAATGGAGGTATATTTGCAAAGGACTGAGGGCACCAAAAGTTTGCATGCTTGCCGATGGTGCAGAACTAGCTGGGGTTGTGAGTAGGGAAGACGATGCAAAAAAGGCTTCAGGGAGATAAATGCTGAGAAATTGGGTGATGGCGATAGGGACCTAGGTGTCCCTGCATAGAAGTCACTAAAGGCTGCTGCAGCAAGTGATGAGGCCAGCAAGTGGTAGTACGTCTTTGTACTAGAGGGTCTGACTGCAGGAGTAAAGATGTCCTATTGCAATTATATCTTCTTCTTAAGCAATCCCTCAGGAATGGGGATGACATTTCAATTCTGCTTTTGTTGTTCTTAAGTGGTGAATGAGGCTGATATGACAACTGCAGACTTTTCCACTGAGGAAGAGGAGCCGGCTGTTGGCATGGATGGATGGATAGTTCCTGCAGTGGCCCATCATTTAGGCAGGGCCTCTGTGTTTCTGATACATGGCCTTGAGGTTTTCTACACATTTTTGGGCCAGAGAATGCCAGGAATCAGTGTGAGTGTTGCATTTCTTCAAGGAGGCTTTGAGTGCATCCTTGAACTTTTTCCTCAGTCTGCCTGGAAATCTCCTCCCATGACAGAGCATGGGCAGGCACGGTAGTGTAGTGGTTAGCGTTACACTTTAGAGCGCCAGTGACCTGGGTTCAAATCCGGTCACAGTCTGTAAGGAGTTTGTACATTCTCCCACTGTCTGTGTGGGTTTCCTCTAGGTGCTCTGGTTTCCTTCCACATTCCAAAGACCTACAGGTTAGGAAGTCATGGGCATGCTATGTTGGCACCGGAAGTGTGGTGACACTTGCGGGCTGCCCCCAGAACACTACACAAAAAAAGAAAGATGTATTTCACTGTGTATTTCGATGTACATGTGATGAATAAAGATATCTTAGCTAAGAACAGCGTATCTGTTTTTGAAGTTTGGTATTGGGCACATAAACAACAATTTAGCCAAGTGAGTACAACTGGAGTCTCAACACTGGAGATGTTGGCTTGGGAAAGAACACTGCCCACTTGTTTGATCACTTATCCTTCCAATGAATTTGGAGGATTTTATGAAGAAAGCACTGTTGGTATTTCACTAGTGCTTTGGGATGTCTGTTGTAGGTAGTCCAAGTCTCAGAACTATATAGAAAGGCAGAGGTGACTGCTATTCAGTGGACCATGAGTTTTGCGTCAGGTCTGAGGTCTTGATCTTCAGATATCTTTTTCCTCAATTGACTGAAGGCTGTGTTCAGTGGTGAATATTTTCGTTGAATTCTTTCACCAAGAGGTGACATCTGCGATATGGAAAGAGGTCCATGTTTTCCAGGGTCTTGCTGTGAGCATTTATTGTCAAAGGGCAGTATTGGTAAAGGAACTGTGTCTCATGGATATTGAATGTGCAGTTTTATCATGCTTGTTGAGACCGCTGCTAGGGTATTTGTACCATTTATATCTCCTTATCTATAAGAGGGAGTGCAGTGAAGATTCACTTGACTGGTTCCAGGAATAGTGGGTTTGCTGTATGAAGAGTAGACTAGGCCTGGATTCCTTCAAGAACAATGAGAGGAGATATCATTGAAACTTACAAAATTCCTTAGGCTTAGCAGACTGGATGCAGAGAGATTGTTTCTCTTAGATGAGGCATCAAGAATCAGGAGTTATAGTCTTAAAATAATAGCAGGCCATTTAGGACTGACATGATGAGAAATTTCTTACACAGACGGTGATGAATATTTGGAATTCTCTGAAGGGCCTTGGAGACTTAGTCATTGCTTTTGTTCAAAAGAGAGATCAATAGATTTCTGGATATTAGGGGAATCAAGGGACACGGGGGTAGTGCAGGAAAACAGCACTGAAATAGTAGATCAGCCATGATCCTGATGAATGGCAGAACAGTCTCAAAGGATTCCTACTGCTCCTCTCATCTAATTTCTTAAATAAGTGTGATGCGGCTGCAAAGCATTCTGGTGTCGGTGAGGGGAGAAAATTGTTGCCCTTTTATAAAATCAGTAAATCAATCCTTGTTCGTTAAGCAATATTAAGAAATACTTTATGCCAATTAATCATCAGACCACTGGGCCTTAGGATCCAATTGTATTATAATCATTTTTTTTAATTGGTAGTTGAACAACTGATGCACAAATATAGCAAGGTCAAGGGCATCCACAATATCCAGGCTGCAATGTTGAAGATATGACAAAGGGGTTTTGATCTGAAACATTAACTCTGTTTATCTTCCACAGATGCAGCCTGACCTCCAGAGTATTCCAGCATTTTCTGATTTTATTTTAGATTTCCAATATCTGCAGGTTTTTGATTTTTGTTTACAATGCTGAAGACTTGCACTCGGAAACTAGCCAGGCCATCCAGCACAGCACATCACTGACCAAATGGACCAGAACAAATGAACAAAGTCATTGAAAGTGTCATCAAATGGGCTATCTGGTGGTGCTTGCTTACAAACGGCCAGCTCACCCATATTTAGACCACCCAACTCCAGACCTCATTGCCATCTTGGTCCAAGTATGAATTCCAATGGGGAGGTGAGAATTTGACAGACTAATGTATCAGGGAACCCTGGTAAAACTGAAATCAAAGGGCATCAAGTGAAAAACTCTCCATTGACTGGAGTCATTCCTCATGCAAAAAAAAGATGGTTGTAGTTGTTAGAGACCAATTATCTCTTGTTTCTGCCTAATGCCAATCATTGTAAATGTGCTTGTCAGGATATGAGAGCAGAACAGGAGATAGGAGACCAGTGGGGTGACAGGAGACTTGTTGGTGCCATTATATAACAGCAAGGGAGAGGAGAAGGGATCAGGGTGAGCAGAGGTGGCAGAAAGTTGAAATGTGTGTGTGTGTGTGTGTGTGTGTGTGTGAGTGTGTGTGAGAGAGAGAGAGAGAGAGAGCAAGTTGCACAGCTGAAACACTATTGTCATTTGAAATTGGACATGAAGCATTAGGTAGGGATATTAACTCATGATAACATGGTCACCACTTCCAAGGTTTACTTCAGAAAATGTAGAATAATTAGATGATCGGCTAAAATTACAGAATGTATAAATGGTACATCATATCAAATCTTCACCCTTACATAATATTTTGTTACAGTCAGAATGATGAAATTTTCTTCAATTTCAATGTGCAGTGGACAAAACGAGGTGTTCAGGTTTTCCCCTCACTGCGAGCATGCATCAGAATACGCTGAAATTAATTCCACTGTCCACTCTGACCCTGACCTTTGTTTTTCAAGTTCCAAACATTTGTGAATTTTATCTTTAAATCATGCATTGATTCTACATCATCTATTGCCATTGGCAAAGCACTCAATGGTCCAATAGTTCTTTCTAGAAAGTCATTTCACTCATAGTATCTACTTTATATTAATAACTCTACAAAATTTTATTTCCCAACCACAGAATAACTTTTACTTTTTAAAATTGTTGTTAAATCTTATTTTTCTCACCATTTCACCCCAAACAATTCCAATATTTGAAATGGTTCTTCATAATTATATTCCTGTCACCCTTTGAACATCTTGATAAAACAAAACTGCCAGCTTTAACTGGCTTTATTTTTATATAATGGAGGTACCAAAATTTTACATTTTACTTCATTACTCTTGCCAAATCATAAACAGTGTATGACACTTAAAAATAATTCAATCAATAAACAAAACTGGTAATCATTATGAATGAACTCTTCCCTTACCAGAAAGCAACAAGAAAGTACGCAATCTATCAAGGAATAGGCCACGTACTACAAAAAGCTTTTAAAAAAACATGTTTTGCTTTGTCTACATAGTGGTAGAGGCTCAGATCCACGAGATTAACTGAAATTCAAAAAACTGTCATTGCTGGAAATCTGAAATAAAAGCAGAAACTGTTAGAAACACCAAACAGATCAGACAGCATCTTTAGAAAAAGCAGAGTTAGTACTTCAGGTTGAGTACCCTTCAGTTGTAATAAAATGCTCCCAACATTTTCTGTTTTTAGTCCTCAATATGTAACCTACATTCTATTTTAAAAGATTCTTTGTGCAAAAGATGTATAGTGAATCTGTGAACAAATGGAATTTGAATAGTATTGCAGAGAATAACTTTGAATGCTAGTTTGGGAACATATCTATTCATTGTCAGATGCAATCAGGTTGGAGTTGACAGGTGTATGCAGAGGACGCAACTTTAAGCTGACATTTGAGTCATTAGAACAGAACTTTTCCATGTAAACAACTGCAGATTGATTGTAATCTCATGATCAAAAGGGATAGATTTGCTTATGGAACTTTGGACTAAAATTGTACATTGAATTAGTTTAACATGTGAGCTCTTCTCCTGGCATCTTTTACAAATCTAGATATTACAGTTGTTATTTTATCAGAGTTCCCCTTTGATGAGATATGAAATGTTAATGCTCCAACAAATCAAAAAGATCTTCTTTCAGATGGTATCAGACAAAGATTATCTTCAGATGGAGATTGTCTTCTTTCATTTACAACTTTACAGCTTTGGAATATTGTGCTTTATAAATGCCAAAATCGAATTAGTAATTTCATTGAAGAACATTAGAAAAAGTACAAAATGAAACATTATGTTTTATACTCAGTTTAACCTTCTCCACTAACATTAGAAGAAATTTCACCCCATGGGTGCTCTATCAAGGAATAGGATAGTTGAATTACAACTGGTTTGAAATACTTTAATATCTAGCCTCTAGTCCAATGTACACCCATGACCCATAAACCCTGCTTCATCGTGCAACTGACTTATCCTTCTCAAATTCCACAAAACTGAAGATTTGAAAAATTAGGTCATCTAAATGTTGTAGCCTAATTAGTGGGTAAGTCCTAAATCTAAAACAAGAACTGGGCATCTATGAATCAAAATGTTTCATAAAATCAATGGATCATATGTTATGGAAACTTGTGGTACCACAGATCATTTAGACCATTATGTCTATGGCAGCTAACTATTTAGCTTATTCCCACTTCCTTATTCTCTGTCCATAATCTTGTAGAAAACAGGTCTTCTGTGAGGTAAGATGCAAGTTGGATGAGAAGATGGAGATTTCACTACTTCAGCAAAGGGAAGCCTGCTGAAGACAGAATACCTTATAATGAGAAACAAGCTCATCAATCAATGAGGTTATTTGATTTGAAATCAAATACCCTTTAGAGCCTTTACCTCAAAACTATCTGGCAATCAGCAGGTGCATACATCCCATCACTTAATGCTGATAAATGTCTCAAGAACTGCCATACTACCACCTTGAATAAGTCCCTAAAGAGGTAAAGATCATTCTCCTCGGTGAAACCAATTCCAGATTTGGGAATGAGCCAAATCTTTACATGGGCAGTATCAAGTAGGAAGGGATTGGAAAGCTAAACTCCCTTTCACTTTTGAGTCATTTTCATTAGATCTCTATTCTTCTCCAGCTTGTCTAGTTCATCTCCCACTTGACAATTTAGAGAATATAGCAATAGGGAAGGTTTACAATATAATTGTGTTTCATCGGACAATATGTGCCTTGTTGGAAGTATAAGTATACTTAAAACCTTTTCCCACATTTACGCAAGGGAATTTACAAGGGGGAGTTCACAGTATCTGCATAGATACTATACACATTCCTCCAAATGATCTTCAGTTTTATTACCCAAACCTTGTCTAGTAATGTTGGCCATTGTGTGTGGTTAGATGTGATGATGATTGGCAATTCAAACTACTTTCTCCTCTACTTCCAAAATATTACTTGCAGTGAAGAACTCTTCCATTTCCTCTATACATATGTAAATCCTTCTTGGTAGCCTATAGATTCTGCCTGCACTTGTGCTGCCATTCTGACTTGTTTCTCTTCCATACAGTATTTGATTCTCCTAGGTTCAATTTTCCATTCTTTCTCTGGTTATCGGCGTCTCTCTATTTCTCACAGTACTAGTGAAAATCACTGTTTATTTAATTGCTGCTGCCCAAATGCTAGATGTGTGTTCACTCGCTCTCTCTGCACCAATGGTCATCAAACACAAAGGCACCAATTGGCTTCCCAACCATTCTCTTTATACTGCAGAGTTTATAGTTTCTGTGTTCAGTACCATCAGTCACAGTCACAGTGAAATTCCTCAATGAGCTTCTTCACTGAGAGTCTTTTATTCTGATCCCAATATATATTGACTTATTTGACTATTTTTGTCACTATTTGTAGTGTACTGAGTGATGATCTGTGCACAATCTTTGTTAAGCTGATGATTAATGTATTAGATAAACTCTAGGAGACATCAAAATTTCAGAACGTGCTAACACTTCATGAAGACTAACAACTACCATCTGTGCTCAGATCACACATATGATTACATCATCACACATGACTCATTTACATATTTACACACAGTCCTAACACACCCTGGTGCCACTATCCTTTAATCTCAAAATGGATTTATGCCACTAAAGGGAAATGAAGCCATTCAAGCTTGGTGGAAGGTGCACTTTCAGTTACTTGGAAAACAAGAGTCAACTCTAATAGATGCATTATTAACTCTGTCCCTTGATACCATAATACAATATTTAACCAACCTGCCTTCCACTGAAGAAGAAATCTGAGCCAACCAGCCGTCCAAAAACAAAGCCAAATGTTATCCTGACTAATACTTTTATGGCTGGAGGTCATGAACTGATACTAAAGCTTCACAAAGTAATTCAATTGTGGAACAATGAAGAAATTCCAGAGAATCTGAGCAATACCTTCAAACACTGTCAACCAGTGAAAATTATTGCCCTGCCCTCTGCAGCAGAGAAGATGCTTGGCATATTCATTTACTCAAAGAAGCCCTGCCAGAATGTCAATAGAGATTTTCAATTCTCTTGTGGAATGACTGATGCAATCTTGATTGCCCAACAGATACAAGGCACAGGTTAGGAACAAAATCAGAACTTGCAAAGTAAGATTTATTGAACTGATAAAGATTCTACATTCACTTTAGGATGACTACAATGGTTGAGAGGCAGACCCATTTACTGTCCATATTGGCATCAAGCAAGGATATGTCGTTGCTTCATCTGTTTCTCCATTTCTGAGCAATGACCAAAGACCACCCAGTCCTCACCTCACCAAAGACTGCCTTGTTGATGGAATCAACATAAACTATAGAGTGGCAGGAGAGGTCTTCAATTTTGAAAGTCTCTGTTTGGAGGCTGCAGATGAGATTTGAGCCTTTAGGTTCAGGTTAATGAATCCCCTCAGGCTCTATTGGTCAACTACGCTCAAGATCTGTCAACTGAAAGATCACTGCAGCTAACAAGATGGCTCATGATCTGTGGAAAAAGATCAATATATGTCATCAAACACATGACATTTTGTCTAAGTTTCTAGTTGTTCTTGCTTTAAATTGCTCACCATGTCCCTCTCTGTACCCCAACCTTCCTTTATTCTCTCTTGCAACTTTCAATTCTTGCCCTACTAAAAATCACAATGGTAAAACATTATATTTACACAGAATAAGATTCATTTTTTGTCATTATAAATAATATTCACTGCAGCATCAAAAGTCTAGTTATAGCTAGCTATAAAATTTGCAGTAAATCTGATGGATCAAGAAACTCTTTTCCCAATTGTATTGTTGTTTCTATTGTGCACAAAAAAGTGTTTGAAAGGGAAGGTTCCACAAGATGAGCAATGCAGCCTAACAATTTATTGAAGCCCTGAAATCACAATATCACAGTGACATGGATCTGACCTTACATATCAAGTTCTCAGCTTCACCCGGATTACTGCCAGGGAGCTCAAAACCAAGGCTGCAGGGAGGAAGAAGACTACAAGGGCACTATTCCACGTTCCACTATTTTAATCTTATACCAATTTTCAGCTGGTTTGGAGGTGCATTAGTGGAAACCTTCAGAGCAGACTAACACCTATTTTGCTTCTATTGTTGTTGTTGGGAAGACAAAATTCATGATATTTGGTTTAATCTTGGAGAAATAAAACATCCCCAGTTTATTAGGCCAACATATAGCAATGTCAATCAAATATGCTTGAAGTAAGTAATAAGTAATGTTCATTATGGAGAACTATACTGCTACAAGTATTTTTCAATATCTGCAACTCAATAAATCTGCATGCGCTGTCTATCATTTCAAATCCAGATTTCTTCACGCAGTGCTCTCCTTGCCTTAGACAGGTTTAATGTCTTCCAAACTGCTTTATGAACAATTAAATACATTCCTGTTGTTGCCACTGTGGCAACATAAGAAAATAATTAAATTGCCAGTCATCAGAAATCAACTCCTATTCTTATTGCAGTGACATTTTCAACCAGATTGTTTGTTATTTAATTTACTATTGTGTATTATAATAAAGTCTGAGTCCATGAATTTATGCTGGGACAATGTTCTCAGTGCTTCTAAATCACAAATGAGCTACACTGAGCCTTTCTTGTTTCAAGATCATTAAGGTGAAATCTTGAATGGAATCCAGTACCAATATCATCAAGCTAAATCATCCCTTAAGAATGAGACAAAAATTTTGTCTCTGAGAGTGGGTTCTAGCTGCAGATGGTAAGTTCACCCTTAATAACCAGATGAATTGACAACAATTTGAGGATTTTCAAGCATTCATGGTTTAATGCAGACATCTCAAAGTTACTGTTTGTGTTTCTGCAAGCTTCTACAGGTGACATTGCTTTGCAGCCACTTTCACCATAATAACTTCTTTTATGAAGGTCAGTGGCAAGTCCTCCTGCTCTGCTGCTAATTCAAATTCTAGAAATTAAACAGAAGTTTTCTAATGAAAGTCTCTAGGAGACATTTTCTCCACAAATGCTTTATTATAAAAAAATATTTCCAGCATGCATACTTGGTTAGTATAGAATTGTCACTCCCACCATGTATAATTCAGGTTATAGTGTTTACAATGCAGAGAAAAACACTTGGGGAGATGTTTAGATTTAATCAATTTGCACAATTAACACATGGGGGAGAGCAACCTAGCTACAATGCAGAGAAAGACACTTGAGGAGATGTTTAGATTTTACACAATTAACATGTGGGGGAGAGCAACCCAAAGAGAGCACTAGTTAGATATTTGACAGAGACCAGGATTAGAAGGAGAAGGGCTGAGCCTAGTTCATTGTATTTAACAATATAAACTTTGAGAGCACCCATTTTGGCCACAATTGTATTTCAAATCCCTCCTACCAGCTATACTAACAGTAGTTTTTGTACTGCTTGATGCAGGAATGATCCCCTAAAGCTTCTCTACTCTAGAGTCTGGGATGTTTGAAACACCTTTCATCTGAGCATTGCCAATACTTCCAGTTAATTTTTATGTAAATAATCTTTTGCTCTTAGTTTGCTAAATATTTAATTTGCCTGATCTTGCAAATGCTGAGTTCATTTAATAGAAGTTACATTATGTGTGCATGTGCATACCTCTGAGTGTGCACACATTTGCTATATTGAGAATCAGTTGGATGATGCGTGAATGAGATTAAATGTTCAGTTCAGTAGTCCCCAAGTTTACACTCATATTTCCAATGCAATTTGTGAATCATTTGTCATTATTATTTAATCTACCTTTCCAAATATGCCATTTGTTTCAGTAGTTCTAAACACAGTTTTGAAAACAACACTGTGCAGTTTCTCCCACCCTTACAGACTTTGTAGAATCCAGTATGTTTCATTGTAATATCAGATCATGCAGAAGGACTGTGTCATTATTTGTCAGTGGTGCTGGGAAAGTAGGTCTTACTGTGAACTCCACTTCCAATAATCTTCCAAGTTTAATGCACATTAGATTTTGCCTTTTTTAACAAATGTTTTTAATACTATGCCTACAATTTGATTATGGATGCATTGACTATGTTTAATCAGCAATTGCACTTTTGAACTTACAAATGCTAATTCGCTCAAAGGAAAATATATCTTCTGTACAGCCATTTTTTTCCTGCCTTATCTTATCAGCCTGATTATCGAGAAATAATGAATGTTGGACACATGTTTAGACCTTTGATATTTACCAAAGTCACCAGATAGAAAACGAATCTACAAATCACTTTGAATCTCAGATTGTTATTTTCCTTAAATGTTCATAATTAATGCATTTTGCATTCAAACAAGCTAGTATACTGACATTTAAGGTCAAAATAAGGCTGTGATTTATGTATAAGTGTGATTATGAAGTCCAACATGGAATATTTCCTTCTGGAAATGTTTAATTTTAATGCTATTGATTTTCTGTAATTTTCTCATCAAAAGGCATGTCATCACAAATGATTGTTCAGTATTTCTGTGACTATTATGGTCTAATCATAACAGTTTGGCTAATTTTATGAATATTAATAAGACCTAAGGGATTTAAATAACTGTAATTTAGCATATGCAATAGTCATGCAATTGAGCCAGCAGCACCCCACCCCCCCATCAATTGTGATTCCAGACATATCTGAAAAATAACAATAATCGTTGTAAAAAAGAACTGCAGTATGCGATTACAAAGGTTTAT
>JARFYF010000012.1:21907481-21917796 GCA_030265395.1 Rhina ancylostomus | reverse complement strand
AAAGCCATGTGGTAAAGTTGGATGTGCTAAAGGTCACAGAATGATTTCGTAGTTTTAAAAAGTTGAAGCTTCTAATTTACACAAGGGAGCCTTCAACAAGCATATCAAGTTCTTTAAAACATTCAACACAAAAGTAAACAAACAGCTGCCTGAATAAGTACCTACACAAATGTAGAATTCCATTTGTTGGGAAGTGGCTTATAAAAGAATTTTGCAGGTGCTAAGCCGCTCACTGAAAGCACTTTGGTTTCAAACTATGAATAAAGAACTTTTAGTTTCCAAGAAGAACTATTAAATGTTTATACTTCCTGCTGTATTTTAAAGCTGGTACTAAATTACTGATATTTGGCAGAATATATGTTTATTAAAAAAAAGTAATTATTAGTATATCAGTCATTTAATTCTGTCAGCCAGAGACAGCTTCAAAACCACCATGGTGGGAGAATTTAAATTCAGTGAATAAAGTCTAAATTGAAAAGGTAGTGGCATGTGTAGTGGTGGAGATGAAGTCATGTCTCCACACTGAGGTCTCCTTCCATGGTGTTACATGGTGCCAGTGTGTCAAATACAATAAATTCAGATCAGATCTGGCTGCTCAGGAAGAGGCATTCATGTGGTGCTGTGAGGCATCAGTGATCCCATCACATTTTATACCATCCCAATCCGTAGCCTGATGGCCTTTTATGACCCTCCCTCATTAAGTCATGAGACCAATGTGGAGCACAGAAGAGAATGGAGGAGCAGCATCAAGTGTAGCAGATCTCACCATGGGTCATATCAAAGCTCCACTGCCCTGCAATATTGACGTGAAAAATAGTGGTTAATTGAACGACTAACAGCAGGAGGTGTCTGGATGAACATCATATGAACACAATAGAAGCAGAAAAATATGGCCCCACTAGCCTGCCTTCCTATTCACTACATCCATGGCCGATCATGCAACTCAAGTCCATCCTACCTGATCCCCATATCCCTTCATTCCTCAATGTCCAAAATTCTATTGATGATGGCCTTAAATATAAACTGAGTATCCACAGTCCTCTGGAACTAAAAACTGTAAAGATATATGGCTCTCTGATTACAAAAACTACTGTCCAACTCAGTCCTAAATAGATGATCCTTTATCCTGAGACTATGCCTCCTGGATATAGAGTTTCCAACCTGAAGGAACTACCTCTCATGCTTAAAAAACTCTGGCCTTTCCATGATGAAAAATGTATCACCCAGGACCAAGAATAAGCCCAAGGAATCGGAGGAGAGAGAAAGCCAGTTGCTAGGGAACAGGCCTTTGGGGGGGTTGCCAAGGGAAATGTGGCTGGGATGGTGGTGTGGTTGTCCTCAGGAATGATTTAAGCCAAGACTTACTGCTGTGATTTCCACCAATTATCAGGGCTAAGGTTTGAAAGGTGGGATCTTTTCCAACAATCAGGCATAGGAAGGGGGATTAACACCAACAACTGGAGTCAAAGAGAGGAGGTGACCTTCATCGAGGTAAGAAATGATGATAGGGTCAGGAGGGGGATCTTCCACAAGGAGTACAATTTGGGGTCAGGGCTGTTGGTTATAGAAATGGCTCAAAATCAGAATCAGAATCAGGTTTATTATCACTGATATATGTTGTGAAATTTGTTGTTTTGTGGCAGTAGTACAGCACAAGACATAAAGATTACTGTAAGTTACAAAAATAAATAAATAGTTGTAGTGTGAAAGGTCATGGCTGTCATGTGACACCATTGAGCATTGGTTGAAAGTGACACCACTGTCAATCAAGGTTTGGCTCCACCCCTGCCCCTTTGGGCACACCTAACCACTGGCATTTGTAAAACACCTTAGCACCTGGCCCCGAGCAATTGGCTTGTTTGAATCACCTGGGCTGGCTCCATCCCCCAGCCCACCAGCAGTATAAAGAGTGCCACTTGCTTGTTTTCTCTCTCTTTGTCCTCTCCGAGGGGTGTTAGGGTAAGCTGTGCACTGCTAGAGAAATTAGTTAAGTATCCCTGGCACCAAAGAGCTGATGCTTGTACTGAGTCAAGGGGTCAAGCATTGTACTGTTTTTTCCCTGATCGTTTGTAACCAGTTTGTTGCGTGTGTGCATGTGTGTGTGTGTGTGTGTGTGTGTGTGTGTGTGTGTGCGCGCGCGCACGCGCGTGCGTGCGTGTGTGCGCGCGTGCGCGAGTGTACATCCATTTCCATTCATTCTGTTCCCACATTTGTCTTTGTGAATAAATCATTTTTAAAACTCCAAAGATTGTGTCCAGAGTCCTTGGCCTTTTAAGACCTCAAAGAACCTTTTCTCACAACAATAGTGCAAAAGAGGAATAAGGTAGTATTCATGGGTTCATGGACCATTCAGAAAACTGATGACGGAAGGGAAGAAGCTGTT
Organism: Rhina ancylostomus; assembly: GCA_030265395.1. Lineage (NCBI taxonomy): Eukaryota > Metazoa > Chordata > Chondrichthyes > Rhinopristiformes > Rhinidae > Rhina > Rhina ancylostomus. The sequence continues at coordinate 21,915,413 of JARFYF010000012.1, read as the reverse complement.
CCTGAAACATTGAGTGTAGAGGAGATCAGGCTGTCAATCAAGAGCTTCTGGGGATTGATGTGTGCTATATATGATACTGACTGAGGGATCAATTGGTCAGGGGAGAGAAAAGTTGGTGGAGGGAGATGGTCATGACCTCAAAGTGAAGTAAATTCCATAGAGTGTCCTTGTAGGAGGTTGGAGTGTTAGAGGGTCACAAAACTCAGGATTGCTTTGCTCCAAACATACATAAAGGAGTTGGGTTCCAGAGGTGAGGTAGGAGTGACTACCTTTGAATATGTTATGAAATAGTCAGAAAAGTTAAAGCCAGTAGAAGATGGGAAAAGCTACCCATTGGATGGTGTTATATCCAGCACAAAGGAAGATTGCTATGATTGTTGTGTTATTTGAAGCTAATAATCTCATTCCAAGGATATTACCGGAGGAGTGCAGCAGTTAGTGCCTAAAGTTCCAAATAATTTCAAAGTGATTCGTCATTACCTAATCCCAATGATGAGGTCAAAAACTGGACTGTCCATTGAAAGATGATTGTACAATACTCAACTGCCCTCATAACATCTCAAAAACCAAAAATTCAGTTCCCCCAATCCATGCAGCAAGATCTAGATTATATTCTGCCTTGTGCTGATAAATGGCACAAGTGCCAGGCAATGACCATCACCAGTAAGAAAGGACAACCATGAACCCAATCGTCTCCTCCAGCATCAGTTAGCAAGTCACACTGGAGTCATTGTCCTTTAAGCCCAATAATTGCTGTGATTCATCACTAGACATAACGTAACAGGACAGAAATGTAAATCCTGTAAATGTGCACTCAAACAAAGAACATTAGAAAGTTAGCCGAACTAGCCACATAGTAAAGTCATACGCTGTGCAGTCAGTGGTGAGTAATTCACCTTCTGATCATCTAATGCCTCTACATCATCTGCAGGGGACAAGAGTGTGCTGGAATAATTTTCCATTTGCCTGGATTAGCACAGTTCCAGCAAGAATCTCAGCATCACCCAGGACAAGTCCATCTACTTGACAGGCACTACAACCCAGATTCAGATTCAGATTCAGATTAGTTCATTGTTATATACCCAGGGTGCAATGAAACTCCTTGTTCACATGAAGTTCACAGAGTAAATGTGATAGTAACATATACAGCAATAAACACAGCAACAAGCGCAAAACAGCAAAATGGTACAAAGTACAGTAGTCCAAACCGAAGTCATGCAAAAAGAAATGCTGAAGTGACAATAACAGAAGAGGTTGAAATGAGAGTTCAAAAATGTGGCAGCACCACTAGGAAAGGGGATGTGAAAAAGAGTTGGTTGATTTAGAAATCTGATAGCAGTGGTGAAGAAGCTGTTCTTGGGTCTGGTCGTCCAGACTTTCAAGCTCCTGTATCATCTCCTAGAAGGTAGAAAAGAGAAAAGGGAATGGCCAGGGTGTCAGGTATCCTTGACGATACTTTTAGCCTTCTTGATGCAACGTACCTTGAAGATGGATTGGATAACTTAAATATTTGCTCTTTTCATCATTAACAATCAGCTCAGCATGTTTAAGATGCACAGCAGCTACTTGCCACATCGTCTTCAACACTTCCCAAACCATCACCACAATAACCTTGAAGAACATGTGATCAGCACCACATCAAAGTTCCTTGTAGTCACACAACATTCCATCTTAGAAATATATTGCTGTCCGTTACTGTTTCATCAAAATCCTAATAGCGTCAAAGGTAGCTCACCATCATCTTCACAAGGGCAATTAAGGATGAGCAATAAATGTCAGCCTTCCCTGTGATTCCCACATCCTGTGAAAGAATTAAAAAGGTATATTTATAATGAAGCCAATATAGACTATAAATGAAAAGAGTTCACGAGAAGGTCAAGTGTAAACCCAATCTCCTCCTCCAGCGTCAGTCAGCAAATCACACTGGAGTCATTGTCCTTCAAGCACAATAATTGTTGTGATTCATCACTGGACATTATGTAAACCAAGCAGAAATGCAAATACAGCAAATCTACACCCAAAGGAAGAGCTCACAAAGGTGACCTGCAATTAATTCAGTACAATGGACTCCATCAAATGCTGATTCTAGAAACAAATATGCAATATCCCCGCAGCTGAACAGTTCCTGATAGCCATCTTCCTGCTGTTTCCAAATTCCTGCTATTTGTATATATTCTGAACTAAACAAGCTACATCCATGTCTGTGCAAAATACTTCATTGGGCAATTTGGATCCTCACAGCAGTACTTTTACAGATATTTCAGCTAGATTTTCACCATTAAATTTGTCTACAGCTGCAATTAATTTTATATCAGCAAAGCAGTTTTTTGCTCTTTTTGTATACAGGTTATTTAAGTCCCTATTAATGCTTCACTAAAGTGACCCTGTCCCTCTTTGTGTGGGTGTCCCTTGGGTAACATTGTAATTTCGCGGTACATGGCCAATAACATTTGGCTGCAGGTTAAATCAACAGAAGTAAAAAGTCAAAGCTTTAATTGTCAGCAAACCAAGCTTATAAATACAAATACAAAACAAATCTGTTTTATACTATTACAGGCATTTTCAATGTAGAATGTATGAAGAAGTCATTATCTGGTTTGGCTGCTTATGCTATGCACTGTACATTTTAATGTACTGAAGCTTTATAAGTCATTGATGCAGGCACCTAGAACAAGCCAGAGAGTGATCTCAAATCAGCTCATTTTCATTATACATTAGTTTATTCTTTACATGTGCAATTCCCCATTGATAAAGCTTTTGAATATTGACATCTTGGTTTCAATGGAGCAAAATGGCATCATACTCCAGAGGTGCATGTTTTTTGTTATCTTTAGGAACTATTTATAACAACGCAGAAGTGTCTTATGAACCCAGGGGATAACTAAAATCATCAGCAGTTAGAACATAAGAACTCAAAACTCAAGAGAGTTAACTCTTGAGTTACCAAGGAGAATGGGTGCCAAGGAAAGTGATGGCAGATTATACATACCCTGGGGTATGCAGTGTCATTTTGATCATCTGGTCTGGCCATAACTTGGAAGCACTACCATGTGGCACTTCAAAGTTACTTAATGCAAAATATTTTAGTGAATATTATCAGACAGATCTTTGGAGTGATATAGATATATATTAAATTGAGAAAATAAAATAGGATCATTGGAAATTTGACACAAAATCCATCATTAGACAAAAAAAGGTAGTTAAGACTTCCATTCATCCAAATCCTGATTATTATACCCAAACTGTTAACCTATCTTCCTCTTTCACTGTCCTCTGATCAGCTCTGTCCAGTAGCTACTATTAATATTTTGTCTTTAATAAAGGAGTTGTTTAGTTCCAAAACATAATTGTGAATGAAAGGCTGTTTTTTTCCTTTAATCAAACACATTTGCAAAAATCTTTTGTCACAGATAAGTGCCAGAGGACAATGGTATGGAGGCCATGTAGCTGTGTTTACTGATCTCACGTCAGCTTTTTCTTATTTGGTCATGTAGCATTGGTTGTAAAATTACCAAATTAAAGTGGATTTTATCTCAAGTACAATGATCAATATTATCACATTGATGGTTGTTACCAAAATAGATAAGCATAAACATGAAGCCAAGAATGGTGCCAATTGGATGATTCTGAAATGGGTAATAGAAATTAGGAGTTTGTTGATAGTTAGGGCTGTGTTACAGGACCATTTTGACAAAGTTGTACAGAATTATGGATCATAGAGCACTGAAACAAGGCCTTTGGCCCAGTGAGCCTCCCCCAACATCAACACCCATTTCTGCTAATCCCACATTTATCACATTTTGTTCCCCCTATATTCCCATCAGCCTCCCCAAGATTCTACCACTCATTGGGATATATAGAATGCAAATCAAAAGTGAGTCATAAGCTCATATTTGGAACTGATATTAGTCAGGCATTACAATATCAATGCAACACAGGCAAAAGTGAATGATAAAAAGGAACCTACAGCTTCAAAGCATGGATATGGCAGTCATGGTCAGTTAACTCTCAGTGCAGCAGGTACAGGGAAGTGCAGATGGAATTGCAAGTACATGCTTTTCAGTGCAAATTGTTCCATGGAAGTCATTGCACACATCCTAGGAGAGTACATGGTCCTCTAAGGTAATTAGCTGCCTTTGAAAAGGATGGCCAACAGCCATTGGTCTCTGCAAATGGTCTTTCCTGTTGATCACTATAGAGTAACTGGTTCACTTTCTTCCTTGAAAAGACCATATAGAATACCATACGCACTTGCATTTGGGTACTTTGGTGCCACTAGACAAATTATCAGGCACTTCTCCACAGTCATTTTATGTGCAAACAGCCTTGTTTATCATATAATGCAGATCTTAAATTATACAATTGAGATGGTACTCATCACTCGAGCACCCAGCTAATTTAACAGTGCTGAATAACGTTAATGGTTTTGCAACTTTTCAACTGTACGATTCCTAATGCATATAAAGTTCCTAGCTTTTCCTTTGATAATCCATCATCTAGTTCCTAATTTTCCTTCCCATTGTCTAGGTTTTGCCTTAAATATAAAGACAGTGATTTGGCACCTTGAAGTTCTCTAAATTTGCAAATACAGCAATTCTTGAATACACACTACTTAACTTCATCTTCGGCAATGTACTTCACAATCATTGGCATCCTTTCATCTGAGACACAGATGGCTTGCAGTGTTTCATGTGACTAAACAGTCCAATCCAAGATTTACAAGATCTACAGTTGTGGTTGCAAGTGGTTTTGTCATAATTAGCTACTTTGGCAATGATTTGCTTCTTACAAGCTTTCCTTTCAAGTTTTTGGAGCCAGTTCTTATCATGGACTTTGATGTTTTGCTGGAGGCAATGATGCCATTAGTTCTAATCATTTACTAGGGCTTGCCCTCGGTCAGATCATTCAAAACTCAATTGCGTTCATCTTTATAGCAAAGCTTGGGGCATTCTGCTACTTTTGTTCCTTCCATTACTTCCCTGAATAGCCAGTCCTTGGATATACAACCACTTTTCAATCTGTTCAGACAGCCTAACCAGCATAATTGTCTCTGAGCAGGACTTGGTAAATTTGCTTGGTAAATTTGCCCTTTGAAGAACATCTGTAATAATGACTATCGTGCCATTTGATATTACACCACAGATGGAAGCTGTTTTGTCTTTGCTCTTGGTATGCATAAGCACTTCATAATAACACAGGGGCAAGTCGGATTAAAATTAATTTATCCACTCATTTCATTAAGTAAGTTTCAAAATGTCTATTTAAATTTGCACTTCATCTGTTGGCTCTCTGATAGTAATATTTCTGCTCTATCAAGGTGCTCATTTCATTTCATGAAGTACTTTTCTGGAACTCTACCAGCAGCTTGCAATAGTTGAGTGCATATTCATGTACTTTGTGATGTTTAGCCAACATCTTTGTCTGGTGTATTGTCTAACCAAAAAAACTATGTCAATAAGCAATTCAGCACAACCACTGTGGGAAATCAAGTGAAGTGGGCTTTCCAAAGTTGCTGATAAATGATCATCCTATTGTTTGAATAACTCCTGGACAAAATGTTCATCTTTTACTTCAATTAATTACTACATTAAACATCTGTTAAGTGTAAAAGTATATTCTTGAAGCTATTGCAGGTCAGCTTCTCTTCAACCATTTGGGCCAAAAAATTACATTGCAAGAAACTGATAACAGCAGCCATCACATTCGCATGCTGTTTGTTCAGGGATTGTTAAAATCTACAATGAGTTTATTAATTCTTTTTCTCAAAAATTACATAGAACTCTAATCACATTATAGTTCTTACTCTTCCCAGCAATACTTTAGTTATGTTTGTCTTGCACAATGGTTGGGACAATTCTCATGCAAAGAATAAGCTCCAAACCAGCTCCAAAACTTGCTACTATGGTCACTGAAACTGCTGGGTGGCTCTGCTCATTGCCTCTTTGCTTGATGCCTGCAGCTCCCTCCTCTCCCTGAATGCCAGGTTTTATTTGAGCATCATTAACAGAATGAACGATCAAAGTCAAGCCTAATTAATTTAGTGCAAATTCAGTTATTTGATGTTCAACAAGCACAAAAGAACTGTTAGGGTCGGTACTGCCCATTAATGTGCACTACACCTGATTGCTCCCAGCAGCTATGTTAGAATTGTGGGTAAAATATAGGGAGCCATTTATGAAAGCCATTGGAAGCAGCCTGATATTTTTGTGAACATTCAGCAAGAGCTATGAAAAGGAAGCATGGAAAGAAATTGCATGGAATATCAAAGTCAACACAAACATTTTTTGCTGCTATATTCGGAAAAGATGATCAGGAGTAGCAAAGACCCTTTGAAAGCCGATAACGGTGATATTGTAAATTAAAATAAATAAGTGGTGGACATGTTGAATGATTGTTTTCCTTTAGTTTTTCCAAAAGGGGAAGAAGATAGCATGAAATAGTCTAATCAACTGATGTTGGATCAGGGAGGTGGACTCATGTGAATTAACGCAAATAGAATTATAATAATGAAGAAAATAATGTTCCTATCAGATCTGCTTCAGGCAGTGTACGGCAGACCAAAGCAACTTACTGTGTAATGGGCTTCACTAACAAGAACCAGGACCAGTTTGAAGAGAATGACAAGGAGATTGAGGGGTTAATTAACCACAAACAAATGGTGCTCCTGGACTGGAAGCTCCACTGTTCCTAAACAATAAAGAAAGTTATACATTTAACTGAAGGCAGGGGTCCAGCAGAAAACCCATGACCTAAAGAACAGATGGTAGATGGAAACAACACAGGAAGTTCACCATCTCAATTGCAACCTTGATATGCATAGGCTCTTCAGTGCTGTGAAGGCCAAGACACTTAAGTCCCCAATTCCCTAAGAGGCAGAAAAACTAGTAAACTCTTCAGGGACAGAAGGGCAGTCAAAGGCTGCTGAAAGAAGAATGTTTAAGATCGAATATACCACAACGCTGTCCTTGATATGAGCACACTTGGCTTCATCCCACAGTATCCCATATGGCCCAGCTTTGCTTCCCCTCCTCAACAAACCAGAAGTTGAGAAGGACATACTCCAGTTCATAAATAATTAGCCATGGAAGCAAACACTATCCTGTTGAAATCCTAGATGCTGGCAGAAAAGACCTTCAGTAGCAAATCTACAGCTCATTGCCACATATGGGAAGAGGAGGATATTCCTCAGACAAACCATACACATATTCAGCTTCATGAATGGAGACGTCCAATTGGTAACTACAGAGAGTCCTTCCTGCTGTCTATCACAGGAAAAGCCATTGCCAGGGCAGTCCTCCACCAAAGGCTGCTCCCCATGTGGATTGCATCCATCCAGAGCACAGTGGACATGATCTTCACTGAGCAACAATTCCAAGAGAGAATCAGGAAGAAGCTTCAGACACGATAAGTGGCCTTTTAAAATCTCACCAAGGCCTTTGACTCCATTAATTGGGAGGGACTGTGGAACATCCTCCTCATGAATGGCTACCCACAGAAATTCATCTCCATCTTACATTTCTCCACGACAGCATACTTTAGAACCAATCTCAGTGAAGAAAGGTATCAAACAAGGCTGCATCACTGCTCCAATGCATTTCTCAGTCTTTCTTATGACACTGTTCAGAATCAGAAATACTTGAAATTTATTGTTTTGAGGCAGCAGGACAGTGCAAAGATATAAAACTACAAAAATAACAAAATAAATAAATTGTAGAAAAAGGAATAATAATGTAATGTTTATGAGTTCATGGACCATTCAGAAATCTGATGGCAGAGGTTAAAAAGCTGTTTCTGAAACCTTGAGTGTGGGTCTTCAGGCTCCTGTACCTCCTCCATGATGGTAGGAACAAGAAGAGGGCATGTCCCAGATGGTGAGGGTCCTTAGTGATGGACCTTGTCACCACCTCTTAAAGATGTCCTTGATGGTGGGGA
>JARFYF010000012.1:21789861-21804317 GCA_030265395.1 Rhina ancylostomus | reverse complement strand
GTTAAGTGAGCTGGGGCTTTTCTCTTTGGAGCAACGGAGCATGAGAGGCAACTTGATAGAGAGGTATAAGATTATGAGAGATATAAATAGAGTGAGCAGCCAGCACCTTTTTCCCAGGGCAGCAATAGCCAATACCAGAGGACATTCATTTAAGGTGAGTGGAGGAAAGTTTAGGGGAGATATTAGAAGTAGACTTTTTACATAGAGAGTGGTGGGTGCCTGCAATGCACTACCAGGGTTTGGTGGTAGAGGCTAATACAATAGGACATTTAAAAGACTTTTAGATAGGCACAAGGACGCAAGAAAAATGGAGGGTAATGGGCTGTGTAGGAGGGAAGGGTTAGCTTGATCATGGAGTAGGTTTATATGGGTCAGCACAACATTGTGGACTGAAGGGCCAGTATTGTGCTGTACTGTTCTATGTTCTGCTTGAAGACAATCCTGCCCCCACTGCCCTAGACTGCTCTTCAACAATGAAGGTTCACAGCCAAACCCTTGAAAACATGGAACACCTCATATTCCAAGAGCTACTTCTCAGTGAAGGAAGTCATCAATGATGGAATTCACCATCGCCTTCAATGTGCCAGCACAGCCTTTGGTTAATTGAGGAAAGGGGTGTTTAAACATCAAGACCTCAGACCTGGCACAAAACTCACAGTGTAGCAAGCAAATTGTTAATTCCTACCTTTAAGAGGGAGGCAAATCCAAAGCAAAACTACATAGGAGTCTCTCTACTGTCTGTCACAATGGAAGTCATAACCAGAGTGCTCCTCAACGACCTCTTCCATGTGGCTAAGGGCCTACTCCATAATCACTGTGTGGACTCACTCTGTCTAGAGGCACAATATACATGATCTTCACCATAGATCAACTCCAAGAAACACAAGTGGAACAGCATTAACTATTACACATGGCCAGTTTTGCTTTCAAAAAGCTTTGATCATGTCAATCAAGAGTGACTATCAAGCATCCTCCTCAAATTTGGCTGCCTGAAGCAATTTGTCTCTATCTTCTGTTTGCTTCATAATGGCATGCAAGCCATGGTGTTAATCAATGAGTCCAGACTTGACCCAATCTCAGTGCAGACTGGTGTCAAACAAGGCTGCATCATTACCCCAATACATATCTCGATCTTTCTTGCCACAAAGCTGTACTTCACCTACACCACTTCCCAATGGAGTGAAGTTTGTCTACAGAGCAGATAGGAAACTGTCCAATCCACATCCCCACCAATGAGAGCCAAAGTCATACCAACTTCAGTCATATGCCACATTCACATGTGCATGTTTAGAGGCCAATGTTCACCAGCTCATTTATTGAAGCATCCAAATGAATTGACCTTGGACTTAACACCTACATGGCAAAAGTCCTCCACCAACCTGGCCCTCAGGTACAAAACCACCATCCGTCAACAAAGATCCACGTTAAGATCCTATTAAGTTAATTAATCTATTAAACTGAGATCCAAGTACAAAATAACTTGTCTTTTAAAGCGTCCCCATATCATTAATGTCTACCTTTGTTGAGAGGTGTTTCACATTGTTTGGGGAGCTTTCCACTATCTAGTTAAATAATTAAATGATTCGGTTTGTTTTAATTCCCATTTCACTATAGGATAAACTCAATGACTTGTGCACACAGCAAAAGTCAGGTTGGAGATTCAGAAATAGTGTTGTCAGACATAAACTCCCTTTAGAGCTGAATTTGCAGTAAGTGTTCCTGGACAAAAATAGTGCTGGTAAGATGAATGAATCTAAAGTTCAAGATATTGCTTTCATTCACTTTAATAGTTAAAATCATGGGTTATGTGCAATGTAATTTACCTGTGCTCCGACAATGTGCCATTCTATTTCAGGGAGTGCCCAATCACAGAATCAGCTTTGCCCTCTGGGAGCACTCATGTGCTGAATTTAGCCTTAAACATCATCTTTCATTTTAGTTTTATTGTTATTTTTCCTGTTATTATATTTTTACTGCTTTTCGTGATATGGCATCATTGAGAAGGTACAATAATAAACTCAGAACACATTATCAGAACCAGAGCACATATTACAAACAGCACTTTTGTAATATTAAGTGAAAATATCAGTGGTAGACCAGTAGTAAAGCGTTCACTTTCACAGAGTAAATGAATGTACAATTAGTAGATCAAAATATTAGAAATACAAAAAGAATAAACACAACACAGTAACTTTAGAGCTATGGCTATATACCTTAGGGGCTTTATTGGTGGATACATGCTGAAGCATCAAGCTGCTGACAGATGTTAATTAAGTGATGTTTACATTTTTGATTTACTGCCTAAACAAAGATAAGGCAGCCTCATCTAGACAGTTTGAATGCACAGTCCAAACACATCTATTAAATCTGTCACACTAAACATGACAGCTTTCTTCTAACCTAACAACCATATTCTTCATTTCCATATTAATGAGAAACTGAGATCAGGTAATGCACAATTACTTGAATCCAGACAGGGTCTGCCACCAATAGTACAAACCTGCAGTCATCAGCACAAACTATTGCAGTACTGGTGGGAGTGACCTTTATCCAGCCTGTTCACTGTGTTGGTCTACTGTTGGCACTGGGGCAAATCAATTTTCAATCCAGGAGCCAACAATGATGAAACCAAAAGAATGTTCTGCACAACCCCACTGAAGAATCCAGTTATGTACCACAGTATCACAGGTAAATTCAGACTTGGCTTTTCATTATGACTGCTTCATGGACTGACTAATGTTGCTATCAATCCCTATTTGTGAATTGTGCACGGTTTCACTTTTCAACTTTCAACCAAAATTGTGTTTCTGTGTACTAATTCATGTTATTCTATTAAAGTTTTAAATTACACCTACAGGCCAAAGCCCTAGATTCAATGGAAACCGTACAATGGGAGCACTTAAGGGTCATCCCGGATGGATGAATTTAGGTGTGTCTTATGACCCTACTCTGCCAACAGACCAGTCCAAACATCAAACAGTGGAAACTCAAAGGGTTTCCAAATTCACCATTTTATGGCAGACAGCAACCATTCTCCAATAAAGCTGACATTGATCATGACTACGAATGCTGTGTTTGTGGCATGAAGACTGTGTATAAAAATGCAAACTATTATCATTATTGCTGTTTTAGAGCTGCATTAAGAATATCTGTTATAGATTCAAATGCACTCATAAACTGCATTCATCAGTTACTTTGTCTCATAACCATTTATTTGGACAATGGCAGCATGTATCTGGTGTTAGATTCCTGACTGTATCTGGATCACCTACTGCTGTGTGCATAATCTCAATGTGATCCTGCTAAAACTAAACTTAGAAGAGTTACAGTGTCTACTTGACATGGTCTTACATCATCTGGCACTTGAATCACTATCACTTCCAACCCTTCATCACCATTGCTATGTGTTTCCACCATCATTTGATCTAATATTTCATTATGATCTTCAATAAAAACTTGTAATGTGGTTCAAGGTAATTTAAGTAACCCGTTGGAATTAGGGTTTATAAAGCAATCATAGTTTTGTTCAAGGAGAAAAATAAATGTTAGAAATAAAATCAGAGAATGCTGGAAATACTCATTGGGTCAAGTAGCATAAGTGGAGAGAGATCCCAGTGTTTCTCTCTCCACAGGTGAGGTCTGACCTGCTACAAATTTCCAGTATTTTTGATCATGTTTCAGCTTTGCAGTATCTACAATATTTTGCTTCTGAATAAATGTTGACAGTTCTGTTAAAATGCCCCTTTTATCTATCAGAGCTTAGCTAAATTTAATTGAACTAGATAGCAATTTTGTTTTACAGCTTAAAATGCAATAATTATGAAATATTGAACCAATGGTTTCATTGATAGTCAACAAAAAGCATTGAATCAACAGGGTAACTTGCTCTATTGCAGTTATACCCTAGATGATTGACATTACCCTTTAGCTAGGCCATTGCTTCTTTATAAATTTTGACTGTCAATTAAGTCACATGCAACCAATAATTATTCTGTACATTTTCAACCATGTAAAATGTATCTATTTAACTAAAGCAATTATTAGCATGAAAATGAGCCTAGCAGGATGATAATAAGTAGTAGAAATTTAGTAAAAGTAGGAATAAATCAAGTTTCTTTGAGAAGTATTAACTGCAAAATGCTCAGAAAGGAGTGTCTTTACTAAAAGATATGAAATTCACAATCCCGGGCACCTACAATACTTTAATAAACTGAATATGTGAAAACAGAAAAAAATATATTTAATGATTTTACTGATTCCTAGCCAAAACAAATATTTCTTGCTTTTTTGAACCAGGTAATTTGTTTTATTATTCACTTGGATTGTGGGGAGGTCATGTTAAGGGCACCATTTATTGATCTCCTAAGTGGTGAAGGTTAGGGGGGATTTCGAGCACTTTGATCCAGTGATGGTGATGGAATGGAGATATTTCCAAGTTTGGATGGCATGTAATTCATAGGAGTTCTTAATTAATCAATTGTGAGACAAATTTATGGGATGTCAAATTATGCCTTGCATTAACCTCAGATTTACTTGGTTTTGTTAATGATTGAAATTATATAGTTCTGCAGATTTCATTATATAAATTACTTAATCCCAAGGTTTCTACAAAGAAATGTACTAATATAAATTCTCCTAATGAATTATTAATTTAATAATCATGGTACTGCTTATTCTGTAAATAAGAGATAAAGAGTGCCATGTCAGACTTCCCCTGACTGATGTATGTATGCTATATGTGTAAAGCAATGTCTAAGCTAAGGTTTGTGATTAGTTTAGCTTTGCAATTCAAATCAAGGTACCTAAAGTTTATAACAACTCTGTGATCTTAAGATGCCTATTACAGTAGCATTCTTTTTAATCATCAAAATGTGGAATCAAATCATTAAATCAACTAAAAGAATACAATTTTCTAATGCATTTTATTTTCTTTTGGCTGACATTGAAGTTCCCTATGACTACTTAGTCTTTTACACAAAAACTCTAGAGAAAAATCTAGTATCTGAAATCCACAGTCATTTAAAATAAAATCCTAACTCCAGTCTCTTTGCTGATGTGCAATGGCATCATGGCTAGCAGGATACCATGATAACAAAAAACATTAAAATAAAATGCAGGCACTTTGAATTTAACCTTTGCATTTTATCCTGCTCTTCTTTAATTGATCCATTTGCCAGAGTTGTTTATTCCGCATTTCTTCATGGATCTATGTGGAAGATGTGACAGCAAAGCAAAACTAAGACACTATGCCACTTCCGCAACACAAATTGGAAGGATCTTCAAAAATGTTTAGGTTATGAAATTAATGGGATTAAAACAAAATCTTCTGTGGAAGTAGCAGGCAGAGAGAGAAAGGCTACATGGTAGTAACAGGTAACATCGTTGGCTGGACCATGCAAAGCAAGCATAAAACATGCAATTTTACAGCCTGGCTAAATACTCTATTGAACAGTCATGTTAAATCTAATTTTTAAATCCAATTGTATTTAGTTTTACCTTTTATTACATCTTCACATTTAAACAAGGTGGAGGTTGGATTTTGTCCTTCAGGAAATTTATTTATTTTCTTCAAGCCTGCTGAAAGCACACGTCTGCAAACATCAATCAACCACAATGTGTCTTACAAGAACAAAACGTAAGATAAGCCCCCAAAGCACCAAGACCCTGCTGGCTTGGAGAACAACAATCAACTATTTACACACAATTTTATATGTATATGCAATGCTACGTATATCATACACATTCATATCTACTTTTCTGTACCTTTCACATCATCAGAAGCGTGAACTTATAGAACACACTTCTTGCAAAATAATATCTTACAACATTGAACATAGAATAGTACAGCACAGGAACAGGCCGTTTGGCCCACCATGTCTATGCTGAACATGATGCCCATCTAAATTAATTCCATCTGCCTGGACATGATCCATACCCCTCTATTTCCTTTCTGTCTAAATGCATCTTAAACATTGCTATTACATCTGCTTCCACCACCTCCCCTGGCAGAGCATTCCAGGCACCTATCACTCTTTGTATAAAAAATTGTCTCGTAAATCACCTTTAAGCTTTCCCCCTCACTTTAAACCTATGCCCTCTAGTATTTGACATTTCCACCCTAGGAACAAGATTCTGACTATCTACCCTATTCATGCCTCTCATAATCTTATATACTTCTCTTACGTCAGCCCTCAGCCTCCAATGCTCTAGAGAAAACAACCCAAGCTCGTCCAACCTCTCTTTATAGCTTATTCTAAGCTGCTCTCTTTCCTATAAGACACATTACCATGAGAGCATTAATTAATTATACCCATTTTGACTTCTTGTTGGTCAGGAGTTGTGGCTAGATCGACCCAATAGGCTGCTATGTATGCAGTCAAGGTTGCTTACATCAAGGATTGATCGGTAGTTGAGGAGGTCTACGAAGTGCACCGATTGCCTCTCTGCATTTGATAAGCTCACCCCCATTCCCTGTCTCTGGGTTCAGTCCTTGTGCGTTTAAGCCATGGATGATCTTTACAGTGCTGAAGAACCCACACTTGTCATGGAGGTCATCGAGTTGCTGAGCCCCGCTGCCCCCACCACCTATTCTTCTGGTCAGGTTTTCTGCTGGATCCTTGTCTTCAGGTGCTGGTAGAGTTGTTTCCTCTCCCTTGCACAGCTTACATTTCTAGATGATTAGCTCCTCAACCTTCTTGTCATTTTCATCCAACCAGTCGTGGTTCTTCTTGGTAAAGAAGCCAAGAGTCTTTTCACAGATGCCACCTGTGGTAAACTTCAGGGAACCTCACCCTCTGGCTCCTGTTGGCTGGGAATCAACAAGATGCCTGTGAGGTACGGTCTGAGAAGATGTATCTTTGTGGGGTCCTTAAGAGCTTCGACGTTGGTTTTCTTGTGGAAATGTTTCTGTTGACACTAATGCTTTGGGACAATTAGATGGAGATTATAATTGGATTAGACAGTGATCAGTCCAGCAGCCATTGATAAATCTATATATAATTAAAAGATTGATAAATGCACGGTTCCGATTCACTGGTAAGATTTCTGTTGAACATTATTGGAGTCCTTAACTCAGACTACGATATAATCTAAAATGAGCCAGTGCTTACAATGGGGGAAGTTGCCATGAAGTTTTATGCTTGTCCCTCTGACAAAATAGGGTGCTGGTTATGACAAGACCGTACTCAAAGCATTTGTCAGAAGGTCGATGAGAGAAATAAAAGGCGGAAAAGCTGGATGAGGCAGTGGAGGAAAGGCCCAGGTTAAACAAAAGGAAGTCAAAGTTATAGATGTAGATCCAAAGGGTTCCAGAGTGGGGAAGTGGTTAGAAAAATAAGGTCATGATAAAAAATGGAAGGAGACGATATGAATTTCCAAAGTTAAAGTCTAAGATTCTATGGCAGGGTAACATTATTTATACACAGAACTGAGTAGGGTCTCCTGCACGGCAGCGTAGCGGTTAGCATAATGCTATTACAGCATCAGCGAACCGGGTTCAATTCTAGCCACTGTCTGTAAGGAGTTTGTACGTTCTCCCCATGTGTCCATGTGGGTTTCCTCCGGGTGCTCCAGTTTCTTCCCACATTCCAAGACATACAGGTTAGGAAGTTGTGGGCATGCTAGGTTGGCGCTGGAAGGGTGGAGACACTTGCAGGCTGCCCCCAGAATATTCTACGCAAAAGATCTATTTCACTGTGTGTTTCAATGTATATGTGACTAATAAACGTATCTTATCAATAATGCTGTGGAAAAAGAATCATAGGAACCATGTTATATGATGGTATGTAAACATTTGAAATAGAATGTAGAAAAAAGAACAAAAAGCTGTAAGTACAAATAGCATTTGAAAAAAATTATTTTTCAATTACTTCTTCAAATATTAAAGAAGTTAATATTTCAAGCAGAGGCCATTCATCAAAACTCATAAAAAAAGATTTTTCTTGAAGAATTACTCCCTGTTTTCTTTTTGGAAGCTGGAAGATTTACTGCATAGTTATCATATTCCATTTCATTACAACAGTAATGCAAGTGGTGAATAGGAACTGTGCACTTATCACTTCCTTGAACCTTTAAATTATTTATAAAAGTATCATTCAATTACATAAGGAAGATATGAAAGAATAACATAACTCTAATCATTGCAGTTAATCAGAAATTGGCAAAGACTCCAGTATTTAACAAATTATAACTTGTATTGATTTTATAAAGAATTCTTTATTAGTAGAGAAATTTCCCACAGCTTCATATAAATTATCCCTGAACTCAAAGCCTTTCTTCAGTACTTTTATCAACAGCCTTTTGAGACCCAGCTGCAGTAAATTTTACTAATATTAGCTACAACTCTTAAAATTTGGTCAACAATTTCAATGTATATCATATGTTTATGAAGTGCCTCAAGAGAAACAGATAAAAGTCCCATAGGGAAGAGATAAATAGGGGTAAATATGAATAAGTAAAAGATCAAGAGGAAACATCGGTGGGAAGGTAATTGGAAATGATAAAGTGTACATATAGATTAAGCAGATACATGCAGAAACAGAAAACCACATGGGAACTTAGGCCTCAATCGAAGTAGGACAGCCACATGCATTTGCATGAGCCAACTCTTTCAGAGGATCAAGGTTCTCAGACACCGAGTGGCTTTGCACTTTATCTCAAGAAAATTCTAAATCATCTAACTGTGACCTATGCAAGGAGCCAAAAAAAGAAGGGAAGGTATCTGGTTACACTGAAAAGCAATAGTGATATTATTCAATACAAGAAAGGGCAGATTTCTTATGTGTGTTCTTAGACTTTTGGAAGGCCTCTCATAAACTGCTACACAAGAGATTATGAAACAAGAATAGAGCACATGGTATTGGAGATAATATACTGGCATGGATTGAGTCCCAACTGTTCACATTCTATATAAGGTGCATCAGGTTGAATCCTGGATTGCGGGATTGTCCAGTGAGGAGAGATTAAGCAGACTGGGCTTGTACTATTTTGAGATGAGAAGAATGAAAGGTGATTGTAACATACAAAAGTTTTATAGAACTTGACAATGTAGATGTAGGAATGTTTCCCCTGTCTGGGGCATCTTAAACCAGGACACAATCACAAAATAAAATGTCAGTCATTCAGGACGGAGATGAGAAGTTTGTCTTCTCTCAGACGATGTGAATCTTTGGATCTCTTGACCCAAGAGGACAGTGGAAGTTCAGTTGTTGACTATATTCAAAACAAAGATTAATAGAATTTTAGATACTCAGCAAACCATATGAATTTATGCAGGGAAGTGCCATTGAGCTAGGTGAACAGCCATGATCGCACTGAATGGTGGAGAAGGCAATGGGGTTAATTGGCCTTCTCTTACATTTATTTCTTATGTTCCTTTATGATTGGAAGAAAGTACAAGGAGAGTCAGATGTAAATGTTGGAGTAATACTTAGCCTTGTTCCAGAATATGACATAGAAGCAGTATCCTAATTGCCATGAAAACTTCTTTTCCTTAAACTTAATATTTCTGTTTTATTGCACATATTGTTTTACATGAAGTAAATCAATACTTCAAGGAACCCACTATTGCAAATATTTTTTTAAAAATTTTCAATTACTAACTAAGTTTGCACACTTATGTATACATATATAAGTTCTAGACTGATGGGAATGAAAAGATTTGACATAACACCTTCTCTCAAGTCACTATAAGCAATTGTACAGCACAGCCAATTCACAGCTTGGAAGAGTATGTATCCAGCTCAGGTGTCTTTCGCAGTTCTTTCACTGAAGCACTGAAATGAACTTGAAACTTGTCGTTTTGATACCCTAAGTGCTGGTGATAGCTAGCTGGGACAAAGGCATTTTTGCTACATCATTTGGGAAATATCTATAAAATAGAGCTCCAATGCTGTACCCAGCGGAAATGACCTGGAAAGTTTTAACCCAGGACCTCAAGTACACACCACATTTCTGGTGCCTGCATGAATACAAAGGCAATAAAGTTACTATCCAGGGGCAGGGGTCAAATTTCAATGGGGAGGTGAAAGAGGATGTGTGGTGTAGCCATTAGGTTGCTGCTCAGGATTCAATGTAATAGAAAGGATTTGAGAGGGGCAGCTATCAGGATATCCTTGTTGAGTATAGGAGCAGAAGCTTGGAAGTGGGGAATACTCCTATTCCCCCCAAAGTTATATCAGAATGAGTCACCAGAAAAGCTAACTTTAAAAGTTAACTTTACTTGCTCCACCTCTGGCCAAAAACTCTGCTGCCACCACTTTTTGGTGCCAGTCTAGAGAATGTGCATGACCCAGGACCATGGCCAAAACTGCAGGCATGTCCTGATGACATCACTGAGGCATCGCTGCATTACAATTAGTTTTCCTGCATCACAGAGTGGTAGCCTATCCATGCTCGAACTCTGACATTTTAAACTATTGTGGAAAGGAATACGATGTCATGCCTCCCAACCTCTTAATTCAGCTCCCACTCCCTTCATGCTGGGTGGGGTATTAAAAATGAACTCAAAAAATAAGCAACTCCTTTTTAAATGCATATTTCCTGTAATTCCAGAACAAGACTCACCCTCATCAGCTATTTTATACAAGAATGCACTGCACACAGTACTTTTCTGGTGAGAAAATATTAAATTAATATGTCCTCATATCATGTGCCAGGTCAGTCTGGAAGATTAAGTGCAACATATGCAGGGAGAAATCAGTTAAGGTTAAAACCCTGATCAATTTTCCAAAGTTCATGCACTCATTCTGATATAACACTTGCAGCCACGGCAACCAGAAAACATAGCTGTATGATACTTCTGATAATAATTATTTAAACAAAGTAATTTGGTGGAGAAAATGAGAAGGGAATTAATCCTAGGTAAAATGGATTTAAGAGTGGTAATTATCTCATAAATGACATGCCAACATGTCAAGTTTGAGATATATATGGAACCACATATCTGTAAAAGTCAAATCATTAGGGTCGATCCACAATAAATTTCATGCATATTAATACTTGAAGTTTCGAGAATAAGATACCTGGAGTAGATGGTAATGCATCATTAGGGACCAACAATATGATCCATGCAAATATATGAATATAATGGATAGGAAAAGAGTATGTGAAGCTGTCCCATACAACTATGATGCTGTATATATCACTAAGGGCATCAAATAAAGCCTTAATCTGATTTAGGTCAGCAAAGTGGATGTTAATCTTTCAGCCAGAAATCTAAAAAGAGAAACAAAACATTGGGTAAGAAACCAGACTAGTTGAGGCTCTAAAGGAATTCTTCTTCCACACCCCCACCCCCTCCCTGGCAATATAGAATATCAAAATATATCTAGGAGATCACATTGACACTAACTTATATAATAGGCTACATAGCTCCAGTACAAGATGATATCTAACTTAGCCAGAAATAAGGGTTTCTCTTGAAGAAAATTAGCAAATCATATTCAAAGCACAATTTGCTAACCTACCTGCTGTTCTCTAAGAACCAGTTAACATCCAAACTATTACACAACTTTGATGTGTAACTTTGCTTTCCCACTGCACCCCAGCTCCTCCGGGTTTATTTTGTTCATGTAATTAGTCTATGTGAAAACGTTCTAAACTTTCCACTTTATAAGTCTCAATCAAATTATGTGGGTTTACACTTCACTACAGTGCTAAGATCCAAATTCTTAAGAATTTCTCAATAACTGAACTTCTTAAATTTTTAAAATTCATTTTCAGGCAAGGCCGGCATTTATTGCACTTCCCTCCTTGTCTTTAATAAGAAGGTGGGAACACCTCTGTGAACTATTGCATTTCTGCTGTGGATGTTCTCCCACGGTGCTGTTGATTAGGAAATTCCAGGATTTAGATCCAGTGACAATGGTGCTTTCTTTCAAAGTCAGGATGATTTAACAGAAGCCTGCAGTTGGTGTGTTACCATGATCCTCATGGTCACCACCTAGGAATTGTTAAAGCAGCCTCAGTGAGTAACTGCAGGATGGTTGATGGGATACCAATCAAGCAGGTTGCTTTGACCTCATTAGTATTGAGTTTCTTGACAGTTGTTGGTGCTGCACTCCTCTAGGCAAGTGAAGGGTATTCTATCATGCTTGTAGACAATGGAAAAGCTTGGGGTGTCAAGGGATGAATTACTCGCCTCATGATACCCACCTTCTGACCTGCTCTTGTAGCTGTGATATTTATGCAGCGAGTCTAGTTGAGTTTTCGGTCAGTGGTGACCCCAGGATGTTGAAGGTGGAGGACTCAGCAATGGTAATGTTCTTGAATGCCAAGGGTTGGCGGTTAGACTCTCCCTTCTTGAACGTGGGCTGTAAGCTAACCTTTGCTCCCTTTCCAAAGCCTCAGATTCAGCCACCAAGCAAAACAAACTACAGCATTCTAACTGAGGCCTATTGGTATAGGATATAGGATATTGGTATAGGCTATTCTGCTTTGTTTTGTCCTCTGAGTACAACTCCATATACAGAGAAGAAAGGTCAGAAGCAAAGCTAAATTCAAAGAACGATAATGAATACAATGAACAGGTGTAGATAATATTCAAGAATGATAAAACAAGAAAACGGTCATTTAGACACTTGTGCATAGTGAATTGTTTTGATTGACTGTCTTTAATTTTAGAAGGCCAAAGTTAAGAATATAACACAGGTGGCTAGACCAAAGCTTGCTCCATAAAGAATTAAATATTTATTAAAACTAACAGTACCATTCAGTGTATGCAAACATCAAAAGAAAACAACACTTAGATTTCAGTAGTTTTCAGTATGCACTTCCCTCTGTAAGAAGCCATTTTATTTTTGTGTTGATTTTGTGATCTGACCACTTGGGGGAGAATCAAACATGAAATGGAAATACCCAAGTAGTTAGAAATTTAAGTTGGTAAGTGCAACTCATATCTACTTCTTGGCATCAAGGAAGCCACCAAATGCATTGTGCATCTTGACTATGGTAAATGACCCAGTTAATACCCAGGAAATGGAAGTCATCACCTTTTTGGTGGAACCCCACAAAATGATCAGGCTTAATATGATTTTGAAATTAGGAATACTGAGGGCCACAAAGCACATCAAAACTTTATAAGGAATTGAGAGAAGATTATAAACAAATTGACTTCATGAAATAAGCTTCTTTCCATAACCTGTGGTCCTTAGTTATTTTTTTATTTATTTCAGCAATAGCTAAATTAATTGACTGTGCTTAAAACAAATTTTAAAAAGTAGCAAAGACATCACTGCTTTTAATAGAAGTGACATTCAATTCAGTGAATTGGGAGGAAATGAACGCTTACCATATCAGGTTCAATGAATGCCAGAAAGAGCTTGCTCTGACTGAACATCCCAATGCCACAGAGAAATGAAAAAGAACACACATCCTATTTAAGTCTGTCCATTGAGATCCTCGACATTTGTTTTCGGTAATGGCTTCAAGCACAGAACCTTCTGTTCCCTATTATGTTATGTGCAGTTCTCCTTTTAATACTTTAACTGAAATTGTGTTATCTGCAGAAATGTCCACTTTTCCATTAATTGACATTTGTAAAGACGGAGAGGTTGCTATTTATTTTCTTGAAATTTCTTTTTGAAGAAATTACAATCTTCTAGTTTTTTTTATCCTGCATTCGCTTCCTAACTTCTGTTTTGTTCTCTCTGCTGCGTAAACTAAAGGTTGAAATAGTGTGAAAAGACATCTATTTCCATAACTTCATTTTGTTCAATGTGTGACATCCAGGACCCATCAATGATTTTATGATCCACAGCTCTGAATCCTTTTACCAGTTCCAGCTCCAAGCTATCAGTAGCCTGAAGGCTTTACCACATGATGTATCTTATCTTTTGCTGTCTCTAGTGAGAAAAGTATATAATGGAGGTGTGCCACCTTCCCCTCCCACCCCAACACCCTTCCACCACACCATCCTGCCAGCAATCATCAAAAATAATGAACAATGTAAGGTTGTGAATGATTGTACACTTAATGTGTGTTGGAGTTTTCTCGTTCTCTCTGTGACCATGTGGGCTTCTTCCCACATCCCAAAGACATGCAAGTCAGTAGGTTAGTTGGCCACTGTAATTTGCTCCTAGTATGTAGATGAGTGATGAGTTGGTGGGAATATGGGGGGAGTAAACTGGGATTAGTGTCGAATTAGTGTCAATAGTTGCTTGATGGTCGACATGGATTCGGTAGGCCAAAGGACCTGTTGCATGCAGTATGACTTTATGGCACTGTTCACACATGTTCACACATGCAAATCCTTGCAAAAGCCAGCAAATTAAAATTCCTAGGCAGACCTCTTCTCTTGAACTCAGGCAATGTCAAAACTGTCACTTTTGTTTCAGTTTTAATCATTTACCTTGGCTATTTTCTCATTTCATAGAACATTGTAGCACAGTACAGGCCCTTTGGCCCACAATGTTGTGCCAATGTTTTATCCTGCTCTATCTAACCCTTCCCTCCCACAT
>JARFYF010000012.1:21777532-21788806 GCA_030265395.1 Rhina ancylostomus | reverse complement strand
TTTGGAATGTGGGAGGAAACCAGAGCACCTGGAGGAAACCCACACAGACACGGGGAGAACGTACAAACTCCTTACAGGCAGCGGCTGGAACTGAACGTGGGTTGCTAGCGCTGTAATAGCATTACACTAACCACTACACTACCGTGTGCAGAAGCCTGAAGTCCCACACCACCAGGTTCAAGAACAGCTACTTCCCTTCCACCATTTGGCTGTTGAACCAACTGACACAATCCTAATCACTACAATTTAGCCACACTATGACCACTTTGATCACTTTATATTAAAATGGACCTAGGTTTTTTTTTGTTCTAATTGTGTTTTCTCTTGTAAAAATTTATAATTTACATTTAATTTATGTTTTTCTTGTATGATGCTATGTGCCTGTAATGCTGCTGCAAGTAAGGTTTTCATTGCACCTGTGCATACATGTACTTGTGCATATGACAGTAAACTTGACTTTGACTTTTACTATGAGTAGGGCAGCCTCTGGTAATCTGCCGATTACACATTGTGTCCTATGACTGGCCATGGGATCATGGGAGGAATCACAGGCACTCTCTCATCATAGACTTGGTTCAAGTACCCCATGAATCTGAACCTCTTCCCACTGGACCACATTTCTAGCCATGTACTTACTCTACTAAGCTGCATTTTGAAAAATAGGATTGTGTATATTTTTATGTTTTTATACTTGAAGGCTAAAACCTTCTCATGACCTGTGGAACTCCACATTAAGGTCATTCTCTTCCTCTGTTTCATTTAAAACCTAACCATTAAAGGTTTGTTTCCTTCCTCTATTCTTGTTCCAAGATACACTAATTCACATTTTTCTACATCGAACTTCCTCTGCTGCCTCTATGTCCTCTTCCTTTATTTCACAATTTTCTTCACAACTTACCATAATTCTCAAACTGATGTGTCATCAGCAAATTTCATTATAGTTCTCACACAATTATTAATTCCAGGTCAATGTAATAAACAACAGAAACCCAAATGTAGATCCCTGTGGAACACGTTTCACCACATCATTCCTGGTGCAGGTCTCCAACTCATACAACCTTTCCTTTCTGTCTTCCTAACATTTATCTTTCCATGTGGTCACATTGTTTGTTATCATGCAATATTACCAAAGTTATAGTTCCATTACCTGATGGAAAATCAAAAGCTTTTTGAAAACAATAAACCATAAATACTGCATTTCCTTTTGCTTTCCTTTATGTCATTTCCCAAAGCAATCCTACAAAGTTACTTATTCCATAGTTTACCAGCAATTGAAGTTAAAATGGATGGGTCTAAATTTTAAACCTGTTTCAAGGAAATGATCAGTACTTTGGCAAAATTTTCCTTTCCCACAGAAAATTCAAAGATCACCGTCTTTCTTCCTTAACTATTCTTGGGTCCTAAAGGGACTGCATAATTGATGTACCTTGAGTGCTTCCTTTAGTGCAAGTTCTCTTTTAATGATGAACTCATTGTCTGCTCCATACCCACCTCTGATTGTTCCAAAATCAACCCCATCTTTAGCAAATGAGGCAAAGAGCCAGAACAATCTGCATGCAGTAAGTTACTTTTGTAATGCATCCTCTCCCAAGGCAACAACCCCAGCATTGGGGCCACTAGTTACATTCATTTCACTCTGTTCTGTGGCCACTTCATCTACGTGCCCAGTACCAAACTCCTGAAGCCCCAAGCTCTGTCACGGGCAGACAGGAAAAGATTCAAAGATGTGCTCAAATAAAAATGTGTCACTCCCACTGACTCCTGGGAATCCCTGGCCCATGACTGCTCAAAGTGGAGTAGATGCATTCGGGATAGTATTAAGAACCTGTGCCCATGCATTGGGAGAACACAGAAGTCCTGGAAGGAGTGCACCACCTCAACTCCCTGTCCCATCAGATGCATCCAATCCTATCAGTGGAAGAGTTCCCCCATTGGGCTCATGAGTCTCCTCAGGACTCAAACAACCAGAGTGGAAGCAAGTCATTGTCAATCCCAATGGGCACTAAGACATTAATTACTTTAGTGATTCATAAATGGTAGTACTTTTTTTCCAATCACTTGCAAAGCAATGGTGGGATGTTGAGACTCTCTGAACAGAGAATTCCCACTCTTGTTCCAGATTGACAGTTGGTATGACTATATAGGCTCAACCAATGAGGGTCAAATCAAACCAGAACAGAAACTGGAATCCATTTTCAGAAAAAAAGTATTGTTTTGGGGAACTATCCTGAGTAAATTCCATGAACTCACCATTAAAACTCTTTTGCCAATTCAATTGACCTTTCTCCATGAAGATTAAAGTCTCTCATAATTATTGGCTCTATAATAAGCCCTCAATATTTGTAGATTGACAGTCCATCCAAAAGCATAGACACCATTAGAGGACCTACAAACTACCCTCATCACCGGTTTCTTCCCCTTGTTATTCTTGACCTCTTCCCAAACCCATTCTACCTCCTGTTGTTATACACCAAGATCTTTTATGATTACTATCCTAATTCCATTCTTTAGTAGAACATAGAACAGAGAACAACACAGCACAGGAACAGGCCCTCTGGCCCACGATGTTGTGCCAAGCTAATTAAACTAATGACACCTAATCCCTTCCATCTGCACATGGTCCATATCCCTCCAGCCCTGCATATTCATGTACCCATCTAAGAGCCTCTTAAATGCAGAACTAATCCCCACTCCTTGACCTTTCTGCCCACCTCTTTAAAATGTAAATTTGAATGTTCAGTTCTCAGTCTTGGACATCCTGTGTCATCTCTGTAAAGGCTATTTTATAAAACCCATTCATCTCTATTTGTGCCACTAACGTCTGGTACAATAAAGAGCCTTTAATTCTGACTTATTTCCATTTTACCCACTTTGACCCTGTTTCTGCTGCACTATAATTATTATCTATTATCTGTCGCTGTCTTTCACATTCTGCTTATCATTATACAAGGTGCTATTACTTTGCCTTTCTCTTAAAATTTTTAAATTTCCCCTCACCTGATCCTCCTGCTGAAGTTTATTTTAATACCTTACCTTCAGCCCAGATCCCAGCCCAATTTAATTGAAGCCATTCCAACAGAACAGCTCCATTTTTCCCCAGCACTGTTAACATTAAAACCTTTTTTCCCCGGACCATTCTTTGTGCCACACACTCAATTCTCAGATCTATTTGATCTATTGCCAATTTGCATGTGGTTTAGCTCATAATCCCACGATTATTACCTTTGTGGTTTTGCTTATTAATTTAGATCCTAGCTTCTCATATTCCCTTTCAGAATTGTTTCTTTGTTCCACCTAAGTCACTGGTTCCCAAGTCGACCACAGCAACCATTATAGGTATATATTTATCAATGCTGTAATTCTTCACTCAAATGTTTAGGTTTGCAACCAACTTTACCATTCACGAGACAAATTTGTGGGTGACACATCAATATGGTGCACACAGAAGAACAATATAGGCTTACTTACAAAGTTAAGAGAGGAACAGAGGGAGACTTTAGGGAAAAGAGGAGAAGCATTAAAAGATGAGAGGAAAATTCACATATGGAAACAAGGATCCACTGCTGTTTATAATGCTCTCACTAAAACAAATCTTTCTCAAACAAACCTCTTCCCCAAAATAAATCCACCAATGTTTCTTTATGTATCCGGGGAATGTGCAAAAATTTTGAGATAATGACTCGGAATTGCAAAATCCAGTTTACTGACCATAATCCTTGATAATGAAGTATCACAATCTGAATTGTGGTGGATACTGTCTGTTTCCAAATCTTCTGAGGAAGGAACAGACAATGGAAGTTTGTCACACAGAAAGGTGCACTTGCAGATTCCAATCCACTGCAACTTTTCCAGAACCTAGGATATTTTAGAGGATCACAACCAATGAATCCACTGTCTCTGCATCTGCTTCCATCAAGACCCTAGGATGCAGGCAGGAAGACCAGATTAAGAATTGCATGAGGCAAAGAAGATCACTGAAGTTTATTTCAATAAAATAAATGAACAGCATGCATAAAAGCCAATTTTTCTAATGCATGATCTTGCAGAGAGCTTCACCCATCCACCAGAAGCACATATCAGGAAATAATGGGAATGGTCATCATGATCTTCCATGCTTTTTAAATTTAATGAATGGAAAATCATATACAGTACACCTGTAATTTCCTGATGCATGCTCCCAGTGGGGCAAACTCAATGGCAGGAGCTTGTATTGTGTGAATGTTATATATACATGAAAAAGAATAGTAGCATTAAAGATATATGCAAAAGCTGCTGTACTGACTGAGAAATATGGTCAATTGCAGAGCAGAATAGTAGAAGATGGGGAAATGACCTTGTCTCAATCCTCAAAGATTAACAATTAAAAATAAAAATAAAACTAGCATGTGTTAAAAGGGCATGGCAAGCAAGCAAAACTGAATTATTTCAAAAGGAGATCAGGGAAGGCTTGAGAGAACTACAGAAACCAGCAGAGAGCACTATGAAGTTAATCCTGCTTCCCACAATTTATCTATGTTGCATCAATTTTTCCAAGCATGTAGCAGTGGCAATGCTGCCCCCAGAAAGTAAATAAAGTTCTGGTCTCACAGAGCATGTACAATACAGTGATTAACAAAAGGCAATGAAACATATCACTCTCTCAAGCATTAAGATTCAAACTGAGGGAAAAACACATATTCTATGAAGATTAGTGGTAGGCCAAAAGATTGGAAACATTTTAAAAATCAACAAAGGACAACTAAAAAAAAGAGGAGAAAGAAAAATTGACACAAAGCTAGCAAGAAATATAAAAACAGACACTAAGAACTTTTACAAGTATATGTAAAGGAAGGGAGTACTTAAGACAAATATTTGTACCTTAAAGGATGAGATTGGGGAATTAATAACGAGAAAAGGAAATGGCAGAGATTTTGAACAAATATTTTGTAGATGTCTTCATAGTGGAAAATACTAAAAGCATCCCAATTATAGTAGAAAATCTAGGAACAAAAGAAAAAGAGGAACTTAAAACCATCACTGCCGTTAGGGAAAAGATTTTTGGCAAACTAATCGGATTAATAGGATCTGATGCATTCTCAGGTCCTCAAAGGAATGGATGCAGAGATCCATGGGTTGTGATCTTCTAAAATTCAATAGATTCTGGAAAGATCTCAGTGAACTGGAAACTGACAACAGAACCCTCCCATTCAAGAAAGGAGTGAGACAGAAAGCAGAAATCTATTGGTCAGTTAGCTTTACATCTGCCATTTGGAAAATGCAGAAATCCATTATTAAGGAAGTAGTAACAAGACATTTAGAAAATCATTTTAAAATTAGGCAGAGTCTACAGAGTTTCATGTAAAGGAACTCAGGTTTGAGGATGTGACAAACAGGTTGAATAAAGACAAACTAGTAGATGCACAGTATTGAGATTCACAGGTTGCATCATGGGCACAACCCTCCCCGCCATCGAGGACATCTTTAAGAGGCGGTGCCTCAAAAAGGCGGCATCCATCATTAAAGACCCTCACCATCTGGGACACGCCCTCTTCATGTCACTACCATTGTGGAGGAGGTACAGGTGCCTGAAGACCTCCACTCAATGTTTCAGGAACAGCTTCTTCCCCTCTGCCATCAGATTTCTGAATGATCCATGAACCTCATTATTCCTTTTTTGCACTATTTATTTATTTTTGTAACATAGTAATTTTTATGTCTTTGCACTGTATTGCTGCCGCAAAACAACAAATTGCATGACATACAATATATCAGTGATAATAAACCTGATTCTGATTCTGAGAAGGCAATTGCTAACATGCCACATTAAGAGTGCTCATAAGATTAAGAGTAATAAATTAACAAAGATAGAGGTCTGTCTAACTAACAGGAAACAGAGAATTGGAATAAATGCATTATTTTCAGCTTGGCAAGCTGTAACTAGTGGGGTGACACAGGAATCAGTACTAGAGTTTTAAATATTTACAATCTTATTATTAATGACCTAGATGAAGAAACAGAGAGTATTGTAACCACATTTTCCCACAAAGTTAGCAAGGAAAGCAGGTTGTGAGGAAAATGCAAAGAGTCTGCAAAAGATAGAGATAGGTTATGCAGGTGGGCAAAAAATTAACGGGCAATTGGGTAAATGTGAGGCTATCTACTTTGATAGGAAGAATAGAAAGAATACTGTTTAAGTAGTGAGATACTTCAGAAGGTTGATCTTTGAAAGAATCGAGGTGCCCTTAAGCATCAGTAAGACCACCCTTTTGGAATACTGCACACAGTTTTTATCTCTTTAATTAAGGAATGATCTACCTTAACGGAAGGCAGTTCAGAGAAAGTTCACTAGGTTGATTCCTGGGATGTAAGAGTTAACTTATGAGGAAAGGCTAAGAGATTGGGCCAATACTCACTGGAGTTTAGAAAAATGAGAGGTGAACTTTTTGAAATATAAGATTGTGAAAGAGCTTAACGGGACAGATTCTGAGAAGATAATTGTGGAAAGAAAAACAGAGTTAAAATTTCAGGTCTGAGATCTGAAATCAGCAAACTTAGTTAAAATATACTTGGTTTCTTCATTTAAGTCTATAGATTGTAAATAGTATATACTTGGTTTCTTCATTTAAGTCATTAATACAGATTGTAAATAGTTGGGACTCCTGTATAGATTCCTATGTCACCCAGTGTATAATTATGGCTCTAAGAATGACAGCAAGAATATGGAAATCACTCTGAGAATTCAAAAACATTTATTGTTCCATGTTTGGACAGGTCAAGGGACATGTGTAGCTAAGTAGAAAAACAGCTGGTTGGCATTCATTTAAGTGTCATTTTAATATCATTTTGTAGCCCAGCAAAATTAGTAATAGCAGCCAAATGAAAAATGTGCATTGTAGATTAAGTATATAAATTGCTGGCACTGATGCTGGTCTATCACGGTCACAGGTAGAAGGTCTTCTTAGTCCTTGCAACTTGCTAGCTGGCTCTGTATCCAAACAATAAGAGACAGTAAATGAAAAAGAAATAGTTCATTTTACTGTGTTTTTAATACAAGGGAAAATTTTTCAGAGCCCACAAATGATATGGTGTTTTTGCTGGTCTCCAGTGGTAACTCCACTGGAGCCAGAAGCCTCTGCTCTCTCCAATCTTTTCTGACATACTTGCTCCTTACAAGATATATGTCATCCGGTGCAGAGTGAATCGTGGGTCATTCAGGACACAATGTAACCCTGGGGCTCTGCATACTCAGTGACATGAGTTATTCTGGGCCCCAGAATGTGAAGAAGGGTCTCACCTGTGCTAGCTGAGGGTGGAGGATATATGGTCCAGCTCAAGAAACTCGAAGAAAATTAAAAGCAAACTGTTTACACTTTATATAAAGGATATTGTGGAATCACCCTTTTCACCATGCAGGAGCACATTTTCCATATGCATGAAGTGAGGGGTGGCAGCAATGCACCCACTTACAACATGGAAATAAAGTTATCCCATTGCAAACAATGAAATGGTCAGAGTTGGAGGGCACGGTGGAGACAATCCTGGCATATCTCCTGAGATCATGTCTCAAGGATTTTCAAGCCAAGATGCCAGATGCCACTTAAACCAAATGGCTGCTTCTTCGGATGTTCCTATGGTAGCTTAGAATGTAAATGAGACCTGAAAGTTGAGAACAGTGTTGATTTTCACTTCTATTGGTAACACATAGCAGATGGTTAACTGTTCCTGTGGGTTTCATCGCCCAGATGGCTGGATGTAATCACAACCTCACTCCTAAACTCAAGGCTCCTTTGTCATGCAGGTAGCTGATTGTTGCAATAAGCCTGCTACTTAATTTGTGAGTTTTGCACTTGCTGTACCATCTCCATTCCTGAGCAGTCCTACCTTCTTCCTGCTGCAGCCTCTGCTGCATTGTAATATATCTGACATTGGCTAGGCTAGGACTCAGTCAGTGGATTCCTTATTCAACTCACTTCAGTCTTTTTTAAGTCATGAGTCACATTAAGGTATCTGACATCAGTTCTAGATTTAAATATTTCTCATTTGATTTTACTGGCATTAGATTGATAGCCTGAAAATGTATTGACAAGTAAAAATTGATATTCCTTTTATCCATTATTAATTGATAATCCATTTTGGATTAACAATTAATAATGTTTGGAATCCCCTCCAATACAGAGAAATGTTCTATTACTATATAACATAATGAATTGTTACTCACAGCTCCTTCTGCACAGAGGAATGAATAAGGTGTGTGTACCAAATAAGTATTTGTTATAAAAACTCTCAGAGTTTAGGCAGATCTTCAAGTTGGAGGCTGTGACATGGAAGTCATTGCAGACACATAGCTGCAGAACGGCCTGGAGATAAGCCAAATATAAAAGGGGTATAAGTATACAGAGAGAATAAGAGAAATAGTAAAAGGGTGGAGTAGTCTTGTTGATTAAGGATGAAATCACTTCAAGAAAGGATGTAATGAGAGGGAGACAAGCAGTGGAGTCTACATATGTAGAATTAAAAAAAGAGGGAAGTATATTTACACCTGAACTTGTGCTTAGAGTCTCTGGTAGCAGCAATGAAAGAGCAGGATGAACAAATTCAAAAATTACACAAGAATGCAGTGTGTGTTTAACAGAGAACATTAACTTGTTAAAGTTTGGGATAAGCAGACTAGTTAAAAACAAAAAGTATGGAGTTTATGTCAGTGTGTTCATGAAAATGATCTGCCACAATTGTCTAGAAATAGGATTGCACTCATTTTTGATGCACTAATTGTGCATTAAGTTGGCTGCTAACATCAAGTAGAAGGTGACCAAAGAAAATCACAAAATTAGAACTTCCTTGCTTGAAGAAAATGTAATGTTTTAAGAGATATTTAAAACCTAACCTGCCCTTTTCACATACGTGGCTGCCTGTGAGGTTAAATAGGATGATTCGCAAGAAGTAAGAGAGGAAACAGGGAATGCAGGGGGGAGTGGATGAGAGTCCTTCCTTGAGCATGGAGTGGATCATCATGATCCGTGGCCATAGGTGACCCCAAGCCCCTGTGATCAACAACAGCATCAGGTCATAGATCAAGGGTTTATCAGTTCTCAGAAGCTTTGCTTTTGCCGAGAGCTGTTGGCAATGGAGTTTTACTGTAATAAAAATTATAGGGTGGTACTTTTCAAAGGTAAGAAAAATATCTCAAGATTGACTATTTGAACCAGACAGTTTCATTACTTTCAGTACGATATACTCCTTGCTGAACTGTGTTAGTAACACGTATCAAAAATTTCAGCCTTTTGATCCACATGTTGATGATGTTTTCCAAGTGCAAGATATGATGGGAAAGTGATATCGACATTGGTATGAACTGCATCAGGAAGTGCCCAGCCAAATCTCCCAATGGGCTGCACTTCACAAAGAAACATGTACAAACACTGAGAAACATGCCAAAAATTGTATATTATGAGCTATTTACTCATATAAAAAAGTGCAGTTAAATTTTCTCTAATCTCCTAATTTCTAAACTGATATGTGCTTGCACCATCAAAGGAGGATGTGCCAAATTTTATTAATATTCTAACAGCACATAAACATTCATGTAATAGCATTCATAATTCAATCAAATTCAATATAGTGTTTCAATGGCTGATTTCCATATGTTGTAACAAAGTCTGCACAGATCTGTTAATGAGTAAAACAATAGAAGATTAGTGAGGGTTATAACAAAAATAATGTAACATAGTACACAACTAACATATATCCATATGAGCAAGAGGTTTACTTGACAATAAGAAAAAACTTCCATGGATTGCTAAAGTGGTAATGGTATTGTAAAGCTCAGGATCATGATACATGAGACAGGTACAAAGGAACACAAAAGAAAGGCCATTGAAATCAATAAGAACCATACTCTAAATAGAAACAGAGAGACGGCTGACATGAAGAATATTCTGCTTAGTAATATTGAACCAGGAATGGGAACTCACTGAAATTGTTATTAACGAAACAAAGGTATTGAAGAAAATAAAAGCACCAAAGAATGACAGATTCTCAAGACCAGGTGATTTCCCTCCCAGAGATTTAAAGTAAATAAGTGAGAACATTGCTGGTTGCTTAACTACATCTTTCAAAGTGTTCCAAGAGAACTGTCCCTTTACAATTGAAAATGTAATATGTTACTGCATTATTTAGGAAAGGTGAGAGGGGAAATTGAGGAACTGAATACTAGTTTGCCTAGCATCTAGTTGTTGTAAAATTACTACAATCTATAATAAGGGTAAAGTGACTGAACACCTTGAATGTCAAAGTCAATGTCAAAGTTGAGTTTATTGTCTATGCACATGTACATTTATGCACAGGTGCAATGAAAAACTTACTTGCAGCAGCATCACAGGCACATAGCGTTATATAAGCAGCATTCACAAGAAAAACATAAATTAAACATAAATTATAAATAATTTTAACAAGAGAGAGCACAATTAGAAAAAAAAGTCTTAGTGCAAAGTGACCAAAGTGTTGCTAAACTGTAGGGATTAGGGTTCTGCCGCTTGGCATTGGATGATCAAAGAGACCTGGCACAGATTTTTAAAGAGTAAACAATGAACCCAATTTTTGACAATGTGACTAGGGTGATGGATAGGAGAATACTGATAAATGTTAATGATTGAACTAGTTGAAAAATTTGCTGATGCAGACTATGGACATAATGGTTGCTTTCCTGGAAGTTCACCATACATAATAGCAACTTAGATAATGGGATAAAAAGCTACATGTCCAGATTTAGCAATGGCATAAAGATACTCCTCCTTGCACTGTCCCTTTGGATCAAGTATTACTTGCCTCCACCCTAGTTTTGTGTGTTCTTAGGTGGCTGAAAAGTCCTTTGTGGGATCTGCATTCTCTGCCATGTGGAGGCAGGTGAGACTTGACAGACCTTGTGAGTTGGTGTTAGGGATATTAGGTAATCCCTCTGCTCTTTGCACATGACCTTTGTGTGTTTCTGTTATGGTGAGTCAAGGTGCTCAGTGGCCTTCCCAAATGCTCCTTCTCCTTTACGAGCAGTACAGGCAACCACCGTGTTACAGAGGTGGGGGAGGGGTATGGGGTTGCATTCCTAGAAAACAGGCTGTATTGCAATTTTCCATAATGTGAAACCACATCCTCTGCACATGCATCAAGAAGCACAAATTGAAAATAAATATTGCACTGATTATTTATGTTTTTTTCACACAAATTCTGTGAAGCAGTGTTACGGTCTAGGACTATTAGTGAGTGTCCCTTTTAGATAGAGAGGGTGTGTGTGTGTGTGTG
>JARFYF010000012.1:21740416-21755459 GCA_030265395.1 Rhina ancylostomus | reverse complement strand
TGCTGTTTTATTCATCTCTATCTGTTATGATGACAATTAAATGCATAGCACCATTTACATTTTCTCAGAAAGCCAATCCATTTCTGTGAGCAATGAATTTAGTTATTAACGTCCTTCAGTAATCTGTTTGAAAATGTATCAGCAATGTGCTAATAGCACAGGTATAGCAATTCTGCTTGTTTGACTATCTTTGTGAATTGAATATGTTAAAAATCCCAACTTATTGTCTCCATACAGCTGTCTACATTTTGCTGTTAAATAGATAATGCATGCTGCTTGTTCTTATTGCAGTATGACTGAGTTTTCCTTTGAGTGCAGATTACACATTTGAACATATTTAGAGTCCAAATTGCACATTCTGCATAGCTAGACATGCCAATATATGAAGTCGGGAATGTGATTCATTTGGGTCTAATGATTGAATAGGCAGACAGTTGCAATAAACTGAATGAGAGCAGCTGAGGACCAGGAGCACTGGGAGGAATTGGGTTCCATCCTTCCAAGTCTTAGAAGCAAGGGGAATTCACTTAAATCCCTCATCACAAAAATAATTTAAGACTGAAAATTCTAAATTTAGTGCATTTTCTGTTTTTTGCCATAATTTTCATCAAGAAAATTGATCTTTGTCATAGGTTTAAAAAAATCTGATTTGCTGTGTGTTTTAATAAATGAACATGAAATTTTGTCCAAGTTAACAATTGCCAGTGATCTGTGGTAGTGTTGGGGAGGTGGGTTCTATTTAGAATATTGTGTTTTTGCTTATTTTAAATATATTTTTATGGGATTTTATACGTTGGAGTATTTTTATCAAAACCTATTGATGCTTTGATTGGGTATGTTATATCAGCAAGCTAAAAAATTAATGAAACTGTAGGCACTTCAAAAATTCTTTCATAATAATTGAGCGTTTGAGATATTTTGCAATGGAAAA
This sequence comes from Rhina ancylostomus, assembly GCA_030265395.1. Classification (NCBI taxonomy): domain Eukaryota; kingdom Metazoa; phylum Chordata; class Chondrichthyes; order Rhinopristiformes; family Rhinidae; genus Rhina; species Rhina ancylostomus. Next base: position 21,754,528 of record JARFYF010000012.1, on the reverse strand, counting down.
TTATTAAATTTCATTCACTTTTCACCTTAAGTCTCGTTCAAATCTGTTCAAAATCTCCAGGAGTACAAGAGGTTTAACAGAATGAGTGGGAGTCATTCAGGTCTTAAGGAAAGGTGATGGGTGATCATGTTACATATAAATCTCTTCAAACAAGGACAGTTACCCTTTCCTGGAAAACTGTAGCAATTCAGAGTGTATATTAACTAGTTTACCAAATATTTAACCACGAATGGCTAAAAACTAACCCTGTTTGGAAAGCGTGACACTAATGTTGCTGCTAAGGGATAATTATTTTCTGGAAATGCATTGGCTCTTAATTCCTTCACTCATTTGAGAAGTAACATTGGACCCAATATTGCTGGCAGCAAGGACGTATACATGACCCCATTGAATTTGTATAGACAGCAGGCAGCTGTTATTTATTATTGCAATCAATTTTACGCTCACTCTCTCTACTTCAAATCTTAACATGCAAGGATTTCAGATTTTGCATTGTACTGCAGCTTAGCTGCTGTTCAGCATGACTGCACATTTGCTGCCTTGTCATGTCCTTGCACATAACTTTGTAAACCTTGTGCCAACTCGTTTGAGCAAACCAGTCAGTATTGTTGGAGGTGACTGGAAACTGTTCAACAAAAGCAGCTTGTGCTTGTCATGTAGGAATACATCCAAAGGTCTTTGCAGGAATGTAATTGGGCAAAAAGTTGACTCTGAAACAAAGAAAGAGATATTAGGAGGTTCTCTCAAAAAGAGAAGGGTTTTAAGGAGTGTCTTAAAGGAGAAGAGAGGAGTTTGAGGATAAATTCCAGAGCTTGTCTGGGTGACTGAAAGTGCAGTTGTCAATGGTGGGAATTATGCAAGAAGTCTGGAAGAGACCGGAAAGACGGAGCGGAGTGAGGCTAGGAATTTGAATTGATGAATGATAATTTTAAATTTAATGCACTACGGAGGTAGAAAATGCTTTTATTTTCCGCGACCTGGGTGTTACTGGCAAGGCTAGCCTTTATTGCCCATTCCTAATTGCTTTTGAGAGAGTGAGTTGCTTTCATGAACTGCTTCAGTCCTTGGGAATGTACTCCCATAGTGCTCTTGGGATGGGAGTTCCAGATTTAGCCCCAGAGACAGTGAAGGGACGTCATTATATTTCTAGGTCAGGAAGGTGTATGACTTGGAGGGGAACCTGATAGTGATGATGTTCATGTGTACATATTGCTTTTGTCCTTTGTGGAAGAGCCCATCCATTTGGGTGGTACTGTTGGACTAGCTTAAGGAAGTAACTGCAGTGCACTTTTTAGATGATGCACTCTGCTGTCTATGCATGTTGGTGGTTTAGGGTGATGGATAGAGTGCCAGTCAAATGGACTGCTTTGTCCTGGTAACTGAACTTCTTGAGTGTGGTTGGAACTGCAGTAATCCAGACAAGTGGAAAGTATTCCATCATGCTCTTGTACCTTATCGATGGGGGGCAGGTGGGGAGGTAGATTCCAGGAGGTGAGTCATTCACTTCAGGATACCCAGTCTCTGCACCATACTGTAACTATAGAGCATGTCAGTAGGTCCAGTTGAGCTTCTGGTCAGTGATAACCCCAGGACATTGATGGTGGAGACTCAGTGATGGTAATACCCTTGAATGTCAAAAATAGACTGTTTCAATCTGTTTCTTTTTTTGTGTGGGGTAAATGTTATTTGCTACTATCAGTCCATGCCTGAGTGTTGTCTGGGTCTTGCAGGCATAGATTGCTTCATTTACTGAGGAGTTGCAAATAGAATTTAACATTGTGCAACCAATAGCAAACACTGCCCAATTCTGACTTTACCCTAGAAGGGATGTCAGCAAATGGTCAGACCTTGGGCACTGCCCTGAGGAACTCTTGTAACCACAATCATCTTTTGTGTAAGGTGTAACTCCAACCATTGGAATGTTTACCTGTCAATGTCCATTGACCAGTTTTGCCTGAGCTCCTTTTTGGCACAGAGGTTCAAATGCTGCCTTGATAGCAATTCATTCATCTTGTCCCTTGAATAGCTCTTTGATCCTTTTTGGAACAGAGCTCTAAGGTCTGGAGTCAAATAGTCCTGGTGAGCCTCAAACTAGGCTTGACTTAAGAGGGTTATTGTTATGTACTGCTGATAACACTTATGATTTAGGGGAAAACTGGGCAGTATTTAGCTAGATTGTTGTTTTTTCCTTTTTGTGAATATATGGGCAGCTTTCCGTGGTAGAGGTAGATGCCATTGTCATAACTCTGTTGGAACAAATGGGCTAGAGGTGCCTTTAGTTTTGGAGTTTGGAGTATGTTGCAACCAGGACTTTGTTTCATCCCATTGCCTTTGTTGTGTCCAGTACTCTCAGCACGTTTTTAGTACTATGTAAGTGGATTGAATTGGCTGAACACTGGCTTCTGTGATGATGGGGATCTCAGGAGAAAAAGGGATTATCAACACAGGACTTCTGGCTGAAAGTGGTTGCAAATGTTTTAGCCTTGTCTTCAGCACTCATGCTGGGCCCTATCAACTTTGAGCTTGATAATATTCTGCGAGCCTGCTGCTTGTCCAGGAAAGCCTGTTTGCACTCATTGAATCAGGACATGGGTGGGACCGTCCTGATTCTCCACCACTATGTGATGGTCACTTCTACCAGAGCTGACAGTGAGGACGAGGTCAAGTAGGTTTACCTCTTGTTAGCTCACTCACTTTGTGTTGTAGACTCCATTGGAACAATAATCGGCTTTTAGGACACTGTAGCTCCATTAATGGTGGTGCAGCCGGTTCACTCAGTGATTGAAATGCTACAACCAAAGTACATTTTTTGCCTGTGCTGCTTCCAAGTATTGTTCAACTAATTCATTAGCTGAGTGAGGAGGTACCCAGGAGGTGGGTTCCTTACCCATGTTTGACCTATTGCCTGGAGACTTCATGGGCAATAGAATCAATGCTGTGGACTCCCAGGGAAACTGCATCTTGTTTACATATGATAGCGCTGTGCCCTATGGTGACATTGTCCTGCTGATAGGACAGGGTGTATCCAAGGATTGAGATGGAGGAATCTGGCATTTTGTTGAGCAAACTATAATGTTTGGTTGTCATTACAAATACATCTTTACTAGCCCTAAGGCATTGAATGAGATGGCAAGGGTGAAAGTTGGATACTGGTAGTGTTATAAGTTTTGGATCTGTTTATACATAGTGTAATTCCACAAATTGTGTGTCACAGTTTAATAATCAATAGGAAATTCCAAAGTTGCCTTTCATTCATCCCTCATTACCAGTTTAACATGCATAGAATTCTACAAGCTTTTTTCTTACAATTCCTTTTGAAAATTGGTTTTGATCTTCTCACAGTGATCACATAAACTTGCATTGAATGATGTATGAAAATTGATACCTACAGATGTTGAAAACACATGAAATCAGCTGATGTAGTTATCTGTAGACTTTAAGGAAATGTTTTGTAGGGATCTCCTGAGTAATAAACTACCCATTTATGTTCTTTTGGCAATTACCACTGCATACAGTGCATAATACATTTGCTTTTAAAGTAAGTTATAAAGAATTTCCAGTGACATTTTTGCATTGATGAAGATCAAGTTTATATTTGGTGAAGAGCAATTATCAAGATAGGAAGAATGGGTTAATTTTAATAGTAAATAAGTCACAATAACTGAATCAGGATGTAACCAGTTTAATCAGACTGAAAGTTAACTGGAGATGAACTCAAAAGATCCAATTCCAGCTCAGCCTACCTCCATTCAATAATTTTTATCTGCTGTATGTGTTTTCTCAATGCAATGATTTGAAAATGGACAAGCTATCTTTATATGTCTTGTTGACTTAATTATATTATTAATGAGGTTAGAGGTTAATTAGTTCATCAGTGGATTTGAATGAGGATGATGATTAGAATCTGAGATGATTAGTTGATTTGTGCTGGCCATTCAGAGGTTTTATCAGCTGTAGGAACAAGATAATGGCATTCTAAGTGGATAAATCTAATGTTCTTTTTAAAATGCACCATGATAAGATGCTACAGTTGGAGTTCGATTATCTGCAGAACATATTATGATGCAATTAAATGCCCTAGCATTTCAAGATAGTGGAGATTAAATATGAGCATTTCATTTTGTACAAAATGTTTCTTAGCACTCAGACTAAACTGATCAGTTGTGTAATTATGAGCTCAGACTTGGCTTGCATAGTATTAAAATTGTTTACCTCAGGACATTAATTTTGATAGTGGAAAGGATTATACCAAATGGCAGACTCTGTGGGGATGCTCACACACTTACTGAGTCATGACAGTTTTAAAAATTATTGCAACTTTAACTGCAACTCTGAAAATCTATAGGAAATCTCACACCAGCATTTCGCTTTACTACCCATGGAATCTCTTCATATATTTTGTGTTTCATTTTTAAATCCTGATTCATTGACTCTTGATACTCACTGTGGTTCAGCAAAGGCTGAAGTGCCTGTGTCATGGATTGGTGTAATGTTGCTTGACATCCCCAGTCTAGTACTGAATTGTCAAGAAGGTCAGTCGTACAAAGAGTATCAGATTCCAGTCAGAGAAGACAGAATTATTCAAATGCGTCCTGCTCATAAAGTTGCTGAAATAAAATTTTGATAAACACAGTGAATATTTTGTGAATATTCAAATCTATTCAAAAACATTTAAACTTTTAAAAATTAATGAAACTATTTAAAAGTTAATAAACCCTAACAATTAAAAGATTCCATTGAACTTGAATCAAGGAAAGTAAATTATTGGTGTTCTATTTTTGCTCAGCAGTCAACAAATCAATTCAGGATTAATTTTATGCTGGGCAATTAATTGCAATTAATTTAGTTCTCAAGACTCTAGTTTCTTCATATTCAAAGAAAAACTTTGCACTTGTTAGATCCAAGCATTTTGTCTGCTTCCTTTGTCTAAAAGAATCCCAGGAAGGCAAAAATACAGACTTTGAACTGATTATTATAAGAACAATGAAGGGAAAATTTGTGTGTTGTTAATGTTTTGATGCTATTTCCTGTAGGTCATTTTGTTTTCTTTTTCTCTCAGGGGGTAAAAGCTCAATCTAGTTATGGCTGTATTTAAAATTCCTTTTGAAATAGCCAGTGCTTGTGAAGTTTTATCAGTCTGAAATTAAGAGGTTGTATTGTACCTGTATTTGTTTGCACATAGTTAAAATACTCATAAAAGTGTTATTCTCCAGGGTCTACATTTTTAACTGACTACTCTCGCAATTTTATTTAGTGTAGGTCAAGGACCAATAGAAAGCAGCAATAAAGTAAGGCTGTATCTCCTGAGTCCATTTTGTTTCTGAGAGCAAAAGTTACAGAAATAAATGGGTGTCATTGACTTCGCTAATGCTCATAGCTTTGGGCATTCAACTATAGAAAGGACTACAAAAAAAGCAACTCGAGGTGGAGAAAGAACTTGTCAGGATGTTATCAGGATTAGGTTATAAAGAAATCCTTGAAAAGATGAGATTATTTTGTTCTGGAGCTGAGAAGACTGAAGAACTTGGAAAGGGTAAATATAATTGTTCTTTTCTAAAATGATTTAATAGATGTTGCCAAACAAAAAAAAAAGTATTTTTGTATCATAGAAAGTGAGTCAAGGGCAATTCATGCAGAATTGAATGTGAGATTTGTTGTAGTTTCAGATGTGTCCTTCAATCAACTATAATCACAGCACAGAGGAGGAGACTTCATCCCCAAAATATGGTTTGTTTTCTCAGTGCAGGAGGTGCATAATTCTCAGCATAAGCTGTTCAACACTAGGTGATCTTTGAGCCTTGTCATCAGTGGGAAAAGCAACGCCCAAAGCATCCCCTCTGCACTGCTGTCCGATTTGTAAGCTTGTTATAGACTGTTCAGGTGCACAGAGGCAAGTGTTTGTGAAAAGTTAATAGCTTGCTGTGTATTAAGCTGGTGGTGGAGGATATTTATTTTAATAGGAGATTGGGACACTCAAGAATAGTGGATCTGTGCCGTGGTTGGATTACTGATGCTGGTGTGTGTTGTTGCACTGTACGTTGTTGACTGGGATTGGGTGCCAAAGTTACACGGAGAGATCTGACGTCGGGATTGCTTTCAGTGCAGTGGGAAGTTCAGTAGGTGGTATTTATAAAGGTTTTAAATATGATGGAGAAATTTCTTAGGGAGAATAATTTCAACTTGTTGGCACATCAGTAACAAGGGGCCATCAATTTAAAATAGTAATAATTAGCGAAAAGCTCTTTGTGGAGTTTTGCTCTGTGGAATGTCTTGCCACAGCGTATTTGGAACAGAGGCCACAGCATATTTTAAAGGAAAATCGCTAAAGGAGAGAAATGTTTAGTGCTGCAGAGAAAGGGCCATTAGGATTCATTTTGGAATACACTAGTATAGTGCAGTTAAAAAAATGGCCTCCTTCCTTCTAAGTTAATAAGAGTAAAATGCCTGTAGCCTTTCATTTTAAAATTAAGCACCTGACATGTGGAGTGAATTTAATTTTTGACAGCACCTCCCAAATCCACTACTTCAATAATAAGAGTAATTAGCATCAGGGAAGAGTTCATTTCAAGTTATTCACCATTTAAACTAGAAATATATTGCCTTTACTTGAATGCTGTTAGATCAAAGTCCTTGAATTTCAAACCTGCAGGACGATTGGGGTATTGGTACTACATGACTGTGTGGATGGGTTTAAAGAGAAGACCTTTCAGAGTTTTAGATAAGGTATTAAATGATGGCTTTATTACCAATGCCCACACCCAGAAAATGATGTGTTTTTGAAAGAAAGCAAGTTTAGTGCTCTCTTCAGTATTGTCCTACAGTTTGAATGCTTTTTTAAAAATATGCTGGTAACCAAAACTGGGTGTATGGTTCACTATGTTGTATGTACAGTTTCTCACAACCTAGGAGTATAATTATATATAAATATGCACAAAAGCATTCAGAAAAGATGGTTGTAATTTTCTTTCTAATCAGCCATGGTACATCAAATGTATCTTTGTCAAATTTTTTTATTGAATTTTATTGCGATCTGCCTGCTTTTATTTGTAAGTAAATAATTGCATTTAGTTGGCACATTTCATGTTCACAGGGTGCTTCAGAGCCAGTGAATTACTTTGAAAGTGTAGTCACTGTTAAACTGTAGACAAGTGATTTATATTTAGCAGTTTTGCACAGATTTTTAAGAATGCATCACTGAGTTTGAACTCCATGTCCCCTGTGGCCACAGGAGTAGAAACATGTCCTTCCGTTTTGGCTGTGTGTTGTATGCTCTGTTAGTTCTGCTTTATGAGTAACCTTTAGACTCTTGCTGACATCATCAACTTCAAGATAGAGTGCCTCCTTGTGTCTTCCTTCAGGTAGAGTATTGTGGAGGTGACCTCTGTTGTTCACAAGCTGACGTGTCAGTGGGTATAATTATCTAGTATTAAGAATTCCTCATTAATATTGGAGCATAGGCATCTTAACTTACACCAGATTCAACTACTCTTCACTATGACTGTAAACATCTGTGACACAAATTTTTACATTAAACTTCCAGAAAACAATCTATCCTTTTCCATTGCTCTTTTAACTGCACAACCAGCTAACTAGGTTGGAAGTTAGTGGAAATTTTTTTTTCTATTTGATGGACAAATCCTAAAATATTCATTGAAATTAAAATTAGTTTTGTTTCATATGACCAATTCTGGCATGAGGTTTCATGCTGCAGGGACAATGTAACCAGAAGTCACACTTTGCCCTCGTTTATTTCCCCATAGGTAAGATGCAGGGGTAAAAAGTTTTGAAATTTAAGTTTCTTGGGGAAATATCAGAATGAAAAAGAAATTGGCCATTAAAACTCAAAAGACCTCTTGAGGTTTGTATTGACAAATTTAGCTGGGTGCACAGTGTGATTTCATCACCACAAGAAGCAGTAAGATGAAAAGTATTGAAGCATTTGAAGGGAATGGTGATAAGTACATGAAAGGCAGAATGGAACAGGAGGATATGCTGTTATAGGGTTAGATGAGTGCAAAGTTGAATGCAAGTCTCACATTTTTTAACACTGCATTGTGATTTTATGTCTGTTTTCATACTGAAAAATGCGTTAATCCTAATCCCTACCAATTTTCTCAATGCATGGCATTTTCCTTTGCCATATGATTGGCAATTTCAATATCTTGTCCCCTTAAACTCTTAAGCCCCTTTAAAACTTTAAAATCTGTCCATTTCACCTCCTGACCTACTCACTCCAAAGCTCATCATTTCCTTGCATGAATCTAATGACTGTTAGCTATGATTTATAAAACTGTTCTGAATATTGTCAAATGACCTAGTATTTTTTAAAAAAACAAATTGTTATCAGTTTTTAGTGGCTAATTTGCACTAAAGGATCCATTTATCTTAAGGCAAAGCAAGTTTGCCATCAGACAAAAGTGAGGTTCCATTAGTGTTGCTGAGAATATAGCAAAAACTATTATTGAAGATAATACAATTTCATTCAAAAGACAGTGAATTAATTTTCCTTGAGAGTAATTGAACAGAGGAAAGTATTGCCTCTTTGGTATTTATTTTCTTAGAAATCTCGGTAGAACTCCACTTCTGGCATGAGAGCCAAAGAGAGACTGAACAGTGAAAGCTACTACTGAATGCTCAGACTTGTGCTGCTGCTGAAGGCAGGAACTGGGGCTTGGCAGTCATTAGTCGGTTAAGAGGCTGGGCTTTCCCCGTCTATTTGGAGAATCCAAGAATATGCTGAAAGCTTCCTTGGGAAGAATTGCAACATCCCCATTAAACCTTGGGAGTTGCTGACCCATGACCATTCAAAGTGGGGAAGGAATGTTTGACATGTTTCCGTGTATCACATCCATGCGCAAGGGGTACAGGGAGGTCCCGTGTAAGGGGCAGTAGGAGTGCACCGCCCACCTGCCCAGTAGGCGCTTCCTGCCCCATCTGTGAAAGAGTCACCAGTTCCCATATTGGGTACTAGGGTGACTGATGAGTAGAACCGGAATGGCAGGAAGTCTTCCTTAAACCTGAGGAAATGCCTAAGGAGAAGTAGTGGCTGGGCTAGCTTTGAAACCTGCAAGGTTAAGCATAAAAGTTACAACCCATCCTTGTCAAATAATGAGCAGGTTTACCCAAGTTGTTACTGGTGCACCAAAAATAGCAATCGGACAACATCTGTGGCATTGTATGATCCCAAGATCAAAGATGATCACAGTCTTTAGTACAAAAGCTACAAATCACCATCTCTGTCCAATTGGCAGTAATTCTAAGAATTTGTGCTCGTAATACTAAGTGACAACTAATTAATCTTAAGAATAAAGGTAATAAAGTATACCGTACAGTCATGGAAAAAAAAACTTTGCTATAAGCTTGATCCCTGAACTAGCAGTTCAGAGCATACTTTGGTTATTTGATGGATCGCTCTGTCAGCCACAGCAGGAGCTTTGTCAACAATGACAACGTGGAACAGAAAATCTTACTTTAACAAAGCATTTAACTCCTACAAAATCAGCAAGGAATAGACATTATTGTGCATTGTAACTTTAGCAGATTTGGCTCTTGGGGATTACTGTGGGACTGCAGTTGTGTGACATACAGCTTTATGCGAATCCTGTTAATGAAGTTATAAGGATAACGGCATTTGGAGGAGTTCAGATGTCATCAGTGTTGAACACCGCAAAGTTTCACTGATGGAGCTGTTTAGTAAGAGTATTCTGAATGAGGGCGTTAAAACCACACAAACAGAATGTTTGAAATGATGGAAGGGTTACATAAGCAGCAACAAGCCTGTGGTTTGCAAAGAACGTGACGTGAACTGAAAACAAAAACTGTGGGAGCTGCAATGTGTTTTAGCTCCTGTCCCTTTTAAGCTGTCAGCCTTGAATCCTTATCCACAGTGATGCCAACCATGTCACACAAGATGCCATCTCTGCAGGAATCAGGTCAGGATGATGATGTACAATTAGAAATTCGAAAACAATTTAAAACTAAAGCCACTCAACAGCTGCAGCAAGTTCTCAACTCGTGTTTCATTTCAGGCGACGTGGTCTGAGAAACAAGAAAGGCAACGTGGTGCCTTGATTCAAATTTGTGCACTTCTGCCTCTGAAACAGGCCACTGCTGTCACTGACTATTTTTAAGCTCTGATGGAAATTTCAAAAACAAGTCTATGGAAATGAGTCATAACAAAAAAAAATGTGGTTAGAACCAACGGCTTGGAAACAGAGGGAAAGCATTGTGTTTGCCACCTCAGAATGCTTGTCATTCACCCATCATCCTGCTGTCTTCTGCAATATTTTCCCAAGTGGATGTAGCACAGTGAAAACAACAGTTGACTACTGTTGAAAATTCTATCATGACCAGCCTCTTCCCCCCAGGAAAATTGAAAAAAAATTAATTGGTGTTTTGGAACTTCATTTAGATAATACATGTGTCTTGCCATTTCTTCTATGAGGGTTCTCTAGAGCAGTGGTTCTCTGGCTTTTCTTTATCACGTACCCCCTTCCCAGCTACCCACATACTCCTGTGTGATACAAAATGCCAATTTTCTTTGATTTGATGTAAAGTGTTTGAACTGATTTACTCTCTCTCTCTCTCTCTCTCTTGTTTCTCACATTTTTCTCTCTCATGCTCTCTCTTCATGTATGAGCCCTTTTTCTCCCCCTTCCCCCTCACACATGGTTTCCCTTGCGCACCTTGCTCTAGAGCTGGGAAGGGCCATGAATAAAACTTCATAATGCCTACAGCCAAACTGGGTTGATTCTCTGGTCTTCCTGGGGCAGAATTTTAAGCATTGAAATGGATAGTTGACCTAGTAATATCGTTCTGTTAACTTGGTGTGTGACTTGCTGAGTTCTACTGCTTGTATTCAAACAAGAATGACAAAGCTTTAGAAATTTATTCTTTTTCTCTCATGTGTTGTAATCCTGTTAGGATTGCACTGTTGAGCAATGCTGGACTCCAATAAACAGTTCAATTTCAGTGCCTCAGTCTTTGTATCACTGCTGGGCTGGGCTGCTCATTTCCTATAGCTGAGGTAGCAAGAGAAATACTTGGGCCACCAGATGGTGTGCAAGGCATCTTAGTGATGCCTCTTAATGTCCTGCCTTTCTCAGTGCCCAGTGTGCTGTATCTGTTTTATTGGTATTTATTTATGAGTACAGATACACATTGAATGTTTTTGTAAATTAGTGAAGGGTTTGAGTAAATGTAAAATTGCAGAATACAATGTAATGGTTTAATTGTTTTTCCAGATGTTTAAATATATCTATCTTTAAAGATATTTTGTCTTTTGAGAAAGTAAGAACCAACTGCTTGAGGACATGAGCAAATAGTGTACATAGCTAATTCTTTCCATATCTCCTCTTCCTGTATGGGTATCTGTAAATATGCTCCTGTATTAACAGTTTAGGTAGTTTTGCAATCAGGATGTAGTAATGGTAAATTAAGCTTTGCATCATTGCTACTGATTTGTCTTTTTGGTAAATTTAGTACTTAATACCTGCAAGTGTATAATTGGTTGCTTTTGGACCAAATGATACTTGCATATTATTTAGAAAATGGGGTATATTTCTCTTCAATTTGCATTGGACTTCTTCCATTTGATTTCTTGAATAGACAAGAGATATAAATATAGCAACTCAAAGACACAAAATTCAGGCAAGAAACAATTTAGGGCAGGCACGGTAGTGTAGCAGCTAGAGTATCACTATTACAGTGCTAGCGACCCGGGTTCAATTCTGGCCACTGTCTGTAGGGAGTTTGTACATTCTCCCCTTGTCTGCACGGGTTTCCTCTGGGTACTCCAGTTTACTCCCACGTTTCAAAGATGTACGGGTTAGGAAGTTGTGGGCATGCTATGTTGGTGCCGGAAACGTGGTGATACTTGCGGGCTACCCCCAGAACACTTTACGCAAAGATGTATTTCACTGTGATATGATGTACATGTGACTAATAAAGATATCTTATTTAGAGGTTGGAATGATAATGAAAACTTTAATTGGCACTGCACAAACTGCAGTAAGTTGGTGAATTTTAAGGCCTTGTGAAAGCATGTAAATTGCACTATTAAATTCAACAAACTTATAGATAAACTATTATGATGACTGGCATTAAGTAACAATAATCGGTATGGCTCAATCTCTTGCAGTTCCATCCATTAAACATTGTTTTTAACTTTGATGTTATGAAATCTGAACTTCAAGAGCTTAAAGTTCAAGTCTTTTTGTCACATTCATCTTCCTAAACTGGAGAGGATGGATATTGAAAACATTTAAAAATACTGCCTAGCATGTTATATTGTCACTTAATCCAGGTTTTAAATCCAGTGAAAACAGTTCTCTGCAATCTAAACACAGATGCCCCTGTTTTGAATTGTGTACATAAGGCAGCAATTCCATATCTGCTGCTGGACTAATGCAGATTATTCGACACTGAAGAAACTGACCTGTGCATATTGATGCACCACTCATCAAAAAATGTTATTTTCTTGCAAACCTATTAATCTTGGGGAGCAAACAGAAGCTAATAAACTAAAATTTTGTTTGAACCCAAGATCATTGTTGTAAGAGTTTAACAAAGCTGGCATTCACACACACTGCACATATAAATTAATTTACATTCATTTTCAGTGCCTAATTCCCAATATTTGCCTCCTACCGTAGGCTGTTCCCTTCTAGTTTCTTCAGGAAGGAGATTAAAGTAATCTCAGTTGAAGATGAGCAAGATTAGGCTTTCAACTCAGGTCCCTGAAGGAAGCCCACTGATACTTCAGTGCTATAACTGCCGGATATCATTTATTCTTTGTATATCACCACAATTTCTTGCTCTGATAGAGGAGGCCATTCAGCTCATTTAGTCTGTGCTAGTTCTCAAAGCATTCCCATTAGTCTTATTCCCCCAAATTTTGCTGTAACCTATTCTCTCTCTTGAGCCCATTAACTCTCCCCTATTTCACCTTCATTTGGGAGAATTCATAGTAGCCAGAATAACCCATCAACTGGTGGGAGGAAACCGGAGCTCGTGAGGGAAAGCCATGCAGTCGCAGGGAGAATGTGTGCAGAATGAACTGGTGTCGGGATACAACCCAGGTCTCTGGAGCTGTGCAGCAGCAACACTAGAACGTAGAACGTTGCAGCACAGTACAGGCCCTTCAGCCCACAATGTTGTGCCGACATTTCGTCCTGCTTTAATATCTATCTAACCCTCCCCTCCCACACAGCCCTCCATTTCTCTATCATTCATGTGGCGATCTAGCACTACTTGTTGCACCACTGTGCCACCCCTTTCCTTCATCCTTTACTCTCATTTTTAGTCTTTTTATCTTTTTTGCTTTTCATTGTGCATAAAGAGTTAGCAACATCTATGGAGTGTTACGTGTATGTGACAATAAAAAAAAGCAGAAATGCCAGATTATTGTTAAGGGCACATAAGAGGATTCTGGAATTTGAAACAGGAAAGTTAGTGGAAAGAAATAAACCCATGACAAAGTTCAATCACAACAAAGGCATATTTATCCCCATCTTCCTACCCTTACCCCCTACATTGATTGTACCATCATTGCCATTAGAACAATTTGTTTCCGGTGTGTATTTTGCTCCCAGTGCTATCTCTCCCATTACACTTCCCTCTTCTTAGTGGGTTGAGCCTCTACTGTCTGATCCTTTATTTGTCTTGTGTTAACGTGGAAGTATGCATTTTGATTTTTAACAGTGGGTGACATCATAATAATCCCACCCCTCTGTATAATCAGTAAAAGTTGCCAGCAGGTGATCAAGAGGAGAAAATTTTCACCCTCCCATCTCAGCATGTAACCTCAGCTACTTGAGCTTTATAGAGGCTTTGCTTACATTTTGAAGGTTTGGGTTAGAGAAAAAAATAAGAAGCATAATTTCACGTCCAAAAGTCTACTTTAATGCAACACTTGGCTTCCTTCTGGCCATAACTCAAGCTTGTCCTTGGAAGCTTAAACTTATTAAAAGGATCAGCTAGAAGGACAAAATGATCCAGTTTATGGATTTGCCTTCACTTGCAAGTTCCTTTCCTATACATACCAACTTCAAAATGTATCACAGTTTCTTTGGGTCTAAAACTGGAAATAAACCTAACAACACAGTGATGGGG
>JARFYF010000012.1:21709342-21720312 GCA_030265395.1 Rhina ancylostomus | reverse complement strand
AATTGGATTTCCATTGAAACTGGGATCAGAAATATTGGTGATGTTGTGGATAGCAAGGAAGGTTGTTTAAGGCCACAGCATGATATAGATCAGCCGGAAAGTTGAAGAGAGCAATCGCAAATGGAACTTAATTCTGAGGTGATGCATTTTGAGAAGGCAGACAAAGGTAGGACTTGCACAGGACCCTACAGTATGTTAATGAACAGAGGGAACCTGGGGTACAAGTCCTTGGGTCCCTGAAAGTGGCAGCAGGTGGGTGAGGTGCATAAAACATAAGAGCTGGGGCATCATCTTAGAGTTTTATGAAACACTAATTAGGCCACACCTGGAGTATTGTGTGCAATTCTGGTTGTCACACTATCGGAAGGATGTGATTGTGCGGAAGGGAAGTGCAGAGGACGTTCACCAGGATGTTGCCTGGATTGGAGGATTAGAGTCATAAGGAGAGACTGGATCGGCGGGGTTTGTTTTCTCTGGAGCAAAGGAGGCCGAGGGATGAACTGATAGAGGTATATAAAATTATGAGGGAGAAAGGTAGAGTAGATAGTAAAAATCTTTTTCCTGTGTTGGGGCTGTCAGAGACAAGAATGCATAGGTTTAACGTGAGAGGTAGGAGGTTTAGGAACTGAGGGGAATTTTTTCACAAAGTGTGTTTTGAATGTGCTGCCTGAAGAAGTGGTGGAAACAGATATTCTCATAACATTTAACAAACATCTAGACAAGTACAGGCAACTCCTGTATTATGGCAGTTCAGGTCAAAGAAATTTGCCCTTACAGAATTCACAAATCACAACTAAAAATCTGGGATATGGAATAAAAATTCACTTATACGAAATGTACTTTGTGGGGGGGGGGGGAAGAGTAAATAAAATAACTTTTTTTTCAATTCTCATTCTTGACGCATATGCAGATGAACAGGCTTTGCTAGGAACATAACACCCCCTCCTCACCATAACACGGGGGTCGCCTGTACTCGAATCACTAAAGCATAGAGACCTATGTACTTATTGCGGGTAAATGGGATTGATGTAGATAGGTACATCACATGGCATGGACACTGGGCTGGAGGGCATGTTTCTGTGCTGTGTGACTCTAAGTATATGATCCTGTAACTCCAGGAATAAACCATTTGGCTCTTCAAGTCTGCTCCCTCATTCAATACATTGTCTATCCCAATACCATGTTCCTGCTTGCTTCCCCCCGTGCCTCAAATAAAAATAGAAAATAGCACATCAAGTGTGAAAGTGGTTTTAGATGGTGCTGCTTGTCGTGCTAATGCCTAACCAGGGATACCAAAAATGGTAAAATTGCAGAAATTTACCATCAGCAAATCATTAGGGTATTTCTCCCCTCTCTCCTTTGTTGCTATAAATGGCTCATGATGGCATTCTGTTGCAGAGAATGGAGTTGCCACCAGGAAGTATGGCAAAGCCATAAGAAGTAGTCTCAGTGGCAGCCTTTTCTACAGCCACTCTGGCTGCCATAGAGATGTGAGAAAATGGGCAAATGCAGAAGGGCAGTGACTCAAGTGACTAGTTCCTGTACCTCCACCCCTCTCAACTAGTCTTCTTGAACCAGTTGTTGTCTGTCTGAGAGTGGCCACTCTCCTCATGAGCCCAAGCTCATGAGTCTGCAGACATGGCAGTATGCATCAATATTGTGAATAACTACAATAATGTAAGACGTAGCTATGATTCATAAAGTGAAGCATTGAAAACTCAAGTGGGGATATGAGGCAACATTGATGTCCCTTTAGTTTGCATCTCTTTGCCAACTTACTATGAGAGTTGTTCCTTTTTTTTTAACTACAAATTATAAATGAAGATCAGAGGGTGGGCATCATTGCTCCTTTTCTGATGCCAGGGCAGCCATGTGCATTACATCATTGTGTCTGCACGTGACACCAGGAAAATAGCAGCTGCCCCAAAGTGAAAAGTGCCTGGTCCAACTTCACCAAGGAAGGGAAAAGGATGCAAATCCATTAATATTGCACAGACTGGATTTTCTGTGCATTTTGCACTACACCTTCCAGTTTTAAAGTTTATAGTGTCATCTATGAAGTGCTGTCAGCCAAATACCTATCAGAAATAAACTTAAAATGGAAGCTTGTATAACCCTGGGGAACAGTAAGTAATAGGTGAAATCTAAATGTGTTGATCTGAAGCTATTCCAGAAAAGGTAAGCATTTTGCAGTTCAAATGAAGCCTTTTTGTCTGTTGCATTGCCCCTCAGTTTGCAGCACATGAAAAGTCCTGACAGCATTGCTCTGACTCATTCCCTTTACTCAACTAATTCATGCAGAGTTTTCAGCCATCCAGGTTCTCCTTTTGTAAAATTCCTTCCAACTTTCCTCTTCTGAAAACTTTCCAGAAACCTACATCTTTCACCACATCTTTGGTCTCCCCACCCATTTCACTTTCTTTAACTCTTGCATCGATTTCTGAAGTGCTTTGTTAAGTCTTGAATGTTGAAGATACTATTATTAGTCAACATGGTTATTTTTATCTGCCTGAACTGGCTTGCTGGCTGCGGGTGTTAATGCTGTTATCATCTTTCTTCTTGCTTCCTCTTATTGGAGAGTGGTAAAAAGGAAAAAAAAGCACTTCAGTGTGAACGTGTGTGCACGTGTGACATTGGCCTTGGTCCAACAGGCAATGATTACAGGAAAAGCAGAAATTAAGAATGGGAAATGGAAAGAAATAACCAGGGTGAATTGTATCCTGTACCTATCCTAAGGCAGATTTAAAATGGTAAACTTTTGATTCAAATGTACAGTACATTGAAAGAATATTTTGATAGTGATTTTTAGTAAATACTGACCTTGCCACTGAAACTATTCATATGAGTTTGTCAGTATAACTTGAAGGCCTGGGTGGTTTTGCAATTCTTGCAACAGGACCTCAGTGTTTCATGAGCCCGGATAGACTTTTGACCCTCATGTTGTAAAATCCATTGTGGTGGGATCATGTGTTGCTTGTAGCCTACTACCAGGGGCCAGGTTGTCTACTCCTGCTGCGATATTCTCGTGTTCTTTCTGGCTGTGCACCTTCAAATGCATCACAGTATTCAGAATCAACAACTGCCATTGATCAATTGCTTTAAAGAAAACCATTCAATATAGTGAAGCCTCAGTTGTGTCAGTGGGTGCCAAGAAAGTAAATTAAAATAGAGTCATCTAAGCTTAAAGTGGTTTAATTAATTTTTCAGAGATAATCAAGAGTAGACCTGAGCTTTCAGCATTTAGGCCTCTGGTACAGTAACGATTTTAAACCATTCATTCGGGAGCATTGTCTCTGTGGGATGCACTAAAATAAATCACAATAGTGGTCTGGTGAGTTTGATTCTAATACCCTTATTAAAATTTGATGAAATTTGTAATGAAATAAATTCTGAAGTAACTAAAGGCTTTCGATTGTGGCTTGATTAACCTGCTTGCTGTGCTATCAGTGAGTCTTTATTAAAAAGTGTTTCTTTTTAAAACCATGGTTTTAATTGTTTTTCTTTTTGCTTTCTTCTGACTTTGACCTTCTTTGAAACATTCTAATCTCTTTAGAAAGGAAGATTTCCATTTAAACCACAAACATGACTGCTTCAAATGTAATTTATTTTTAAATAGAAGTTGCAAAATGCAGCTTAGTGGAAGCTGAAGTGTGTTTTGCTGAATGGCTGCATTGATACTAGAGCTGTGCTCAGTATCTTAAGTCAGCAGCTTTATATGGTGTTATCTCATTAAATTTTCAGAGAAAAGCTGCAAGCAGCTAATTGGAAGCATGTAATAGTTTAGGCCATGAGCTGTCTTATGGTGTAATAAATTACTGAAGGAGAAGACAGTTTTATACACTTATAGAGGGTGAAGTAGTTTACACTTAATGAGTTTTTAGAGAATATTTGATAGAAACATTGAACTCCTTAATCATTACAGCTTCACTCTAAACTATTTAGAGTTACTTTATGAATAGCATTAATTTCAGCAATAGTTGCAATAATTCATTTATCACAAATTAATGACTTGCAGATAAGAATGAGACTGAATGTAATTTTCTCTATAGTATTGGCTATTCCCATTTATTACAGGTCATAGATAACATTGCAATTTCAACAAAGGAAGTACCTTCAGTATTGCATGGATTTGTTTTCTGGAGAGGATCATATCTGTAGTGCTGATTGGGTATCATTGAGAGGAATTTATAGTTGTAGATGTAAGCAAATTATTACATAGTCTTTAAATATGTGATGACTGAGGAGTTATAAGGTAACTACTTTTACTGCTACTTGGCATAAATGCCAATATGAACTGTGGACAATCATTACAGAGCAACTTTTTCTCGCCCCCTCATTGCTTACTGAACACAAACCTGGACATGTGCCTAGTGCACTTGTCCCCACTAGTATTTGCAGATTAAATGTCCAAAGTGACCCATTTTCTTTACTTTTCCTGCATAATAACATATTAAGCAGATGCTGGAAATCTGGTCCCTTCTGACTCGTGTTCATCTGCCAACTCTAGCTAGTGCAAACTGTAAACTAGGGAGATTGCCAGACCTTAGAGGCTTTTATTTAAAGGCAGGCCAAACTGTGCTGGTGATGGAGTATTAAATAGTCTTTGGGTTTCCAGTAAGTGCAGCAACCATATAAATATAAAATTTGTCAAACTCCACGTGGATTTCTATCCAGTACATCTTCTCTGTACCATTACAAATCTAATAGCTGTATTGTTTGATCTTATGCCAAGGTTGTTAGTTTTGTGCTCTATAGCTAGCACTGAGGTAGAAGGAATCATTAAGATGAAGTAAAGGAACCAGGGCAGATTGTGCACTGGAGTGCATGTTGGATTTCTTTTAATGGAAAGGATTGGGATAGCCATGCCAGATTCTTTAAGCGGAGTTGAAGGTTGCTTTATCAGATGTGTCCTATTTGTTTTATGGTAAAGATGAAGTGGATCAGATACATGCTAAAAAGATACCCATCACAGCTTTGTACCAAAACTTCTTCAGTCCTATCCACAATCTACAACTTGATCTTTCTTATTTGTACTGGATGGCTATAACACTGAATGGCTTTTAGAAATTTAGGGAAGAAGTCTGTCAACCACATTGTAACTTAATGCTTGTTTCTGTGTTCCTGCTGGGTGCATCTCTGAGTCAGTCCCATCGATTTCTCAGATTTCCCCTGCAAGCCTTCAGAGAATGATTAGTGCTTCAGAAATTAATCATTTACAAAATGCTTCTGAATTACTTTTGTTGGAGTTCATTCCTTTTGGTATTCTTGTTTTTAGCTGTGGTTTTTAATTATTTTGTAAAAACTTGAAGAGGTATTGAGATGACTTATGAAGAGGAGGGAATACAGACCCAAAATGCTTCTGCAGTCATGTTATTTGATTGGAAATGAGTGTTAGTTCAGTTGCTTCATTGTTAAGGCAGAAACAGTGGGCATAAAGCTGGTCAATACCAGTGTTTCAGAGTGAGTTGATTGTGAATCAACAGCTCAATTCACACCACAGTCATTTTTTTCCGTCACGTTTGTGTGCATTGTGAAACTGACTTGTTGACTCCCTTTGGACCAGGTCCCACCTCCCATTGAGTTCCTGGAACAATATCATTAGCACAAATCAGCCCAGAAAACAATGTTAAAAACAAGGGGGCTGAGTTTAATAACCATCGGTGATGGTTCAGTGGATATCATGGAGCTGAGAATGGTGACAGCTTGTCAAGGACAGAGTGACAGACAATGCTGGTTGGAAGGAGCACTTCAAAGATCTCCGCAACCAAGACTGTCTTTTAAACGTTTCACCTGGACTCCATGCCGCAATTTATTGTCTCCAATGTTCTCATTTTTCTTCCTTCTGAAATAGGAGGCAGCTATTCAGCTCATCAACCCTATGCTTGCTCTTGGAGCAATCCCATTCCTTACGTATTTTCCTCTAACCAATTCCCTCATATGCGCCTCAGTACCCTGATTCTCCTCCTATCCACCTACTCTTGGAATAATTTACAGAAGCTGATTAGCCTACCAAAGTCACCATCTTGCTTGACCTCAGACTCCTGAAGCAAACTCTGAGTTCTGTGGCAAGACATTTCCATAAGGGCCCCAGAAAACACTTGGGGATTTCTCTGCAGAACTACTGAAAATAGAGGTGCAGCATCTAGGAAGATACCAAGCTCCCTGATGTCCACAGTGGTAGCAACTGGATGCCATGTGCTTACAACAAAAGGAACACACAGCACACCTACCCACCAACCCACAGGCTTCAAAAGAGGAATAATCTATGGATAATTTCTGTGCAGCAGTTTACATGGAACATATCCATTCAGGTGAGAGAGCAGTGGAGAGCTGGCACTTGTGGCATCCTACTTTGGACAAGTGATGCAGGTAAATAATAAAGTAGAGGAACACTTGAATTGCCAAGGGACAGTAGGCTACGGACCAAGTGCTGGTGAATGGGATTAGTATAGATAGATATTGATTGTCAGCATGGACATAGTGGGGCAAAGGGACTGTTCCTACGCCCTAGACTCTGATTTGGTGTCTAAGTGAATTGTGTTGGGTACAATGAGAGGAAAGAGAAGCAGAGGAAGTCAGCTAGCATCCACAAAGCTATCAGCATATCTCTGCAGCAGGTTCAAAATGTGGTTAGTGATAGATGGTCTTGGGAGAGTTAGTCAACTGGGCCACCAGAATCAACACTGACTTGGTAGTGCCTTAGCATGTGATAGCGTCAATGTGAGGGCAGTGAATGCAAATAAAAAAGCTGAAGAGACATCTTGTTGGTTGTTTCCAAAGAATGACAATTGTATTGGAGCTCGTCAAGCAATGATTGCTATGGAAGAAATGATTGGATAAGCTTTTAATTTCCTTTACCCATACCTTATGGCAGCCTATGGTATTGTTCCATGGCAGTACTATGTGGGTACCCAGGAAACTGGCTCCAATTGGTCAGTGGAATTAATTTTTAAATCCCACCTCCTGTCCTACTCTGTAACCTCTCCTAGCCCCTGCCCAGCCCATTTTCATTTTAAGTGTCATGTCGTCATGCTAGTTGGAGTATAACCTTACTGATAACCGCTTACAAAATCGGGCATTAAAGCTTCATTGAGAAATAAATTACTGGCCATCACTAAGTGATCAGTGATAAGCATTTAACCTGTAATTAATTTAATCTGCTATTAGCAGGTGGCTCTCTGTAATTTTCTCCCTTTTTGTTGGAAAGAGTGAGCAGCGCTGATATGGTAAAATGTTTTCTGAAGATTAGTTTTAAATCCCAGCGATGCAGTGGAGTCCTGTTTAGATTTATACCTGAGCTCAGCAGAAGCCTGTTTGAGGGATGAACATTTCTTGGCAAATTACTTAGACTCTGTGCTTTTCAAAATTCAGCTGTATTCATATTTAAATTGAGTAGAAATTTGAAATGTCATGGAGATTAAGACACTAATGACACAAAATGTAACAAAACCCCACAGTGAATTGGATGTGCAAAAACTGGAAATGTAAATGGTAAAGTTTTTTTCCTATCACAGCTATTTAACCAGTTCCAACCACAGTGCACCTGATACTGGAGAACAAAAAGAGTTGCAGATGACAACAGGCCAGGCAAAAGTGACCTTGGTTACAACTTTACCCACTCCCAACTGAAGTGTAAAACTATAGTGATGTTTATAATCTTTGAACAAAAGACTTGTTTTTATCTCACAGCCCTTTACAACCAATGGAGCTTGGCCACCTTTTTGTGGTGTAGAACATGTGGCAGTCAGTTTGTACACAGTAGTATCCCACAATGCAGTAAATAACTTGATCATCTGTTTCAGTTGTTGGGTATCACTGGCTGCAATCTGTTTGGAATGCTAGCTTTCTAAGCTCATCCAATTTACATAACATTGGAACTGGGAACAACATTATAATTGAAGCTTTTGCCTGAAGGTTGGCAGGGGATGTGAGGTTCATCCAATCCAAGATTGTAATAAACACATTGTTCCAGCCTGTATGGGTGGGCTTGTAGGTTCAGTCTGGCAGCTGGCAAAGTGCATCACGGTGCATTTGTTTGCTGCTTCACTTCTTAGTGCACAGACACCCTGGAGTAAATTCGGGTAATTTTATGCAACTGGAAGCGTCTGTTACTGTGCACCAGGCATAGCTGTCCTTAACAAAATTAACTTTAACTGTGCATTCAATGCTTGTAGAGTGAAGAAAAGTTCTTACACACAATGAACTGACAATATATTGTTGCACAGATGGTAAGTCAATTGTGAAACCTTTTTGAGTTTATGTATTTACTGGGATGCAAGAGGCAATAGGCATTCAAATGTCACTTGACTTAATTTTCAGAAGAACTGCAAAAATAATAACTGCATAAGAATTTGTTTACTGTTAATCTTGACTATTAAAGGTAAACAAATGTATTATGACCATTTTTGTGATTTATTTTTCTCTCTGTATAATCATCCCTAGTTCTTTAAAATCAAGTGTTATAATGGACTTCATCCAGAATTTAAATACTCCTGGTATGTAGGAGGAAACCTTTTAATTCACTGCAACCTCTGAACCATTACCAGTTATTATCTCTACCCAATTCAAGGCCTGGTTCAGTGGTATGTTTTTAATTAAACAAAATAACTAAGCTCTTGACTCCCCATTCTCTACCCTCAAATTTCTTTTAATGGTGAATGGTTAGATTGCAGAAGGATTTGGGATTGGGCAATGTTGAGTTAAAGGCCATTCTAATTTTGAAAGGAAAGTAGGAGAAATATTTGAAGCAGAGGCAAATTTAAGGCCATGGTGGAATGCGACCATTAGGGCATCTTATTTTATCTCTAGCACAGACTTGGTGTATTCATTGTCTGCCTTGGAGTGGAGAAAATGCAAATTAAATTGAATGGAGCACAAGAGAGTTGAGAAAGAAATGAGGGAACAAATTGTATAACTCTCATAAGGGTCTTCATTTTGCCTAATCTTATAATGGCAAAACAGATTGGGTATATCCAGCATCAGAGAACTAAGACATTGCAACCTGGGACTCAGCTCAGCAGTAGGTTTCGTATCAACTTTATACACCACAAACTCAATCTTCTATTGGTTTCAAAGTTGGATTAATTTTTTAGAAATAAATAACAGGAAAACAACAAAAAATGTATTTGCGTATACATACAAACTGAGGGTGTGCTCTGATAATTTGGAAAAGACAACAGCATGAGGAGTTAGAAGAACGGAGACTGCTCAAAGCAGGTCAGGCAGCATCTGTGGAAGAATAAACAGTCAGTATTTTGGATTTGCAATATGAATAGTTACATTGGAGAACCACTTCTTTCTAATCATTGAATGTTGATTATAATATATCTTTGTTTGTCACATGTACATCAAAACACACAGTGAAATACATCTTTGGAGTAGAGTGTCCCGGGGGCTAAACATCAGCATTTCGTAATCAGCATCAGGGTAGGAGAATTGAAGGCAGGAGTTCTTCTTGTCCAGTGACAGAGAGAGCCCTTAATGCTGTCTACATCACATCTGCAACCTGATACTGCCACGTGTTGGTGCATTTCCCAACCTGAAAGGAAATGGAACAAAGCAAGGAAAGGGATTTGTTTTACATAAGGATTTGAAACCAAAGCTAGTTAGAAGAAAATGGAAACCTATCGTTCATATAAGGGACTATTTATACTGAATATTTCATTGGTGTGAAAAGGTGCAAGGTTTATTTGTGTCGGCAGGCTTTCAAAGATGATACTGTGGCATGGTTTGTTAATGTGAGGCCAATTGTTGTGGTGAGTCACAGACTGTAATGTCTCATTGTTTTAATTTTGGATGTATCTGATTTTTTTGCTATTATAAGACTGAGTAAAGTGAAGGGCTATTATAAGATATTTTACAGTTATTTTCCCCAGCCCCTCCCTTGCCCTGTCCAAGTTAATTTGTACTTTGTCCACACCAGCCAACTTTTCTAATCAAGAAGTTGAGGAACTCTGCACCATGTTGGTGTCTAAAGGTGTGTCAACAGCTTGCCTGTCTGAAATGCCCCCACTATCTCGTGCAGTCATGAACAAGCTGTGTGAACGCAGGCACTGTAATAGTGAAGCCTACCCCACTCCTCACCCAGTGCTTAACGGAAGGAGTTACTAATTGGTCATCAGGGTCAGGAAGCCAGAATTCCTCTCCTTGTCCCTAGCATGGAGCCTAGTTGTATCCATGAACACTGCCTTGTTATTCCTCTTTTGCACTATTTATGAACACAAATTTCACGACATGTCAGTGATATTAAATCTTATTCTGATCAATCTCGTATATTAACTCACTGCTCCTTAGCTGATATGAGCCGATTTATTATGAAAGCTGATTGTGGTCTTTTTTTATCTTATTCTTACTCATTAACTCACACAGGGGGATTAGGATGCATGACCCTCTTATCTGAAGATAAAGTTCATTGTTCAGAAAATAGAAGATGCACAGGGTATTTGTGAGTGTTGAATTTGTCTAGTAAGTGTCTTGAGTCATATAGATCAAGAAAGGATGGGTTTCAGTCCTTATGCGGGGCTAGCCGATCGCAAACAAAAACTAATGCTCCTCATTTGCTCCACGTTCCCATGTTATAAACCTTCCTTTACTGTAGTGAGGGCCATGATGCAAACTGATGGAGTTATTTTCCCTAGAAGAATGCATTAAGTGTTCAGCAATGGTCAATCAAACTAAAAAACTAAGATCTAACTTTTTGAAAAGGAGAAAAGTAGAAGTTCTGTACCAGGCTTATTGGTGGATGGATTTTAGAAGCATTCTCCACCTGCATGACATTGTCTTCCTCCTCCTTCCACCCTTCTTCACACTCGACTATATTTAGATTCTTCTCTGTAGTAAAGACTCACTGCAATCTAAAGCCTCACATCTGTCACTGAATTTGACTCAGGATGACATCTGGTGTGCAGAAAAATAAAACAAAAAGATGGTGCGAAGAAGGAAAGCTAATCTAATGCCCATGTATATTTTTA
>JARFYF010000012.1:21649879-21661890 GCA_030265395.1 Rhina ancylostomus | reverse complement strand
CCTCATCCTTAATAATGGACTCTAACATCTTATCAACCACTGAAGTCAGGCGACTGGCCTATCATTTCCTGTCTTTTGCCTCCCTCCTTTCTTAAAGAGTGGAGTGACATCTGTGATTTTCCAGTCCTCTGGAATCTGTCTGATAAATACTACAATTGCAAGAGAAGGAGCTCAGTATCCTGCAGCAACTGACTCACCTCCTGACATCCCAGAACTTTTTCACTATTGCCATGGTCCAAGTCAGAAGCTTGAGAGAATATTCTTCACTCACCTGGATGACTGCAGCTTTAAGAACAGTGAAGAAAATTATCACATTCCAGAAGGAAGCAGGCCATTTAATTGGCTCCCCATCTACTGCCCTGAACATCCATTCCCTCCACCATGGCTATAGTATATACAAAATATATTCTAGTTATTCAGCTTGGTTATTGTGACGGGACCTCTCAAACCCACAAGCTCTACCACCATGAAGGACAAGTGCAGCAAGTGCATGGGTACACCAGCATCTGCAAGTTCCCCTCCAAATCCGGATTTTGAAATATGTTGCTATTTCTTCTTCATTGCTAAACCATAGAACTCCCCATCCAACACCATGTCAAGAGTCTCTTCACCCCAAGGACCACACCAGCTTAATACATTGGCTCACTACTGCCTTCTCAAGGACAATTAAGGGAGGCAATAGTGTTAGAGTTTCCACATCCTGAAAAATGAACTTAAAAAAATTAGTTCTAGAAATACTAAAGCCTTTTCTGCTGTGATATGCTCAATAACTCAAATGAGCCTAGGCTTTGTATATTTTTATACATAGAAGTTTATTTATCTGTTCTGTTTAAAGTTGGATTTGGACAATTGTGGGTATTCAGGCATGAAAGCAAAGAAACTTGTCCTGATTCAAGTTCAACAGACATTATTTATAGATCACATCCAATTCATCCTGAAGGCAATGATAAGACGTCATAATGCTGAACAAAATGATTAACATGAGACATCTGAACATGTAAGCTGGAATGGAAACTATAAATCCACTGAGTTCTCTTATTCCATTCCCATGCTAAAATAACTGTATGGTAGAATCTTTATTATCCAAGCTGTCTAAGAAACTCATTGAGAGAGCTTGCATTTAGATTACAATTGCAGTATCTTTGCTAAATGGCTTCATTTTTATGGAATTTGGTCCCAAGAACAACAATGTAGCACACCAGAAGCAGACAAAGTTTCACTACTTAGACATATCACGCAGTGAACTCCTATCCAGCATGAAGTCTATGTTGAAAATTAAAGTTATTTTAAATATACAGTGAATCACCTAGGAATACCATGTATAGTAAGGTGTGGTGTGATTATATAATTATGTTGTGATATAAGAGTTCTTGCCGACATGTGCAATGGTGGTTCTACAAATGTGCACTCTACCTTACCAAATTTTTCTATATTTGTAAAGTCCATTCTCGGATCTGATGCTCTTGGATGCAGCTCCTGAAAATCCTCCACTTTAAAATGATGATCACAGCGAGGTGTTGCAATCTTTGGGATGGCCTAATGGTTAGATGAATTCCAACCTGAATCAGGAAATAGAACTGAGAATGGAAAACAATTGTATTAGGTTATAACATATATGAGGGATAGAAAAATAGGAGAGGATTTGGAGCGGTAATATTACTTCAGGGAAGCATTGTTGATGTAAACAAAGGAAGTACTTAGAGCTAACTTAATTGGACCTCAAAGTGTTCAATCCTTGTGTAGTGTGGGTTACAAGACCCAAGTTGTATGGAGGAAATCTATAGACTGATTAAATGGGGAGAACAAAATTATCATTTGAGAAGATGTTACTTATTAATTTATCAATTAAGGAGGTAAATGAAGATAAGGTAATGGGATTCTTCAGAGCAGTATGTTAGTTTTGCAAAGATTTGGTTTGCTGGATCTGGTTATGAATAATCAGATAGGTCAGATGGATGAATTAGTTGGTGACCTCAAGGACTAGGAGTCCATAATAGCGATATTCTTAAAATTTAGCAACAGAAAGCATAAGATATTTGGCAATATGTTCAAAGTATGCATAAATCTGTACTGGCAGTGGTTAGTATAGTAATTTTCAAGTTTTGGTGATTAACATCAGTGAAATGCTGCAGGAATACCTTTGCCAGCAAGCCATGTACCAAGTTGTCTTGAATATTTATTTCTTCAGTATTGTTTCAAAATCCAAGAATTCCCTACCCAAGATCATCTTGGGAGTGTGTTTTTAAAAAAAATCTTGGCTAGAATAATTTATCAGAGGTACCAGATAAATCCTTAATTCCTTCATCTTAATAGCTCGTCATAGAACCATCTGGGGTTTATCAACCAGTCTATGCCTGGGAGTTAATGATGCCTATGTCGAGTCCCTGAACTGTTTAACATCAAGCGGCTTGAATTATATTAGCATTTACACCATGAAATTCCCATCAGGACTGCACAACGTACTAAATGAACAGATTAACCCTTTTGTGCCGGCATTAAAAGAAGCCAGATAACAAAATCATGAACTGGCAATCATTCGTTAGCCTTAAAAGGCACAGAGATGTAGACTACACGCAACCCCCTTGTTATAGCTGTTCAGGTAATGGAAATTCAGCCTTACAGAATTCACAAAACTTTACCCAAGGATTTGAGATGTGGAATAAAATTCACTTGCACAGAATGTATGTGCAAAAAAAGGTAAATCAACACTTTTTTGCCAACTTGCATTTTATGACGCATGTGCAGATGACATGGATTCGCATTACAGAACATCATGATGTGGCCAGTTTTCTGGGAACATGGGGTTTTTGTACAAAGTGTTAATTGATGAAACAGAAAAGGTTACAAGGGCAAATAAGTAGATAACTGGGCATTAACTGATTGACTACAAAATTGCAGTTGAGATCAGCTTCTAAGATTGATATGAACTGGCGACAATATAGGATTCGTCTCCATAAAAATCTGTATATGCTATGCTCACAATTGAATAAATTAAAATCTATGTTCTTGTAGTTACCTTTGTTCTCAAGTTGGCTGGATGACTGGTTGCCTTGTCTTCCTCTGGGATGACACTAGCTTTTGATTAACCCATGGGCCTGTATTTCCCAGTCCTCCTGGATTTTGTGTTCCTGTCTAAATTCACCTTCTACTCTGGTAGCTACTTTATACCTCATGAATATCTGAGATATGCTTCCATCTGGCCAGCGTTGCATTACATTCCTATTTTCAGAAATGTTTCTCTGTATCAGTGGTGGCCTTTCTAAGCTTGCAGATTACCACATGCTTGTACCCAGAATACTCATCTAATTTCCACCCCAATTATTATTGAAGAAGCTACTAAGTGAATTCAACAAAGGCATGTAAACTGTTAAAAACATCTTTAATTTCCAATGATTCTACCTCATTTTTGTTGATCCATTTGAATGGCAGATATGTCTGAACAGTTAGCCTTTTCAATACGACAGACATCTAGATGTTCCAGCTCATGTGTTTATTTCTTTCAGTTTTGCAGCTGCAGTCTTGATGGTGTTATCACCTTGGTAGAAAATATTTTGTTTATATAAGCTTCAGTTAGTTGATTAGGATTAACACTTTTCTAGCCCAGTTTGACACTCTGTTTTGAAGACATGGTTAAGGTAATCAGTACATTCCTCTTACAAATAGAATCTTCTTGAGGATTTCAGTGGTCAACAATGAAGCCTAACTACTACCTTATCAAGAATACATATCGCCAGTTTTACCTATGTTGTAGGGACAAGTAAAAATCAAAGCAAAATGTTCTGTCTGTAAAATTATGCTGCAGTGGCCTCGTTTAGGCACTGTGTGTACTTTTATGTGTAATGCTAATGCACATTTTTACCATATTTTTCCAAATGCATTTCAGTGAAAAGTTTCTATAAGTGCACTGTAAGATGATATGTCTTGCAGAGCACTTTTCCCTATTGATAAATTTGTACTTGCATTGGATATTGTGGAGAATATCAAGACAGTGTAGAATATATATCTTGGAAAACTATGCCTATAGCATATTGTACATTGTGGTTTGGTGTATTTTTACAGGGCATAGGACACTCCATAATATGAAATGTTGGTTGTTCGTTTTCTGGTCTGAGATTGTCTGTGTAAGACAGGTGGCTGCTTATTCTAAGTTTCATTAAAAGATACTTAATCATTATTAAGACTATTTAAAATACAGCTGTAAAAAGCAGAGGCTGCCTGTGATTAGTAACAGTTTTAT
Source organism: Rhina ancylostomus (assembly GCA_030265395.1). Classification (NCBI taxonomy): domain Eukaryota; kingdom Metazoa; phylum Chordata; class Chondrichthyes; order Rhinopristiformes; family Rhinidae; genus Rhina; species Rhina ancylostomus. The sequence continues at coordinate 21,657,653 of JARFYF010000012.1, read as the reverse complement.
AAGCAATTATGTGATGGGAAAGATGTTTTTGTGCTGCAATATGCAAATGAAATTCAATACCCACTGGAATAATGTGTAATTTCCACAAACTGGAACCACCCAAAACACTCTGGCACCACTTGTGATAAACCTGAATTATGGCTGTAGCTTTAGATGTTTTTGAGACTACATTTTGGAATTAAGCACCACTCCTCTCCCCCTTTCTCCACCTCTGGTCTCCCAAACAATGTTTCCCAACGTGTAGATTTTAGGAAATTGCTATTGAATGCATTCTTGAAATAAATCCAAGAGCAAGTTTTATTCTGTTAGATGTTTTTGTTAATGATCATGGAGATTCATAATCTTTAGATCACAGGTAAGCAAGTGGAGTTGAGGGACAGCTCAGCCATGATTTGATTGAATGGTGGAGCTGGTTCAGGTGATTGACTGGCTGCCACCTATATATGGGTGCTCTGTGGTCGGCATGGATTCAGTGGGCTGAAGGGCCTGTTTCCATGCTGTATGACTCTGACATTTTATAAGTGAGTCTTTATTCTGACAAGCAGCTATTTATGCACCAATAGCTCTTTCATCCTGTTTTGAGGAAATGTTGTAAGTTGTAGCATTTGATTTATGAGATAACAAGTGTAATTGCACTGTAGTTGGACATTCTTCACCCCTGCTTCTCTTGGAAGGTTGTGTTCTACAACAGCCACTAACCCTTGGATTCTTCACCTAAACACATGCTAGTCTTACCAACAGTTTCATAGTATTCTAGCCTGCTCTTTGTAAGTGTTGGCTTTTCCATCTCTGCTTGGTTCTGTCAGTCTGGTCACATTAGAGCAAGTGAAAGATGTCTGCTGTAACCTGACCTACTTCAAAAGCCTCTTGAATACCTCCAGTCCTAATGCTCTCACTGTAATGCATTTGCTACCGCAGAATGACTGAGATGTTTTTGCTTCTTGTAACAATGGCTATAGAATAGAGGAGGAGGAGATAGCGGAACAGTGTACGTGTACACTGACTGCCATTTACCAACTTCACGCACCAAGAGTATTGCTGACTTTTCTGATTGAGAGGTTAGTTAGACAATGAGAGAGTATGTAGAGTATCATTCAAAAACTAGGAGGAGCACAGGACTGTAACTTTGACACCAATGCAATTCCTTTGAACCAGAATTAAAATCCAAAAATGCTGGAAATACCCTGATGTCAGGTCACATCTGTAGGAAGAGAATTGGAGTCAATAGTTTGGATTTGAAGACCCTGCATCAGAACCTGGAAGGAGAGGAGGGGCAAAAAAAGCTTAAGCTGGAAGGAGCATGTGGGATGTCTCTGATTGGGTAAAAGTAGGGTGACGATGGGTGTAAGCTGTCAACAAGGTGATCTGGCCATTGAGTGAATGGGAGCAGTTAGAGAGTGAGAACGTAGACCAACAAACATGGCCAAAAGAATGCTGGAGTTTTGAAATGCAGAGTTGGAGGATGTGCCCAGGAGGTCAGGCTGGGCATGGCCTCCACTCTCAGAAGGAAAATAGAACAAACAAGCTGAGCCGATATCACTTGGTAGCCATGAAATTTAGGGTTTTACCTGATTGCAACAGATGCTACAGAATCAGGTTGTATTGGCAAAGTTAGATTTAAGTATTTTCTGAAATTTCAACTTGTAAATTACTTAAGTGAACATGAACTGGAAGAAAGGTCTACCCCCAAAAAAAGCTCTGAATAACTCCATCAGCTAATGTTTAACTGAATCCCATAATCACATCATCGGAGATGAAGCATGAAGTCTGAAATGAGTTGAGTTCAGCTTGGTTTGCATTGAGTGTGCTATAATTACTCTTGTTTTCCTGCACTGATGCAAGACAGGTTGGAATTGGTGTCAGTTGCTGCTAATGTTTGGTATAAATGACCCCCACAAAATAACGGAATTTTGGTATCAAAATTTGTGAAATCATTCTTATCTAAGTCTTGCCTTTTTTGTCATTTTTCCACTCCAAGAAGACTAACTGCTATTTTCACAAGGCAACTTGGGATAGGTAGTAAATATGTTTGCCTATGTTCCATGAATAAGGTGAACATTCAGTGGTAGAAAATTATTACTTCAATATTAATCAAAGCCATTAATAAGTCACATTCCAATGCTCTCTTGCAAGCACTTCAGTGTTTTAAAGAAATGTGAATTTCATTGCATTCTAGGCACTAGTAGTGGAAAGGATGACATAAATTAGTCTTTTTTCAAAAAAAAGGCCTGAGTTGTCATTGTAGCTTTAAAGCTTTGCATGCTTAGTTAATGTGACATGAGTTCAGTAAATGGTGAAGTTCTTGAAGTTCTTACGTGGCAAAGTAAATCATCATTAATGGCATGTAGTTGTTCATTTGCTTCCTAGTGAATGGATTTTTAGTGCCATGCTGTCTCTTCCAATGAATTGTTTGTAGAGATTCACCATACTTAACAGCAGAACTGTTAACTAAAGCAGAATTGTTTTATCTGGTACAATGTTTACCTTGTATTTAGATTTCTTTTTAAGTTTGGGTTTGTAGAATCGTGGTGTTTATCAGTGCTCCAGACAATGAGCCTTTTCAGATATTTAAACCTTGTATATGCTATTCCCTTAGCTCCAGTTAATGTCTTATGTTCTATATGTTGTGCAGTTTAATATAGACTGGACTACATTGCAGCACATCTGTGCCCTGCAACATAAAACATGTCCGGTCCATTTTTACAGCTGGAATACCTATAAGACAATCCACAGCAGTTCAATAATTGGTCAGTGCAGTTGTTTCAGTACTTTTATAATATCATTTGGCTTCTGGATCTCACATATTTCTGGTAGTTTTGATTAAGAACCAATATCATAGTCCTTAGAACCAGTGGCATGTACATTTGGCACACTATTACATGCAGGCAAATTAATTAGAACTACAAAAATTCCTTGCACATATTTAAAATCTACCTTGCAGGGTGTGAGGCGCCACTTGATAATCGAGGTCTCTATTTGCCATTTTTAATTTAACATTAACAAGTACCAACAGATTGAAAATAAAACACACTTGTATATTACTTTGGTATGTTATTGACTGCCAGTTTCCACGTGGAGGTGGCTCTGGATATTCAGTATCTCTGCCAAGTTTGTTGCTGTGTTATTTTTTTGGAGAACAGGGCACTCATCTGTATGTTCTCTCCACTCTTCTTTCCTCCATTAATTAATGCAGTTCAACTGCAAAGAGTGCAAACATACTAGTCTCTCCCACAACTGGCAACTTTAAAGTTGTTCCATGAATCAGAGATACAGTCACTGTGGGAGAATGCAGACACAGTGTTGGGTTTTTTCCTCCGAGGTGAAATGTCCAACCGTGGCTGAGAATATAAGATGTCTGTCATTTAGATGGTTAGCAGCTTACGTGCTCACTACCTTAGGGACCTTAGTTACAATCAGACATCTTAACTGCTTGCCATTGTTTGAATTTCCATTAGTGCTTCCTTTTAAAATAATACTTTTGTCAGTATGTTTATCTTGGTCTATGCCAGTTGCAGCTCTGTTTTCCTTATCATTACGTCCTACAGGAAACATCTATATTTTTCTCAATTCCAGCCATTGATTCACTTAGACTTAGTACTATTTGGCCATGCAGCTGTCAAATTCTATGACACTGTACTTAAGCAGGGTTTAATTTCAACAGCAGAGAATCATAGAAATTTCCATCAGTGGCAGGATTCCAGGAAAGAGAACCAGACAGAGTGCCAGCAATGCTGACTGTTCCATTAGTTTCTGGCTATTGAGCTAGCAGTCTGGTTGAAATGGAAAGAGACATTTTAATTCAACAACGTTGTAAGTATATTATTCAAATTAATTAAGGTAATTTAAGCCATAGTTAATTGTCCACCTTTGACATTTTCTTGACTGTATTTGACAACCTTCATTGGTAAAGGATCGGGTTCTTCTCGTGTTCTGTAATTTTCAAGGCACTTTACTGTTTTGCTTCTCAGTAAAGTGATAGGTCTAATGGTACGGTTGTTCGTATAACATCAGTTGTGATTATTTGTCCACTGGTCAAGCAGGGCTTCCAGTCAGAGTTTAAAAACTTTTTGAAAATAAATGCTTCACTGATTTAAACATCCTTTGACATTTTGATAGTTTTAAAGTTTATTTTATTGCTTCACCTCCTTAAAACAGTAATGTTTAACTTACTATTCACATATAGTATGCTTGCTCCACATTCTTTCAGACCATATTGGGTATAGTATTTGAAATACTGCACCATGTTGAAAAATCTTTTGAGATCAGTGAAAGGTTAAACATTTTTCTAATGAATGCTGCATAATTAATGAGATTCAATAGGCTTCAACAGTGAATCAGAAAGCAATCTTTCTCATCCAGTGAAATGATACAGTAGGCTTAGGGGTTTTACTTTAATTACTAGTGACAGGCCAGAAACTCCTTCGTCAACATTGACGTTGCAATTGATCGTTCTACTCAACCTTTACTGTTCCTCCTGATATTCCATGGTAGGGATGAAGAAACTGTTAAGCTTTTGTAATATGTCAACATTATATTTTATTATAATTGTCCTGTAGAATGGGTTGGAACTGATGGCGTTGTCACTAAATACAGTTTTCCAAGTATTTCAAAACTGATGTTTAACTTGTTGTTAAGATGATGGTGGCAAAGAACTTGGGTATTTTCTGATGGATCATGTTGCTCTGCACGCTGCTTGGAGAGAGCTGCTATTATCTGCTCCTCATGGCAAGGGCTTAAACACACATTGCTTATTGTCTATTGACCAATTATTGTGCTAGGCAAATGGGTGCAAAACAGGGTTCCTTTGGGTCAAGTTTGATACAAATTTTCATGCTTCTCACTGGGAAATTAGAACAAGAAGATAGCTGTTAATGGGATAAACCAAAGCACCAAAGTATTTCATGTAGAGCTCTCAAATGAAATATAAAAATTATCAGTGGAATATTAAATTTCTTCAAACATACAAATAGGTAAACATTTATGATGACGGTTGAGGTTTAAAAACTGAATTCTATTTGATTTGTTAATGTTTACATCAGCCTAACCAGCAAGCATATTGTTCACTGTGTCTATATGGGAACTGGTGGAGCTGAATTCTAACCCTTCTGTTTTTTCCCCTGAGGTATGCTGACCTCTGCTTTGCACACAAGGCTGCAAATTAGAGATTAGGTCCTGATAATTTTTTGTTGAAAGTTGGCAAGAGAATTTTACTCCTTGTGGCATTGATGTGCACTGAATCTTCAGTTGGGTTGATATAGGTTAGTAAATGTGACTTCACTTAGAAAATAAATATCATAATTACATCATAAAACCCATGGCACAGGAAAATTTCCATAATTAAACTGAAAGCATAATTCTAACTCTTTGCTTGTGTAGTTTAAAATTCCATTTTGTCAACATTCCTTTTCGCTTGCAATTTACTTCCAGCTATATTCATTGGATTAGTATCCCATCAAGATGGATTTGAATTGTGCTGACAGTGAGTGATTGTCAGGCTTTTTGCCTCTTTAATTTCCCTTCCTCTTTTTACCAGAAAGTATAAGGCCCTCCACTTACAGTGACGTTTCAGAAAATGCAGAACACATAAATAATTTGATCGGAAATTGCTTAGTGGCTTGATTTTAAAAAACTGCGAATCTGCAGCAAATGACCAATGTAAGGTTTGGAATGAGCTCGATTGATGTCACAAAGAGCAAAGGCTTTACTGGTTTAATTTAGCACTTAATCCATGAGCTCTGCCATACCAGTTGTCTGCACAAGCAGTGTCCCAAGCAGGAAAGGATAAATGTGTGGATTAAAAGAATCTACCCTTTCTATCTGCAAGCTGACACACAAAGAGGATCTTTCATTTGGCCGTTGTGGAATGAGACTTGGTAACAAGGTGCGTTATGTTTTGTTTCTACTGATGTTTCTTTGGATTAATAATTCAAGCAGTACTTTGTAATAGAAAACCTTCAGTTGCTTGGTTCTGGAGTCCCACTGGGGCTCAGGTGAAACCAGCCTGCTTTGTTTCATGTTTTGTAACCAGAGGTCCCGCCTCTTTAACTAAGCTGAAGTCATTTTATTCCAATGCCTGTCCCTAGCAAGCATACAACTGTTGGCTGCTCTCAGAGCTGGGACTCTAGCGGATGGTACAAAGACAACTGGGACAACGACAGCGCATGCGAATACCAAAGGCCTCGTAGGAGAAGAGATTCACTAACCTACTCCAGTGACGGTGTCTGCGACAGCAGTGTTAGCGTCAGAGTGCATGATCACAACGTTGCAGAAGGGTATGAACATAATTACGAACATTACAGGTATCCAGATTCTGGGTTTGATGAAGATTATCCCAATCGCTATGATCACAGACTTGTGAGAAAATCCTCTGTGTCTGATCTCTCTTGTTCCCATGAAAAGCAGGCCGTGATGTCTGGACGCAACTCAGTGCCTCCTCAGGATTACTATGGCGAGCCTGGTCTGGCACTTAGGCCATCTGAAGAGGCACGGTTTTATAGGGATCATATGCTTAACAGATCAGTGCAGAATTATGGGATGTCAGGTGGGAGAATGTCGTGGGACCACTCACAAGGGAGGCCCCCTCCCCCTCCTGAGGTAAACCGTATGTACCATGATCCTACTGGTAAGCTGGTCCACGATGGACAGAAGATACGCAGTCGAGATCCTTCTCCTGCCAGGTATGGTGCTGAAACACCTCTCCCTCGTTATGGGGCTGAACCGCCACCTCTCTCTGGTAAGCAGATGTACAGTGATGCCACTGGTCGGCCAGTGGACTCTACCAGCACACGACAGATTACTCCAACGTGTTTAGTTGTGGATCCTGTCACTGGATCTCGGTGTGAGAACAGTTTGGATAGAATGCTGTCCCCTGGCACACTAAACCACAGCCGTAGGCAAGGAGTGACAACTCGAATGATGTCTGATTATGGAACGCACAGAGAGGGTTTAATTTCAAAGCCTGTTTATGATGGTTATGACAACACCATGCTGACCCGCAGCCATCTTCCTGCTGGAATCCATGGGCAGGACAGCAAAGCCGAATTCCTGGCACTGCTGCGTTCAGAGGGCTTATCTGAAAACACAATTGCAAACTTATTGCAACAAGGATTTGATTCAACAAACTTCCTGGCCATGTTGGAAGAAAACGACATCAAGTCTGTGGCTCCGAATCTGGGTCAGGCACGATTGCTGTTACGGCTTGTCCACAGTTGCAAAGCGGACATGCAGTTACGACAGGATTTGCAGAACAGCAATGCCCGGATGAGAACACGTTCAAACAGCTTCAGTCACAGAAGTGAGCTGATGCGTAATGACTATGGAGTTCAGCCAGGGGTGGTCCCTACAATGGATAATCCCACTGCTCAGCAGCTACCAATGGCATTGCAACCAATGTCACCCAGGCTTGCTGAAGTGAACCGTCGGCCATCCAGTGCCCCATCCCAGCATCTCCTCGAAACTGCTAACTATGGTTCCTCTGGGCCTGGAAGACTGGGGAACCATTTTCCAAGCTTCACAGGCTACAGCGGCACTGCCCCAGTTGGGCTGCAGAACCTGCGATCAGGGCCTCTCTACCCTGCTCAGTCCGGAATAGCAATGACTACACTGCAGGCTACTCCAAATACAGGTCCCAAAACTGCTTACTCTACTACTTATACTGTACCCATAGAACTAATGACGAGGGAGCGCAGCTCAACTCAGTCTCTTATGCACAGCCCACACAACAGTCCTCGGATTCTCCGAAAGCCGGGAACACAGGTGGAGTCTACGCTGGTAC
>JARFYF010000012.1:21624493-21649869 GCA_030265395.1 Rhina ancylostomus | reverse complement strand
CCTACAAGCTCAGCTTACCAGCTGGCGAATCCTGCAAACCCAAAAGTGACCAGGCGTACTGGACCTCCAGTCATTGTCTCCACAATGGCATCACCTGAACCAAGTAATACATTTTTTACATTTTAGCTGTGTGTGTGATATATGTGCTATGACTCCTACTTAAAGTTATTTGTTTTTGTTTTCTTTTACCCCATGAACAGAAGCTGATTGAAAACAGAGGCTGATAGATTTTCTTTTGCATTTTATGGGCATGTATTTTGTTTCTCTGTTTTGACACACATCTTTTCAAAAAAAAGTATTGAATATCTCTTTGTGTGCTGATCTGCAACTGCTCACTTAATAAGGTCAGTTGTCTTTCTGTTAATACAAAAACTTGTGTGAACGTGGATCTATTCACCATATCATTATAGTGTGCAATATTGCTCTGTAGAGAAATCAGCAGCCATCATTATGATATAGGATTTTTCTATCTAATGTAGGTCAAGTATTCTTTAGGACAACTCAAAAGTGTCTATAAACTGATCCTCTTCCAATTGCATTTGCCATTATTTGCCACAAAGGAGGCATAAGACTGATTATAACCTTATTACTCTTTAATTGTTATGTGAGCTTTCAGTGTTGCATCTATAGATCCATATGCTGCAGAACAATGAAATGATCTAAAAAGAATTAAAGAAACAATTAGTAGTCAGTTTTACCATCTATAACAAAATATTCATTTGTTGAAATCTTTTATTGGACAGGAATGAAAGTTGTGTTTCAAGTAATATTTTTGAAGGAAATTCATCATACGTATTATAAAAATAACAGTTAAGGCCATCCAGTAATGACAAAGAATACTGGGTTTAATACCACCTCTGAACTATTTCAGTACACTGGTTAATGCACTCATATTAAATTCTTGCCTGCCCTTTCTTAATCCAAAGATAATAACTGTGTTAAAATAGCAGAGACAGGAATTTAACTTGAGTGTTAACCAGTGCACCAAAAATACCACAAAGAATATTGATGCATGTAAGCAATACTAATGCGTGTAAGCACATTGATTAAGGTTTTTGTCTGGATTCGTTTGGAAGCTATCTTCAGTAATCTTAAACAGGACACCAGATTTATTACGAGATGAAATGTTAAATAAGCAATAATGAATGGTTATCTATACCACAACAGGAAACTGAATCTGGATGGTTAACTGAAGCATAAGGCCTGATTTCTTTGACTCTCGCGCAAAGCACATATTTTATTTTAATTTTTCTCTGAAAGGTGTGTTTGAACAGGAAAATTATCAATGACCTTCAATAGACCTGGCACTGCATGTCTTAAAAGAAGCAGAGAATTAGCTAGTAGACAATAACTAACTGAAAAGGTGTTTAGTTACTGCTCTGTCCAACATTAAAGCCTTCTCTCCATAATGTTCTCCATCTGGAAATCAGAGAATTGGCATACAAATAGGAAAATGCTATCAGACACTACTGCATAATACTGCATGAGTCACAAACAGAACACACCTATTTTCTGCCAAGATAATATTGTTAGATTTTTGAACTTCAGTTTCCCCCAATTATTTCAATCGAGTTTATGAAAGTTCTTCCCAAAATAATTTCAACAATAGTTGGATGTACTTCCAGCCACACCCATTTAAGTAAGCTATGTGCAGTTTTTAAGTTACAGTATTATACAGATTTCCTGTTCAGCAAAAGCAGATTACATCTTGGACATGATGAAGTCATGGCATCTCAGTAATTCTCCCACATGAATATTAAGCAGTAAGTAATTGAAAGTTGATTGTGATACTGAGGGTTGTTCCGAATCCATTGACTTTTATCATTTATGTTATGGGAAAAGGTATTTTTTGATGGTAGTGTATTATTCAGAAACAAAAACTGATGGAAGGATGTAATCCAAGGATGTTCATTCTATTATTCTATTTTTTTCTCTTATAAGCATAGTTCATTGCTAAGTAAATCAGTGGCAATTCTTAACCATGTGGGGAAATAACTGGAGAACTCTCAAGTAAATCCACTGAGTCAGGGGCATTTCAAGATTGTGGACCGAGCAGGATGATGGTTGGGAAATATATGCTGGAACCCTAAGTCTCCAGTGTCTTTCAATGAGATTGAGGATTGAAAAGGATGATGACTTGCACTGGAACCAACAGAAGTGCTTTGAGAACTCTCAAGTCTGGGATTGCAGAAGTCTAGACCAGAGACAGAAATTGCATGGATGGAACAAAATCGTCACTTTGGCATCTGATGCCAAGGATTGATTGGCCAACAATATAATTATAGCATTTTGCATATTATTTGATTTAATAGAGTATAGAATTTGGGTCTTTACAGTTTCCACTTCACAGTGCTGAAACATGATGGCTCTGTTTTAATCACAAAGTGTCAGTATGAAGAGCTAAATATTATTGCATCTATTTAAAAGCAGGCCAAAGCTGGCAGAGAATCACCTAATGAATCCATGGAAATTGATTTCACAGCTAAAAATGGTGATAAGACAATTGGATTTCTCCCGTAATTTTGGCTCCTAGTCTTAAATTATTCTTGTTACATTTTCTTAATAATAAAGAACCGTACGGTCCACGATAAATTATTTGGCATTGGAGTTGTAAATCTACATCTCTTCATTATGGAATCGAAGTAGTAATTTTAAATTGAATACAAAGAGGTTTATTTCGCTATTTCTTATAATAACTAGTAAGACTTTTCCATACTATTTTGTATTCAAAGAATTATTGGAGAATTATTGATTTGGTATTAGAACATTTACTTTGGTGAACATCATTTGGAGCTTGGTCTGGTAGCAATTTATTTTGCTTGGACTGTTTATATCCAAATATGTAGTCAGGTATTCTGATTCAAAACTATCTTATTAGAAGTCCTTCAGTGGTGTTATAAAGCTTGATTGGGATGGACAAACCTGTTACATAGCCCTGAACACATAGTAAAAGTTGAACTATCGGTGTTTCTGCTAACCTTAAACATTTCCTGCAGAGACCCTTCAGTCTGTCTCTGCTGAGATGTGCCCTGTGTCTGATGCCTACTGGTGTCAGCTACAAGTTGAAGGGGATCCCTGACACCTGCGGTGTATTCAAGTTGATTAGCCAATCTCGATTTTTTTTAAACCGTCTCTCAACCAGAAAACAAATTTTTGTTTAAATATTTTTACATTATTTAGATTGCTAAATAAAGATTGGAAAGTATATGATTAAACAGGAACATGAAATATCATTTTGTTTTAATTTTAAAATCCTTTGTCTTTAAGAATTCATTTCAGAATATCACAATAGATTTGTTTCCTGGAGCCAAATAGTTTGCTAAACAGTAATTTTGGGTTAGAATGCCATTATAATTCATTCAGACTACATGTAATCAACTGTGAGATTTCTAGGATATTTTACAGTGGGACTTGTTCATAAATAACTCAAACTCATGGCAGTTCGAGTGATTTCATCTTGAGTCTGGTGGAGAGGATTGTAAACAGTGCCGCCCTTGAAGGCACAGTGGATCACTGCCAGGAGCTTCTGGATTCCTGCATTCATTTATACATGTACAGAAGTTGCTGTTAGTTGCATGGAATAATGAATGGTGAACATCATTATTATTCTGGGCCATTGCTTTGATGGACATGCAGATTGAGCTGCTAGAAGTTGAGAACTATTGTTTGGTTCAGGATGGCAGATTATTGTATCTTCAAGTGCACCAAGACCTTGCTGTCTTCAGCTTCAAAGAGAGGAACAAGTAAAATGAAAAAGCCAAATCAATTGAGTGGTATGATACTGTCACACTTCACAACTGAATGTTCAGTGGTTTCTTTATTTTGTTGAACAAAATTAGCCACCTCCCTGAAAGGTGAAAAGTAACATAGCAAGATTTTTCTTTATTCTATAAGTACAACTTTGGCAGTTCCTGCAGGTTTTAAAAATATTGTTTCAGTATGTTGTTCCAAGCTTATAAGAAAACTTTCTGACCTTTCTCCCAGTGGAATGTTCTGGTGGAAAAAGTCAGATTTTGTGGATTACTTCCTTGGTTGATTTTTATAAATAAACTCAGAACAATCATTTCAGTTTAAGTCAAAAAGGACAATCTATGTATTGGATGTAAAACATTCATTGGGTAATAGGTGAAGGTCATTAAATTCTGGAGAATTAATGGGGTTTCTTGGCATGTAAACTGAATAGTTTAATGGGTCAAATACTAGCCAGATGAGCAAGACTTTCTCAATTGAAGATGTTGTCTGGTCTGTTGATTGATCAGACCAAGTGCTATCTGCATAAGAGTCTCGATGAGAAATGCATTTGCTTTCATAGCTGAATCTTATTAACATGCAGCTCCATACCAGAGATGGAACACTAGTTCTCTGGGTTCACCTGTCAACTCTAGGCTGCTGGGAAAACTAATAATCAGCTAACCCACCTTAGTCAGTTTTTAACTACTTAATTTACCGTCAGTAAATTCTATTGGGTGGTCAAGGTTAAAGTTGATCCCCAAATCTTGTCCAAAAAACATTCCTCTGCCTAGAGATTCATTTGAAGTGTGAACATCTTTTAAATCATTCTATTGATTTCTATAGTTATTGCGCAACTTTAGCTTCATACCTTTGAAGCATCCAAGTAGTTTAAAACAACAGTGCATTGCCTGCTGTCTGAGTTCATTACTGTATGTTCAGTACTTGATTTATTGTAAATCCACAACGTCCTTCTCTCTAATATCTGAGCTGATTTCTGTAATCCCTTTGAGTACCCAGTCTATAGTGTATGTTATTTGTCCTGGGTTTCTGTCAGTTCATAAATAAAATTGGTCAGGAGTGATGGTTAACATGTAAACTTTTTGTGTTCTGATAAAGGTCATTGATCAGAAGCATTAGCTCTTTTACTCTCTTCATGGGTGCTGCCTGTCCTGCTGGTTTCTGGCATTTTCTGCTTTCAGATTTCCAGCATATGCATTATTTTAGTTTTGAGTCTTTCATGTATGCCGGATAATTACCTACTCCATCAACAAACCCTCTTATCTGAAGGGTGTGGAGGCTTTGAACATTGTGGATTTATTTTTTACTATTTATTCCATTGTGGGATACAGACATCTTGTTTACTGTTCATTTAATTTGCCCTGAAATGGGCTGTTAAGAGAAAACCACACTAGTTGGGTCTGGTGTTACACTTAGTTCATACCAAATAAGGATGGCAAATTTTCTTCCCTTTAGGATATTTTGGAATCAGATGGGTTTTTACAACAAACATCCTTTCATGGTTACCAATGTTAGTTTTTTTTTAATTTATTTAATGACTTGAATTAGTTGTTGTGATGGAATTTGACCTCCTATCTCTGGATTAGTGGTCCAGACCACAAGTTCATTAATTTAACCACTATGCTTTTGTAACCTCCACAAGATTTATAATATCACAACCTATTAAAAAGTTTCCTAGGATAAGTAGTATAAACCACTTGGAATTTTCAGTACTTCCAGAGGTCACAGAAATCAATTCAGAAATTAGAGACAAAGATTTGGTGGATTTACAATAAAAATTAACTACTGAACATATTGCAATAAACTGAAGTCAGATAATCTGTCAAAGTTTTTTCAAAATAGTGGAGCTTGTTTCTGAGGCCATTTTCTCTCAGCTTGCAGATGAATTGTTGAACTGAATATCAATCCACTCGTTCTTATCTTTGGGAGAGGTTCTGAAGTCTTAAAGATTGGAGTTTAATATCCACTTGGAAGATAAGGAACTTGTTTATTTGTATAGCAATGACAAAGAGAGATTTCTAGAATAGATCCTCTGCTTAATGCCATCTTTTTAAAATCTAACTTCCTGGCGGTTTCAGTTTCTAAGTTTTGCCTCCACTCTTGTTTACCTTAGATCTGACAATACAATGGTCACTTCCTGACCCTGGCCATACTATTTGTGGATAGGCATATCTTGTTGCCTATTCTTTATCTATGCAGGCAATAGCAAAATTTTCAGCATCATTGATAATTTAATCTGAACTCCTATAAAAGTCCTACAATGGTCAGTGACACCAAGACCAAGGAATTGGAATTGGTTTATTATTGTCACGTATACTGAGGTACAGTGAAAAACTTGTCTTGCATACCGTTCATACAGATCAATTCATTATACAGGGCATCGAGGTAGTATAAGGCAAAACAGTAACAGAATGCAGAATAAAGTAAGTGCAGTGCAGGTAGACAATAAGCTGCAAGGTCATAACGAGGTAGATAGTGAGGTTATCTAGAAGTGGTTTATACTTCTTATCGTACTAGGGAACCATTCGATAGTCTTATAACAGCGGGATAGAAGCTGTCCTTGAATTTAGTAATACATGCTTTCAGGCTTTTGTATCTTCTGCCCATTGCAAGAGGGGAGAAGAGAAAATGTCCGGGGTGAGTGGGGTTTTTGATTTATGCTGGCTGCTTTACTGAGGCAGTGAGAAGAGTAGGCAGAGTCCATGGAGGGGACACTGATTTCCGTGATGTGCCAAGCTGTGTCCACAACCCTCTGCAGTTTCTTACAGTCACAGGCAAAGCAGGTGCCATACCAAGCCGTGATGCCTCTGAATAGGATGCTTTCTATGATGCATCGATTAAGAATTGGTGAGGGTCGATGGGGACATGCCAAATTTCTTTAGCGTCCTGAGGAAGTAGAGGCGCTGGTGAGCTTTCTTGGCCATGGCGTCTCCGTGGTTATTGGTGACGTTCACTGCTAAGAACTGGAAGCTCTCAACCCACTTGATCTCAGTGCCATTGATGTAGACAGGAACATGTACACCACCCCCCCCCCCTTCCACTTCTGAAGTCAATGATCAGCTTCTTTGTCTTGCTGACATCGAAGGAAAGATTCCAGGGAAGGAACAAAGGAGCAAGAGCAGGAGTAGGTTATTCGGCTTCTTGACTTTGTTTTGCTACTTATTTACATCATGGCTGATTTGTACTTGCACTCCATTTGCATCCATTTCCTCTGAATCCCTTACCACTTTTATATAATGATCTTCCTCATTTTATAAATTTGAACCAAATTTTTGAGGGAAGTTTCTACCATCCTTTCTGCAAAGTTCTGTTGTGTGATGCTAGGGCAGTGCAGCACAAACTTTAAGCTTATGCCCCATCTTTTGGACTTGAGCACCAGCAGCAACATCTTCTCCCCAGCTACCTTTTCAAATCCATTAAATACTTCAATTATATCACTCTGTATACTTTATTGGTATTGTATTTGTCTTGACACTTATCTTGAATATATGCGGAGCATGCCTTATGAAAGCAGGTTGAGGGAACTCTGCCTTTTCTCCTTAGAGTGACGGAGGATGAGGGGGGACCTGATAGAGGTATATAAGATGATGAGAGGCATTGATCAGGTAGATGGTTGGAGGCTTTTCCTCAGGGCTGAAATGGTTGCCACAAGAGGACATAGGTTTAAGGTGCTGCGGAGTAGGTATAGAGGAGATGTCAAGGGTAAGTTTTTTACTCAGCGAGTGGTGAGTGCGTGGAATGGGCAACCCCCCAACGGTGGTGGAAGCAGATACGATAGGGTCTTTTAAGAAAATTTTGGATAGGTACATGGAGCTGAGAAAAATAGAGGGCTAGTAATTTCTAAGGTAAGGACATGTTTGGCACAGCTTTGTGGGCCAAAGGGCCTGAGTTGTACTGTAGGTTTTCTATGTTCCATTTCTGAGAAGAGTAAAGTTATGTGGGAGGGAAGGAACATTTATTGTTTTGTTTTTGCCAGTGGAGGGAAGAGAAAGAAGCCGAATGAAGAAATTCTATTTAATGGACTATTCTTGATCAGCACCCAAATCTTGTTATTGGTCATGGGAATGTTCATGATGCATTGTTGAGTGAGATCATGGCTGCGTTTCATTCTGACTCTATCCACCTCAGTATTGCTTGGCCATCAAAAATACATTCATCTCAAATTTAAAACTATTACTGTTTTCTTGAGAAAGCTGGCCACATGTCTGCCACCCTCTGCATGAAGAAGTGTTTTCTAGAATTTCTCCTGAATGACCTGTCTCTGGTTTTAAGGCAAGGTCATTTGTCCTTGACTCCCCATTGGCAGGAACAGGTTCCTTTGTGTACCCTTTCAAAACTTCAATCAAACATTGACAATCACCCTCTATATTCCAGAGAGGAAGGCCTAGTTAATGTGATTTCTTCTCATAGTCAACCTAAGGAACCCTCTGGACATTCTAACAAATTAGCCAAGCACGCCAGCCAAGGCCTGTATTTTCTCTCTAGATTGCAGTGCCCTATGCTCCAAATCTGGTCTAACCAGGCCTTAATATCCTTGTGGGAAAACATACTCCTCTTTACATTCTGGCCCTCAAGTTATGTCTAAGATTTCATTAGCCTTCCTGATTTCTTTTTAATCTGATCTCTATAGTTTAATAACATGTATGCAAGAACTCCAAGTCTCTTTGGATCTCCATAGTGCTCAGCTTTTCACTATTTTAAAAAATATTCAACTCAGATTTTTATTGCTACGAAATGAGTGGTGAAAGTCTTTACCAGTATCAAAATGCATTGCTACAGTTTTGCATATTCACTGACTCCATTGCTGAATTTTGGCAGTTTTATTCTCTAGCCAGGGTTACTTAATACATGGCCAATCTTTGTATCATCAGTAAAGTTCAGGATATATTAATGTCTTGTTTGAATCATTAACAAATGCAATAGATAGATGAGGCACCAGCACTGTTCATTTTGGAACACCAGCAGTAACCATCTCCCGGTAGAAGTCTCTGCCCTTAATGCCTATTTTCTATTTTTAACTATGTCTAAACAGGTCTTCAGATTCATCAGCTTTAATGTTAGATAACGTCTATTATGCAGTCAGTTGCTGCAATGAAGTAAGGCTTCTCAAATCATTAAGTCGGTGTATTTTTAAGGTGTTGGAGGTAATGTTTAATCATCTCTGCTCTTTCTAATAATGGTCTCAACAACAGCAACTTATTTTCCTGTATTTATTTAATTCAGGAAAACACTTAAAACAGAGAAAGCCTGATCCTATGTCCTATCCTGTACCAAATTGCTTTCATCCATCAGCCCAAGCATCACCAACAATGGCTGAAAGGAACTTCTTCCTTTCACTCAAGGCCTCAAGTTTAAAATTTTCATTTTTGTGTTTATATTCTCTCTTGGTTTTGCCTCTTCCAATCTCTGAAACCTTCTTCAATCCTGCATTTCCTCCCGAATATATGGTTCCATTAACTTAATCCTTTTATGTATACACGTAACTCCCTGTTCCTGTGCCCAATATTTGTGGCCATGCCTTCACTTATCTGGGCCCTATGCCCTGAATTTTCTACCATCTTCCCCTTCAAGTTACCATCTCTCTTCCTCCTTTCAAGATCTTTCAAAACACACATTTCTTTAGTCAAGCTTGTGGTCAACACAGAGGAAGGAACCCCTCCCACATTCTTCTTTATCTTGTTATTTTTTTCTGATAGTACCTCAGAAGTATTTTTCTACATTGAAATTAATACTTAAGTGGAGGTTCCCAAGGTTTCAGTTGACAAATCATTCATTATTTTCAAAAGGTGACTGATTATTAATAACTTGATGGGTCAAGTTCCAAGATGATCAAATTCAACTTGACACAAATATTGGAAGAATTTAATTAACTCCATAGCTTTTAAATAAATTGACTACCCCACAGGAGGTTGAATAATACTGCTGTATTTAAACACCAAAAGGAAAATAACATTATAGTTTCAAAATGAAATTCAGACATTTTCCATAATTCTATTTTATTCATGCTTTGGACCACAGTTTAGAGTGCCAATTTCCAATGACTGTTGTAAAGTTTTCCTCCCTAGATTGAGAAAAATAAGATAAATTGTTACCACTATCTTAGCCAGCCATGCATAAACTTGGATTTGTGGGGTTTCTAGCTTAGTGTCATAGCAAGCTGTATATTTGACAAGGAGCCAGCTGGAGAGACCAACTAGATAACTGTTTACTCTGCTGCTCCAAGTTTCGTTTTTGGTTGCCTGACCGATTCCTTACACATCGAACCAGAGCAATAGAGCACAACTCAGAATAAAATACAACAAATTCCTCTTAGGAGAGCATTACAAGGCATGTGAAAGATCAGTGGATGTGCTGGACCTTTGTTATTCCTTGCCCAAAGGAAGATAGTTTTTAGGGAGCAGTGAAGTTTATTTAGTCCCAGCTCATTATTGCTAGTGATCCTTAGCAGTGTCTCAGGTCAGACATCTTTAGCTGCTTCATCAAGGACCTTCTGTTGGTTATGTGGTCAGAAATGAGGTCCTTTTTCTGGGTGTCTTCACAAGTGTTTGTTTCCAATCACAATCCCTCATGTAATGAGGCAATTAGTGGCCATGTGCCTTAGGACTTGTCTAACCAATTGACAGTTATATTTGTACCAAACAAATATTTGTCATATTTTCTTGACATTCAACAACATTAACATCCTGGTAAGAGGATTTAGGTGGTGGGATCATTGAAGATAGTGTAGGGGGTAGTTGCTTGAATTGGTTGGCAAGTGGGTCAAATTGATCATCACATTTTACCAGAAATCTAACTAGACTTGTCATATAAGTACTGTGGCTACAAGAGCGGGGCAGAGATGGGTATTTGGTGCCAAGTGATTTTGGAATCAGCAGAGGCTTTTCTGTATCCACAAGTCAGGAGTGTGATGGAATACACTTCACTTGTTTAATTGGATGTAGCTCCTACAGTATTTGACACTCAACACCATCCGGGACAAGGCAGCTTGTTTGCTTAGTCTGCAGCTACCACCTTAAATAGTTATTTTCTTTCCCTTTTGAAACAACATGGCTGCAATGTGCACTATCTGCAAAATTCAATAGCATTAGCTCATCAAAGCTTCTAAAGCATCCCCTCTTCCACAATCTAAAATGACAACAGCAAGGAAATGCCATCAGCTCCAGTTCTTCCCCCCTCATTTGCCCTTGTAGTTGTGTATAGTCCTGACCTGAACATAGTCTTTCACCAGTGCTTGATCAGAATCTTGTAACTCCATAACTTACATCTCTAAGATATAATTTATAGCAGATCAAGAAAGAAACTTGCCACTATCTTCCCTAATGAAATTAAGGAAGGGCAATAACTGCTGGTCTTACACCATCACCCCCCCAGCCCATGTCCACAGTACAAGACCTCCCAGTATTCACAGTGCAGGGGTGGTGATGCAGAGAGGTACTGGGATTTGCTGGTGCTCATGGGATTAATTCATTGGCTTCAGGAGAGGAAAGAATGGAAGGAAGGAAAACTGGCAGGAGAAAAATAGGACAAAAGACAAAGGAGGGGACTGGATAACGAAACAAAACAGCAATTCTTGTACAATTGAAGTTAGAGTGAAAAGGTATCATCAGAAAAACAGTTAAAGAGACAGCATGTTAGCATGTACAACAGTGAAACAACAGATATGCATAGCACCTGCTTCTTAATAGATAAGGCACTAACAAGATTCCTTCTACAATTGAAAAAGATTGTCTATCTACATTCTTTAATAGAGATTGGCATTTGAGGAAAATTAGAAATACTTAAAACCACATGACAACAAAACAGTCATTAAAGCAGCAGGGTAAAGGAACAAAACAAATGGCTGCAGATAAAAATAATAGGGGAACCATTATTGAAAGAGACAGCTTGGAACATATTTCCCCTCAAGCCCTCATAAGCATCCTACGGTATATGAGCATGTTGAGATTTGTCAGGAGGAGAACTACACAACAAAACTGTTGTGATGGAGAGACCTACAGCTACAAAAATGCAAAATGCGGACAACATACCTCAAATAAAATAAAGAACCCAAAAATAGAAATATTTTGAAAAGAACACGAGGCATAACTGAAACAGGATTCAGATCAGAAACTGATGTAGATAAGTAGATACATATCATGGTTCTCATTCACTCTCATTGCAGTGTGGGGGTTGGCGGGAGAGAAACAAAGGCAATGAGAAAACATAAATATTCTTATTTCAAGTGAAAATTCTGTGTATTCCGTGGAATAGAGGTAAAACATGGACACAAAATATAAAAGTTGAACAGCTCTGTATGTGATAAAATGACAACACAAAACAGTTTTAATAGATGATATGGAACACATACAGCTGGACTGTTATTTGCCAGGGCTTGGATTACACAGGAAACTCTGCAGTTCTACCTGCTCCGTTCCATTTTTCCGATGGATCGTCAACCTGAAACATTAATTCTATTTCGTATCCACAGATGCTGCCTAATCAGCTGAGTATTTCCACCATTTTCTGATTTTTTTTTAAATTTCAGCATCTGCAGTTTTTTCTGCTGTTCTATCCAATTTACTATTGAGTTCCACATTCTTGCCACTCTTTGTGTAAAGTCCTCCAAGATGATTATTTGTGCTGTGGTTATTGTGCATTTATGCTCCCTTGTTCTGGACTCACACAAAAATGTTTCCGTGTCCATCCTTTTTAATCCCTTCCTTTGTTCTGAAAGCCTCTGAGTCCCCTCTTAGACTTTCCCTTGCCAGAGGAAAGAGCTTCAGCTTCTTGTCATTTCTTTGAATATTTTTGGAGGTATATATTAAAACAATCCATGCAAACATTATAGAAAAGTTGCAGTATCTATTTCCACCTGCAGGTTAAGTGGAGCTAAAATTTCTTTATCGTTGCTGAGAAATTTGACCAACACAAATAGAGCTTCTCTTTGCAATAAATGTGCAATGAAATATACACACATAGTACTATCATATTCCCATGGTTTGAAATTATATTGACAAAATAACATCATTGATATCTTTCCTACACTATAGAAATACTCATTAAAATTCATTAAAGTCACAAGCACACAATGTGCTTTCAAACAAGAATAATCACTGCCAGGCTGTGGTGATGATGAGCAGTCTATTCCTGAAGAGCCTACCCATGAGGCTGACTGTTCACTATTATATTGCCGCTTACAGGTTATTTAATGAAGCTCCCCTGGTAAGATACTTATCCTGTCACAACTGATTACAATACTTAATACCTAAATACTTAATAAGCTACCAAACCAGAACCCATACATCAGATTCCATGAAAGAAACGACCACTGTTGTACATGCTAACACCTTGCCAATTCTGAATGTTTCCATGACTGCATCTAACGATCTGAATGCACACTAGAGTAGTCCAAGAGAAACCACAACTGCAATACCATCTTGACTGGAGCATTTCATCCTAATATAATCACAGCAGGTAGACCGCATTCACTACTGATGTACACATTAGCCAAGCTTATAAGTGAATACTAAAAAGAAAATATCTCCAGCAAGGTCACATCTTGTTAGTTTGAAATGTTCATTTCAAGGTTATATTGGTGATTTGTTGAATAAGAGTTGGTTCTCTTTATAACTAAATCACATTTCCATGTCATAAGTGTCAGAATTTTGACAAAATTTGAAGAAACCTCAGTTTGCCTGCAGCCATTTAGCAACAATAAAACCAAAAGCTTTTCTGCAGCAAAGCCCAACAAATGACTAGAGAAAAATAGACACTCGTCCTGCTGCATATGTGTCCAGTTTAAATACATTGGCTCTGAATTTGCTGGAAAAATAGTGACAAGTTTATGAATATATTATTAATGGTGCATTTTATAAAAAATCCCAGTGGTGAATTACTGGTCAACTTTTTTCATTTCATCACCATTGGCTTCACTCTTGTTCTTTCTGGTCCATCTATTTGGTTCCTTAATTCACATGTTCCATTCTGATCCCCCTCCCCCCCAACACCAACCACACCCAAAACCACCATCCTTCCTCTTTCACCCTCCCTTTCCCTGTCTCATACAAACACCCTTAGTATCTCTGTCATTGCAGATCATATTTTGTCTTCTATCCTTGGTTAATGTATTATTAATTGTTTATCTTGGTTGTGGCCACTTTTATCCTTGATATGTAGGGAGGTGAAAAGACTGATCAATGTTATGTCAGATTGTTCATATTTTATACCCAAAAAAAGATTTTAACTGCACAACAGACTCGTTTGCATAAGCTTAACATTTGTTGCTCTAGTAATTTTAGCTGATGATGGCCTGATTGCAAAATGGATCTGAAAACATATTCCTTAATTGTGTGTTGCTAGGTTACAGAGGGTTTGACCATAATCAGAGAAAGATTATGGACTCGTTTTAGTTGCTGAAAGGTTTAAGCGAAGAAGGACCTGGAGAAAATTGCTTTTGGATTTTTGATGTATGCAGTTATTCGTGCAGAACATTAACCAATCATCAGAATTATTATTCATACTGGTAATATGATACATGAAACATATTCATTTTCAAAAACAAAAGTAATGAACCACTAATCTCTCTTGTCTTTTTGTTATAAAAAGCAAAAAGTAGAATTGACTTGACCTTTATTAATTCTTAAGCCTTCCAGGAAATTTCCATCATTGTATGACGCATCATTTTATAAAGGCAGCTTAATCATCCCTAAATATACATGAATGAATATAAAGAACAGCTGGTTGTTTTCAGTGGAATTTCTTACTTCTGAGAACTTAATGTTTAAAAAAAGAATTGGACTGAATTCTTGAGAAAAATAAAAATATAATGAGCAATGTGAATGCTGGAGTTACGCAGGGCAGCAGAAACTTTCAGATTCGGCCATCGGTCTTTGCTAAATTAGTCATGTTGTGTTGGTTAAAGCAGGGAGTTCTCACTTCACATTGCTGTCCAGTGATCTTTCCTGGCAGATTATGAGCACGAGACATTCAGTGAGGACCGTTTTTCTTCCCCTCACCAGCACAAAGTTGACTGATGCCTCTTAAGCAGATGTCAGATAACAATAGCCTAAGGGAATCAAAGATTAGATGAGAATTAAAAAAACAATATATAATGATATGGGGTAGGGAGTGCCAGGATTTAGGTCCAGCGATGATGGTGATGGAATGGTAATATATTTCCAGGGTGAATATCATGCAATTTTAAGGGGAACTTGGAGGTTGTGGTGTTGCTGCTTGCTTGCTGCCCTTGTCTTGTGTGGTAGAGTTACGGGTTTGGGAGGTGCGAGTGAAAAAGCATTGAGTTGTAGATAGCACACACTATAATGGAGGGGATGAATGTTTTAGGTGGTGAATGGGTTGCCAGTTAGACAGGCTGCTTTCTCCTAGATGGTGTTGAGCTTCTTGAGTGTTGTGGAGCTGCACTCATCCAGGCAAGTGGAGAATGTTCCAACATGCTTATGATCCATGTCTCATAGCTGATGGAAAGGGTTTGAGAGTTAGGAGGAGAGATGGAATCATTCACTGCAGAACATCTAACACTTTACATGCTCTTGTTACCATGGTATTTATATAACTGGTCTAATTAAGTTTCACAGAAAATTGATCTCACTGGCAAGGCTGACATTTATTGTTCATTTCTGAATGCCGTCCATACTGATTGGATTGCTTGGCCATTTTGGAAAACATTGAAGAGTTCAACACATTGATGTGTCTGGAGTCACGTCTAGTCTAGAACAGGAAGGCTGAGGAATTAGTGAAACAGACTTTTATGACAAAACCGTAGATATATGGGCACCATTACTGACACTTTTCTATTCCAAATTTATTTAGTTATTTAAATTTAAATTACTGTTCCAGTTCCTCCTTGGATCAATGACCTAGGAACAACAGCTTTGCTACCATTGGTGGGCTGTGAGTGATGTTAATACAATTCTACTTCTCCACAAAACCTCTGCTGTTCGATTGATTAAGTGCAATTCTGCAAATTCCTCCGCATTAATATTGGGAGGACAGAATTCACAGGCATTGGTCTCCACCACAAACTCAGTTCCCTCATCACCAATTTCATTGCCCTTTCTGGTCTTCATCTTGCATTGAACCAGGACGTCCATGACTTTGGCATCCTGCATGGCAAGACTGCAACTTTATAACTGCTCCATTGGAAAGGCTGCCAATCTCCACCACCATTAGATCACATATACCCACTGCTACCTCAGCCATTTATTATAAAAACCCTAACTTGTGCCATTTTCAGCTCTTGACTTCACTTTCCCTCCACTTTTTGGCATTTGATATATTACCCACTGTAAACTTCAGCTCCTTCTTCCTGGCCCAGCCCCAATCACCCCGCATCATCATGCTCACTGACCCCATTAGCTCAGTCCCCTACAAGCTTCATGGCTTTGCTTCTCTTTAACCTTCTCTATGCTGAAAACCACCACCCCATGAGCAATCAATGAGTAAGAAATTTGGGTTGACAGCAACAATTTTTCAAGTGCTACTTGTACTCTTGGAGCTCCAAAACATTGCCTGAGGTACACGTGTCCATTTGTGGAACAGTTCATAGTAGATTGGTGAGGGCATTCGTGCAGATATAGAGAGCAAGCACAGAGAATATCAACTCATCAAACGGTGTGGCGTTTGGTTAAGAGTGTTGGAGACTGAAACTCCAGCCACTCTAAACTTTGCATAGATGAAAACACATTGAGCAGCAGGAAGGAACCCAAAGCTCATTTTAAAGTAATCATCAGTTGCCATTTGACTTCTGGGTTCAGCCACACATTTCCAGGAGTTTGGTCCCCTCTGCAGTTTTATCAAGTTGCAAAAATCTACAAGGAATAGCATGGCTGATGCTGAAAGATTTTTTGTTTATTTCAGGGTTTTTATCTGAATCAATTCCTCAGACATGGAAGCATAGGAACACCTATTATGATGTTATGATAGGGAGAATGAATGGTGGCTGTGCGAAGTAGGACAAAATGCTGAAAGAGAGAGGATTAGAAGGAGAGAGAGGAGGGGCTATTGGCATTAGGTTTTGCATGGTCTCTGAATTACATTAAGAATGTTTTCACTGAGATATTCTACCTACTGTAGCCATGACTAAAAAGCAAGGCAGAAACTGCAATGCCTGTGGCTCTCAATGTGACCTGGGCAATATTTTATTGTGTATCTAGGATTAGCCACATTTTGCACTCTACTATCTCTTATTCCATGAGAGAGATCACCAGTCTCCCTATTCAGTGAAACCTCATAACATTTCACTTTCTCTTCCTTCTGCCTACTGATGTTGTTTGAACCATCATTGTTGCCCTCATCTTTAACGGTATTGGCCAAAAGATCTTGACTTTTGTCATCGTATTTTTACTTTTTACACCTCTTCATTTCCCTCCTGTCCCTTAAAAGGACCTTCCCTGAAATCATCTATGATTGTCACCTACCCCAATACTCCCCTCCTTGGTGCTATTAACTAACCTTTCTCCAATTAGGCTCCTGTCATGTGCTGTTTTTTTATTGTTTCTATTATGATGAATTTGCTTTTTAAATGCAGGCTCTTTTTGACTAGGATTTTGTTTTGAGTTTCTGAAAGATCTCTTTATTTCTCTAGTACTTCATTGCTTTCTGATCTGTTTTTGCAAATGGAAAATTTTCACCTGATTTGCATTGAAAAGAGTCTATTTTTATCAGTCACTTATTTTTGAGCAGGAGATGGTTTGATTATAAAGTGGGTTGAACTAATTGATTTGAAAATGTCACTACTAGCTCTGAGCGTTTAGAGGCCTACTTAAACACATGCATAAAGTCATGCCGACAAGTCCAAACACGCAACCGTGAGTCGCACAAGTTGTTTTTGTAGATAGTTTTATTATAGCGTGACCTTAATTTTCAGAATCCCTCTGGATAATCCTCTTTTCCTTCTCAGTCGTGCAGGTACCTAGCTATGTAACAAAGACCCGCAGCAGAAATTTTGATATTGTTAGAAGACTAAGTTCATAAAAATGAAAAAACAATTAAAGCCTGAGAGTCCTTGAGGGGCAGCTGGCTGCAGTTAGGGGAGCTGGAAGGTGAGGCCGTCAGTTGCAGATTAACAGCAGGGAGATAATTGCACAAAGCACACTGTGACAAGAGCATCAAACTAAACAGGCTGCCTGAAGTGTATTTGTGGAGATCAAGTCAAGACCTGTGAGGGGAACTGATTTGTCCATGGTATCATGTAGCTAGCAAAATGCAATCGGATATGTTAGAACTTCAGTTACCAATACCCTGATATTGATCGCAGGGTTAGGAATTGTGTAAAGTACTTGGTGGGTTTTGGAGATCCCATGGATGTCCATTCCATTCACACAAAAAATGAATTCACTTTCTAGCATCCTACTGAAATCTTACTGGCGGACTGAGCTATCAAGAAGATGTATGTAAACCCATGATAACATAGAGTATCACACAAACAAAATATTTCAAATGAGACATCTTTAGTTTTACTATAATTCTGTCATACATTTTGCCTTAAAAAGCTTTGTTTAAAATAAATTGCTGCCCGCATCTCTTCCCCAATCTTCCTTGTCGTCGTCCCCTTGGTTTCCAAGCTCCTGTTCACCACAGGAAAACAAATACAATGGCACTCCATTGTGAAAAGCACTTTCCTCTGAGAAACATTTAAGTCATTTTGATCCTTTTTGCAGTGTGATTATTGTACAGTAAATGTTCAATTTTTTTTATAGTGACTGCTGCTGTGTTTTCATGAAGAATTTGATGCCCTTTCCAAGGTCAGCAGCCTACTTTGGCTGTCGTTGGACAGTGATTTAAAAATCATGTTCCAAGCAAAATGCATGACAATAAGTGAATTTTGTGCATTTTGATTAGTACTGACTGAAGAATATTATCTACAGGTGAACTGGCATTATAAATCTCATATGGTGCTTGCTCTTGACCCAGGAACTGTAATTTGAACTCAAGTGTATTCCAGTGAAATAATGCTGCAGGTCTAAAGTATCCATGTAATAAATCTACACTAAGGCAGCTTAATCACATTGAGGGTAGTGAAAACTCTCTCCTTGGTTTTAATTACTTTTGAGTTACTATAGTCAATAATGTTAGATCAACTTTAATAAATCAAATAAAAATAAATTGTCACCTGTTTGTACCTGGTTACTGCCATCCCTGTTTATTTTGTTCTCTTAAGAAGATTTGAGAACAAAGACCAATTCTAAAGGTAACACTCAATGCAAACAAAATTGGCTTACTGGCTTATCAGTAACTTCAATTTTAAGCACTGAGCAACTCGATAATTTACCTAAATTATAAAACGTGCCATTTCTTGCCATTAAGATCAGAAAAGCAATCAACTGCAAATTCATTGGCAAGCCCAAGATTAACATAAGAGAGTCTTTTGAGGCAATAATTGCCTAGATTTCTAATTTTTAGTCTTTCATGAACATGGTTATTTATACTGTCAGCATTGTATGTTGTAATAGCAGTGGCTCCATCTCATCTCTCAAGTCAGAAGATAGTGGCTTCAAATTTCTCTCTAGAATCATGCATACAAGGTCCAGATCAACTCTCCAGTGCATTACTGAAGGGAGTGCTTTAGTACTAAGAGGGTCTTGCGCTATGGGAAGTGCTTTCTATTCAGTGAGATGTAAAATTGAGACCCCATCTAAAAGATTACATCACTCTATTATGAAAAAGAGCAAAATAGTTTGTAGCATGATGGCCAATGTTTGTTCCTCAACCAAAATAACTCAGCAAAAGAAAGGTTATCTGATCATTATTACATTGCTATTTGTGGGGCCTTGATGTGTGCAAATTGGCTGCTGAATTTCCCACATTACAACAGTGACATTTTAAAAGTATTTTGTTGTCTATGAAGCTCTTTGGGGTATGAATCATGTTTTATAAAATGTAGCCTTCCTTTTATTTATGTGAAACTGATGGAGTGTAAAGCTATATTGGTATGACAATGCTTTTAAAAATCATGGTTGCTGATGCTGTAATCAGTATTTGATTCACTGATATCCAAATCCAAATTGTCATTTGTATAAGTGACAAATAACATTTAATGCAGAGTGACATGTGTTTTGAAGGTGATGAAAGTTAGTAAAAACTAAATGGTACAATTGTGAGTGAGACCTGGGTGCCCACATACAAAACTTTATGAATAGAATGAAGTGGGAGGAGCTGAAAAGGCTGCAGACCTTTACAAGTCACTCCTTAGTTTCCTCAGGAGTACTATCTCCCATTCTGCATACTTCAGGAAGGCTTTGGAGAAAGTGTAGAAGAAAATTTCATGTAATGTGACCTGTCTTCAGTTTTATAGGGAGAATAAAGAACCTGGGATTGCTTCTACTGGCATAAAGAATGTTAAGCAGAGATCCCTCAGAAATATTTTTGAGGAAGAGCAAGGACATCAGATGTCACGGGTAATATATATCCGTCAATCAGTATCACTAAAAACAGATGATCTACTCATTGTCAAGTTGCTGTTAGTAGAAGTTTGCTGACTGCAAATTAACAGGCATGTTTTCTACATTACAGTTGCAAAGGCACATTAGAAGTAGTTTAATTGCTGGCAAGGTGTTTTCGGGTATGAAAGGCACTATAAAAATGGAAATCTTTATTTTTCCTCATTAGGAAGAACACAGTCTTATGACACTTTTGATAAATCTGTTAAGAATATTTTGAGGGCATTGCTAGCATAGTATCTAAAGAGGGGGACATAGAATGTGTATTTGGATTTTCAAGTATCTTAAGAAGCCACTCAAGGTTATTACTCAAAATCAGAACATGTGGAAATGGGGTTAAATATTACCATGTATTGAGGATTGGGTGAAGGACAGAAAGCATTGACTGGAGAACAGCAGATTGGCAGCCTATAACATGGGGTAGAATGCTTGGATTTCTGCTATTTACAACTCTGTTTCAATGATACATCTAAGTGCTATTGTCTTGACCAGTAACTATAGATGTGGTTAAAAGTCAAGCATCAGGAAATAGACCCATTTTGACAGTTTTATATATTTTTTAATCATTTTTTTTATCAGCTGCGCTGCTGGACGCAACTGATAAAAAGTGCTGAAGACTACAAGTTTAAATTTCATTTTATTTTTATTTAGGGAAACCTAAAAATAGCAACATTTAAGCATGCACAATGTAATTGTATCAAAACATCTCTCACTTTCCATTCCTCCCTATCCGAGGAGTCAAAAACAGCTGCTCAAATCACTTTGAAATGGTGTACATACTTAAATATTCCAGATGGAAGGGGTTAAAGGTTATTTATGGAAAAGGCAAGTTCATTGTTGAGTATTTAACAGTTAAAGTGCATTATTCACTGGAAATGTTTTTAAAGAGTCAGGAGAGAAAGGGATCATTCAAAAATATAAACATTTAAACAGAAATACAGCTAATTTTGTACACTTGCTCAGGGGTAAAATTAACTCGCCAACGATGCTGTGCAATCTTATTAATATGCCGGGGAATTCTAGAAGGGGAAAGATTAGAAATAAACTTGGAATTTGCTGTATTCTTGCAGCATTAAATAAATTATTAAATATTTCAGGACATCATTCAAGTAGATATCATCTGAGAGTGTACCAAGGCAGTGAATTTTGGTACCTTGGGCACTGTCAATTCTCCCTTGTATGGAGGTGAGTGTAGATTCTGGGGGAATTAACAGAAATATGGGGAGAATAGGATACAGGGAACATTAGTGAGGAATAGGATTGCTTTGGGAGCTGGCATAGATTCGACGGAGTGAAATGTTATTTGACCGTGGGATGGCTTCATAGCTAAGCCAGATTCTGCCTTTATTCAATGTGCAGAACAAGATATTTTGCAGCTGGATACCAATCAGGAGCAAGAACTACTTTTGTATCTTGTCACCAGATCCCCTGTGACTTCTGTGGAGATGTTGTGTATGCACTTTCAATCTAGCTTCTATCAGCTAATTCTGCACAGACCAGTAACCTTTCATGGTTATCTATCTTTTCATTTATTTATCTGTTTATCAGCATCTGGGCTTCACTGGAAAACCAGCATTTATTGCCTTTGAACTGAGTGGGTTTCCTGGGCTGTTTCAGAGGGCATACAGGAGTCCATCACATTGTTGGGTCTGGAGTTGCATACAGACCAGAGCAGGAAAGGATGGCAGATTTTCTTCCCTAAAGGACATTAGTGAACCAGATGGGTTTTTACAACAAAGCAGTAATTTTGTGATCATTGTTACTAATGAACTGGATTTGTTTTTTTTTAATTCTAGCTTGTTAACTGAGTTTTAAATTCCACAACTGGGATTTGAACTCTGTTTTCTGGATTGTCAGTCCAGACCTCTGGATTACTAGATGAGTATTTTGTTCGCCCCTCCACCACTGTACCACACTGGGCAGAACGTTTGCCCTTTGATCTAGCAGGAAACCTAAAAGCCTGTTCTATAAAGTAAGACCAAGCTGTAGTAGTCAGCTGTGACACATCCACGTTTTAATGATTGAAAAATAGCTTGGTATTTTTTTCTAGTCGTTAAAGTTTTCATTAGAAATTGGAGACCAATCTGCTGTCCCTGTATAGGCAATTAAGTATACTCACACAGATTCCTGGCTCCTATACTCACAATGCAATGTGAGTGGCAAATGAAAATGCAGCTCCCTGCTTGTATTAGAGTGAAAATAGTGGCAATTTCGTGCCTTAAGCTACTTCATGAAACACAGCGGTCACTGCGTTGAATGGAACAGCAGGCATAGCACACTCCCCAACTAAAATCATAATTTGGCTGGAACACAACTAGGACTGTGAAACTTTAGAAGCTTGATATTTAATAAGGGAGAAAACACATCAAATATTCTGATTTGATATCGTGGAACAACTGCTGATTAGAGCAGTGAACTGAACAACAGACATCTTCGATATTGGACTGCGCTGAACTTGATTTTTTTTAAAGATAGAGATCTATAAATTGTAGTGTTTTGCACATCTGCTCAGTAAATCCAAACACCCGTATGGTTCTGATGTTACTGGCTGCCAAGGTGACAGATGAGT
The DNA here is from genome assembly GCA_030265395.1 of Rhina ancylostomus. Classification (NCBI taxonomy): domain Eukaryota; kingdom Metazoa; phylum Chordata; class Chondrichthyes; order Rhinopristiformes; family Rhinidae; genus Rhina; species Rhina ancylostomus. Next base: position 21,627,114 of record JARFYF010000012.1, on the reverse strand, counting down.
TTTCCAGTTGGAGATTAGACTGCACGTGTGTTAACCCCCGACATTGGTGTGGGTGGCAACAGGGAGGATTGTGTGGTTAAACGAGGCCATCAGGAGACATTATTTGAACGGATGTGGAATAAAAGGCAACTGCATGAGACCAGATAGGTAAGGAATGCCTCCAATTGGTACCTCTCCAGCAAGTCTGCATATATTGTACAAAGCCCGTAATCCTTGTGTTATTTTGAAACACAGGATCATATGCAAAGAGAGGATTATTGCTTAGCCATCAGGACTGATGTCTGCAGGCAAATGTTAATCTATGAGAAACTAGAAAGCTATCTGCAGTTTTTAAATCAATGCCATGCTACCAAATAGGAGAAAAAAACAAGTTTTCTACCTTGTAGTGAAAAGCCAGAAGATTTCACCTTTTAGACACTCCTGAGTCAACCGGTTAGTTATCTAAGATAAGTAACTACATTATTTATCAATGGAAAGTTTTTTTTTCTTCTTAAATGTATTGTGTTGCACAGTTATAAATAACTAATGAATCAACATTTTGTAGCAAAGAAGGATTTTCAGTTAACCTAAATCCTGTTTGTTAGTTTTGCTCATTTTCAGAAATCGGTGCAGTATTTTAGTGTGACTTCACTTTCCTCTTCCAAACTTTGTTCCTTTACTCTTCAGCTAATAAAGAAAAATTCTAAAAGCACAGTTTCCACTGGTACTATAAGTGGCTGCTGCTTGTGTGTAGGCCTAGAAATGAGAGGTTATACTTGAACAAGGTAGTGAGTCTTTGGAACTCTCTTCGTCAGAGGGCAGTGGAAGCTGTGTACTTGAATATTTATAAATAGAGTTCGATTCATGATAAGCAAAAGGGTGAAAGGTTATTGGGGATAGATAGGAATGTGGAGGTCACAAACAGAGCAGCCATAATCTCATTCAAGCCTTTAAAACAAAATAGCTCAGTCATTTACCTTCTCCCGCAGGATCAATGAACTCATTGAAATGAATAGGATATCCTTCATAGCCGCCCCTCTCTGATGTAAAGCCGATGGGCCGGATCCAAAACTTGTCAAGTCCCCCTCCTTTGCACTTTCAGGGTTCTGCCACTGGACTTTGTATTTTGCTGAACTTGTGCAGGAGTCTGAGGCAGAATGAGCCAGGAATGGTAGCAAACTGCCAATGATCAGTCAGCTCAATTCAACTCAGTATTTTATAATTGACTCTTAATTTGTGTGGATGTTTAGATTAGAGAATCTGTCTACTTTGTTTTTTTTGCCGTCTTCCTTTAGAGAATAGTTTGGAGCAGTGGAAGGATTTGCAGCTTAATCAACAGGTTGATATGGCAAGACTTGAACATTTCTTCCATGACTGTGACTGCTTGTATATCAGCCAATACGTTGGCCAGTTTTATATGGTGGAAGAACTTTTGGGGACCCCACAGTCCTTAACTGGAAGTGGAGAGGCAAGGCAAGCAGAGCTCCCTGGATATCAGTTCAGAGCCATGGCTCTGGGCTCTGCTTACTGAGAACATCCACAGTGGAGTTTGAATTCTGCACCTTTTGACTCTGAGTAGGGACTGCTTCTGCTGAGTAAAGACTCACTCCTGTGCTTCAAGTAGGGGACAAAGAAAAGTTGTGGTCGGCCTCATCATAACATTCTAGAAGAATGAATGTTTTTATTAAATATTAAGAAATAATGCAAAAGTCTCATGTTGTAGCTTCCTTTTCCATGAGTCCTGCTATGACTTTCAGAATCAGATTTATTAGAACTGACATATGACATGAAATTTGTTGTTTTGTGGCAGCAGCATAGTGTAAAGACATGGACCTCCTCCCTGATGGTAGTAATGAGAAAAGGGCATGTCCCAGATGGTGAGGGTCCTTAATGATGGATGCTGCCTTCTTAAGGCACCACCTCTTGAACATGTCCTCAGTGCTGGGGAAGGGTTGTGCCCGTGATGGAGCTGGCTGAGTCTACAACCTTCTTCAGTCTCTTGTGATCCTGTGCATTAGAGACTTCATGCCAGGCTGCGATGCAACCAGTCAAAATGCCCTTCACTGTACATCTACTGAAGTTTGTGAGAGTCTTTGGTGACATACAAAATCCCCTCAAACTCCTAATGAAGTAGAGCACTGGCATGCCTTCTTCGTGATTACATCAATGTGTTGGGCCTCGGATAGATCCTCTGAGATGTTGATGCCCGGGAACTTGAAGCTGCTCACCCTTTCAACCGCTGACCCCTCCATGGGGACTGGTGTGTGTTCTCCCGACTTCCCCTTCCTGAACTCCACAATCAGTTCCTTGACCTTGGTGATACTGAGTGTGAGGTTGTTGCTGCGACACCACTCAACCAGCTGATCTAACTCACTCCTGTAAGCTGCCTCATCACCATCTGAGATTCTACCAGCAACAGTGGTGTCATTGGCAAACTTATAGATGGTGTTTGAGCTGTACTTAGCCACACAGTCAATGTCTTTTAAGATCAGAACTGGTAGCTCACCCAAGTAGATTATTGAAAGACCAGTGCTCTGGGGTTTGCTGAAATATGATTCGTGTTGCTTACAAATGTTTTCGTGTATCCATTAAAAAAATATTGCCAGATTATTACTAGCCTGACCAGCCAAAAGCCCATTTAC